>CABFVZ010000460.1:0-21017 GCA_902151445.1 Timema monikensis | reverse complement strand
GGGGGGGGGCATGACATCCAGTTCAGTCACCTGTATGGAAGTTGTCTACACAGGTCTTCAATGAGATGGTGTGATGATAGTGAATATGGAGCTGTGAGCCAATGGGAGTCTAACATAACTTAAATCTAACTAATTAACCCTGGTGACCACTGGGAGAATTTCTCATAGGAGAAAAATACCCACGGTACCAGCCAGGAATCGAATCTGGTACCCCTAGGCTCGTATCCTGGTGCCCTGACCACTACACGAAGGGGCCAGACATAGCTTAATGTTTAGAGATGAATTGATAATTGAAAATTCAAATACATATAAGTTTGTCAAAAATTATAATATATTAAATGAAAATATACCATACTTTTATTTAACCTTATGTTGTAACTTGTATTAGCTCAATTTTAGTTTATATTTGATGGGAAAACATAATATTTATGTGATCACTTATAAGGGATGGGATTAGGTCTAATATTTCACAAGGTCATTAAATTATTCCCTAAATTTGAATATATTGACCCAAATATAATGAATATTTAACCAAATATAAAAACCTTTAATCTATTTATTAAAATTACAAAGTTTGTTCTTATATACATTTCAATTAATTTCATTAGCACCAAATAGTTTCATGTTTTAAAGTATATAGTTAATTTTATAGGCAGTTATGTGGTTATTTATTGTCATCTTGGGATTCTCTGTTCATATTTTCTTGGTTTCCTTCATTTTTAGGCAATTTATTTTGTAAATTTCAGGCATTTTTATATGCGTTTTAAGCATTTATGTTGAATAAATATATTTTCAAATACTATAAATATTTTATAAATGCATAATTTTTTCCCACACACACACATTTGCCGGAATGAGACAATAATGTAGGATATGGAACGTTTGTATTCACTTTGCTTATTTGCTTTTAAAATACACATTCATGGTGAGACTGCAACTAGGCTGAAGAGAGTTGCGTTAGAAGGGGTTAGCTATCACTTCTGAAGCAGATATTTGTAAATACATATTAAATTTGGGGGGATTTTAAAGACTTTTCATTGCATGTATATTTTTAAAATTTTCCCTTGTAACGTGAGTGTTTGATTTAGTTGAGTGTACTCATTTCGAGTTTTTGATAACTGTTTTAGGTTATTTTTTTGTAAATTTTACTTTTTTTATAGGTAATTTTTTAATAATTTCTGGGCCCTGGTTAAAGGTATGAATTTAAAGTTAAAACAAATTAATTCAACAAAAGAACGAGAGTATTATTTGTTGTACTATTATACTCAAATTTATTCGTCATATTTATTAATTAGATAAATCAAATATATAAAAATATAACTTTGGGATTAATTAGGTAAATAAATATTATTAATTTGTTAAAAAAACATTAATATCATCAATAAAGGCTATTTAACAAAATAGTACGCTTGTTTATAAATAATAATAATAATACTTTGCAACACTACTACTACTACCCGTTACTATCCGTTTGACTATATGCTTATCTACTAATTACTCTAATGGGTTAGGAATTGAGAAGGTTGACTATAAAGGAGGTGAACCCGCATTTGCATAGAAGGTTAGTGGAATTTTTTTTAGGAAAAACCACCTCAGTTCATCTGAGTGAGATTCGAACATCGATCTCCCCGTCCTTGTCAGTCTAGCTCAACACGAAACAATCGCGTTAGCTAACTACGCCACTAAAAAAGTATTTAAAAAATGTAAAACAATGAATTACACATAGAGATATGGTTTTATTATTTTATGTTTTTCGTTGGATGTGGGGGTGTTGGGTGATAAGGGGACCGGGAGGAGGTTGAGTAAATACCTACATAATCTTTTAAAAAAGAACATCTTCAGTTACATTTCAATTTTGGAAGTATAACATCCGTTTATTTTTTATTTATTTTTTTCCACTCAAGTTGATGGCGAACAGAATATCTCGCTGATTCTACATTTGGCACCGGAAATGGAGAAGGAGCTCCGTGGTTGGGACTTGCTCTAAAGGAAGTCATCCTTCCCCGGCGCCGCGCTAGACGCCACCAGTCCTAGTTCTTCTTCTTCTTCTTCTTCTTCTTCTCCATTTCAACATGGCGAGCTGACAATAACGCCCAGGATGAATCAGTGTGTGCAATTCAGATATATATATGTGTGTGTTTTCGTAAAATTTTGGAAATCGAGAAAGATTTCTATCTTTTTGAACATTATGGTCATGAGTTAGAAGCTTAATACTAACGATTTAAAGTCACAGCTGCAGACACATGACTTGACGTATGATTACGTCTAAATAGATCTAGTAACAGGGTGACAACCCTCTTTATTGGCCACATGGCCAAAGGTGCTACTCTCGCAATAGACTATAGACTGCCGATGACGGAATGATTGTCGTTCAATTCTGGTCTAATATAATGAGATTTTTCCCTAAATGGTTTCTTACTCTATCTCTCCACGCAAAAGCAGGTACACTTTTCTAAATTCAATAAACTCAACCTTCTTCGTCCCTAACCCATTATCCTATCTAGTAATCAAAAATGGATAGTAAGACGAGGTGCTAAAACCCAGAGGAACAGAGAGACAAATATAATGAGGGACAAACGGGCATACATAATTATCATACTCATTTTTTGAATTCGGAGACACATAAAACTTCCTAAGTTCAAAAATGTTCACGTTTATAATACATTCTTTATATAAAAAAGTAGAAATTATCATCCAAGTCAGTTAAACCCCAAATTGAATATTCTAGCTTATTTTATACACATAAATGCAAATTGCATCTTTAAAATCTGCTTCAAAACACACAAAATTTAGGGATGTTCTAATAATCTATTTAGATCTGCACTTTCTACTTCTTTAATAATTACTCTCCTGATGTATAAAAAAATTATGGATAGAGTTAAGAACAGGAAGTATAAGACACGAGATATTACAGGAACAAGAAGCCAACCATATTAGCATGTGCCCCAATCTTTTTAAAAGCTCTTTAAAACAATCTCTTTATTAGGGTAATTCGACAACACAAGAGGAAAGGCTTAGGCTGGGATCCAAGAAAATCTCCGAGATTGGGGCGGTCTTATGGAAATCAACTTTGGTTATAAGAATAAATTTAAAGTAGTTTTATTTGGATTTTGAATGTAATAAAAGAAAAAGAAGATTATTTTATGTAATAATATAATTAAATTTAAAATACTTATTTTTGAAGTAAATAAAGTAATAATATATGATTTAGCTTGAAAATATGCTTATGCATATGGTATATACATAGTTTGTAGGCCATATACATACTAAAAAAAAGATCATTTACAAAATTTAACTAAGGAATTAAATAATGTATATTTGTGTTTTAAAGAAATTGTAATTTTTCTCTTTGATAAATCTAAAATAAAAATTGTTTATTTTTAAAAGTATTACAACCTTTCAATGATAAGTTATTTTGTATCTCAAATTGTTATGGAGATAAGTTCAAAATTGGAAATTTACGTTAATGTAAAATAATTTATTTTACTGGATTTGTTTTTCTATCTTTGCACTTAATGAAACTACCCCTAATGTTAGGGTTAAATGAATCTAGGAAATCCTTTGAGGAAACTTATGAAAACCCTTGATATAAAGTTTTAGTCCGATCTGTAAAATAGTTTCGGCTCTAGTTCAAGTAAAAGATAAACAAACGGGAATTACAAAAAATACTTTTTCGGGTTTAGGGGGTCATGAAACATAGATATATTCAATTTCTTTTTACGATCACAATATTTCTCCAAGGGTTTCTCAAGAGAGTAAAAGAAAATGATTCATAATGAGGTTTTTTTAATTAATATGTTAAAATCTACAATCAACCGCTTCAGTGACCGCATGGTCTAACACGATTCTCTTGCAGTAGACTAGACTTCCAATTGAGGGGAGATAAAGGTTCGAATCTCTGTCAGGTGTACTGAGGCTGGTTTTCCTAAAATGGTTTTCCACTATTCATCCACGCAAATTCTAGCACAATTTCTATAAATATAACCTTCCTCAATCCTAAAAAAAATTTGTGTGATTAGTACATACGCGTGAAACCCGTACGGGTAGTAAGACGCGATGCTAAAATAAGTGTTTCAGTAGAAGCGTTTAATTTAATTTTCTACACATGAATATCAACAGTAGATCTGTCATCGCTTAAATTTGACAGGACTTTTAATCTCGATTATAAAGGATTCCATAACTTTTTAGATAACTACGTGTAGAAAATTAAACATAAATGACCTACTCAAGCAATATGAAAAAAGGAAACGCAATACAACTAGGTGTATATTTGATAATCTTAGATTGTGGGATACATGATTTTAATTACAGGCGTGTTTGAATCATATTTAAATAAATAAAAACTGGACACTGGAATAAAAAGGTCTTGGGATCAATTTTCGGGCCAATGTGTAGTTTTCAATTTATTTAAATACTGAAACATTGTTTCATTTATTTTTACAGATTAGACTTGGTGGTCTTGGGGTGAAGTGCACACCTCAGGAGCGATGTTCGAGATCATGGGTTCAAACACAGCCAAAGTCAACTGATTTTTCTTGAGTGATAAGAATCTGTAGCACAACCTACTACTGGGGGAAGCAAATCCGTCAGTTCCATGTATATTGTGGGATGTAAGAGAACCCTGGAAGACATGTGAAAATACCTTTCCCAGATAGTACCGAGGGATTTTTCCAAAAAGGGTGGTAATTCCCATAGTATCCGTGGTTCGGATAGTTAGGCTTAAGCTAGGTTAAGATATTTATTGGCTCTACCACGTCATACTCACCATCATCATTCTCTCAACTCGTTGGGACATGGAAAGAGCCTCCATAAAAAGGATGTACAATTAGTACGTTCGGGCGTCCTCTGGACAACGGTACATTAGTACTGGCTAATCTTTTGACAATCTGAGATACAGATGGATGTAGCCCAGACGAGCCATTATTATTATTATTATTATCTTAAGAATTATAACTTGAGTTAAGAAAAACAAAAGTACTCCCTTTATAGACCTAAACACGAGTACAAATGCACTAACGTGTTAGGACATAATAAATACGGATTTGATTTAATCCTGAGTGAACAAACGCACTTGAGCTATTTTTTCCTAGGAATATAAGGATGAGGAAGGATTTGAGGGATTAGGGAAGGGAAGAGGGAGGTAAAAAAAAGGTCCATAAACCACTTCCCTTTGTTTCTTTAGAGTATTTGAAAACGACGAAAAGAACAAGCAAGCTAGTAGGCGCCCAGTAATCCTGACATGGGTATATATTTCACTCAATAGCTACCAGTCCACGCGCTTTAGAACGGGGGGTGCATTCTAAATAGCTAATATAGTAAAAACGTGCGAAGTGCTTGGTAATGAAATCAAGGCGCCTCTCTTCATCCTCCCCCAAATCCATCCCCCCTATCCCCCTCCCAAAAAATGCAGATGACGCTAAAATGTGACCAAGAAAAGAAGAGGTTGTTTGAGTGTTGAATAAGGGTTGAGGGAGTGGGTTGATAAAAAGAAATAGCAGATGAAGAGACACGAAAAGACATATCATGAATATTAAATAGTTTGTGTTTTGTTCATATTACTTTTCATGCATAACAAATATGTATATGAAACAATAGAATTATTAATGCGATGAAAGCAGAAAGAATATAGCGCAGATGTATTTTGTGTGAGTCTCGTTTTGTTATTATTGTTATGGTTTGGTTTTTTTTGCGCTATGCGGTTAATTTGTTTGCCTTGGATAGGTTTTATAGCAGCTTCAAAAACAAATCCATACAAAGGCAATTTTATATAATTGTATCGTACAAATATGCACGTGCCTTTCTCTTGGGAATCTATTTTTGTGTATTCACATTCATCAATAATACGTGTGTGTACTGATGGAAAATAATGGTTTACATACAGTCTAATGTAGCTAGTAAGAGGTATTTTTTGAAAGTTAAAAAAAGTTACTACCCGCTTTGGTGGTTTAATGGCTTAAAGCAGCATTTTTCAAACTGGGCTCTGCCATAGTTATCTCAAGTTAGGTGAGGCATTTTTAAAATACTCTTTATTTGTTCTTCACACTAAAACTATAATCAGTAATTAGGATTGCCAATTTTTTTAAATCCAAATAAACGGCATATGCCAGTGTCAACGAATTTTCTATAAAATAGAAAGAACTATTCATAGAAAGTTAAATCTATTATAATTTATGGACAAGATTTCAAGCGGAAATTTTTTTTAAATTTTGGATTGAAATATCTATAGAATAGGGAATTAAATTGTGAAAATGTTGTATGCGTTTCGCAACAACATATTCTTATGAGCAAATGTTTTCATTGTATATTGGTACACAGAATATTATTATTATTATTATTAGCACCGCGTCTTACTACCCGTTCGGGTTATACGCACTTACGCTAATGTGTAATGGTAGGGTGATTGTGAGATGAAATGAAGGACCTACAGTTTAACGTGGAATCCGAACCACGGTGGAGGCCTGGTATTCCTCACATTCACAAGTTGTGATTAATAAACATCTTGTCAGAGGTGAAGGAAGGGTTTGGTAATCAGATTACACAGAATAAATTGAACATAAAAGATTAACTGCACTTAGAGGGGACAGCTATAACTCTTAGCCCACTCGATCCCCTAATAAATAAGTATATGGGCCTAACGATTTAAATTGTGTAGTTATCAAGTGGTGTATTTAACGTGCACTTTCTAAACCGAAGGATTATATCAAAACACTAAATTTTTAGGAGCGAGTGCTAAAAGACCTACCAATGTTACCGGGAAAGGTATTTTCACTTATCTTTCAGGGTTCTCTTACATACCACAATTGACATGGTACCAACAGCTTTAATTCCCCTCCGAAGGAAGTTGTGCTACGGATTTTTATCGCTCTAGGAAAATTCCATCGACTGGGATTGAACCCATGAGCATCGTGCCTGACAGAATTATATTGCTCAAGAAAAATCCGCTGACGGTTGGGTTTGAATCCACGAGCATCAGGGCCTGAGGTGAGCACTTTACCTCAACACCACTGAGGTGAGACTTGCACAAGTGAGTAGATGTGAAATGTTATTTGTATACTATAATATTTTATATAAGTATTAAGTTCTATAAGGCGTGTAAGATTGAACTGTCTTTATTGAATGTTAATAATATTAGCGTAAAAAGTTTATGAATTCTCTGGTGAGTGTATTTTCTAAATCAAGGGCTCCTTAGTTCTAAATTGTTTGTGAACCCCCAATCAAAGACGTCACTCTCGCAATAAACTGGACTGACGGAGTGATCAGGTTTAAATTATCAATCAGGTGCATTGTTTTTATTCTTAAATTCTTTCCCCATTATATGTACACGGAAACGCTGATACATTATTTCTAAATTCAACCTAACTCTCATCCTTAACACAGTAGCGTTTTTTTCATCTGCGTACAACCCTAGGGTATTTAGACGCCTTGACAAAAAAAAAAGTTAAAATACAATGCTCATATATTTATTCTTGTGTGATCTACAAACGTCACAATTATGTTATCAATCCCAATAAAATGGTGTTAATAATAAATGTATTTTTAGTATTATCTAAACTATATAGAATCCATATTAACAGAAGTACCTGGCACTGAGCGTGATAACGCTTTTATTTTCTTCAAACAGACTGAAAATAAAAATCCTCATTTTTTCCTTCCAAACCAGTTTTTAGTTAATTTAAAACAGTCCAAATAAAATTTTAAAATTCCGGCTTTGAAGTGAACATGTCCGTGTAAAGGGGCTACTAAATTTTAAATTTCAGTCCTCTGCTTGCGGTAGATATCAGGAAATGCTCATGACGGACACACAGACGCACACGATCTTCATTTGATTAACTTAGATATTTATTTCATAGTTTCTTAACTTGGCAATACTCCAAAACGTACGACTGACTGCCTATAACATTATTTAACTTAAGAAAAAAAATAATTTGAGCTAAATACCAAATATCAATTAAAAAAACTGTCTCAACTATCATAGAATAAAAGTGAGACAGAAACATTAAATTGTTTCATGTTCCCAATTGTTTACGAACCACTATTCCTGATGCCCTTAATGGATCTCTCTAAATATCTTGATATAAGAATGTTTACTTTGTATTATTAACTATTTAAACCTAGAGAGGAAAAACTAAGTGCAGACGATAACGTGATTTATTATTACACCCTACACTCCTTTTTCTTCTATTTTTTTTACTACTTATCTCAACTTTCAGCGTAAATACAACTTTATTTCTCTGCCCCCTTTCCTCCCCCTCTAATTTCACTAAATTCTTTTTCTTTCATTAATCTAGAGAAAGCAGGCAGGCTGAGATTGACTTTTTAATTAGAAAGATAAAAAGTGTCACGTAAAACAACTTATCTTCTATAGAGCTATTTTTTTTTTATCGTAGCAAACAAAGCCATCGTATATTTAATTACAAGTCTGACATTTTTCTCTTTAATATGTTAGACAAGAATACTATTATTTATTTAACTATTTGTTATAAGATGTATCCCAAAGGGACACTAAATAAAATCACAGTTAAAATATTTTAAATTATTTAACAAATTCAACTTGAGATCCCTTCTCATAGAAACAACGTGTAGCTTAGATATTTCCCAATTTCTTTAAAAATATATATTTTGCTTGCAGCTAGAAAACTTTATTTTACTACCACGTCTTAGTAACCTTTCAGGTTATATGCTTATTATATTATAATTACGCTAGTGGCTTAGGAATGGGAAGGAAGCATCCTAGAGGTAATCTGCCAGTATTTGCATGGAAGGAGATTGGGAAACCCTAGGAAAAAACACCTTAAGGGGACCCGACCGGGATTCGAACCCCAATAGTCCTGTCATAAGCAGGCATATTTAGTATGAGAGTGACGCCTTAGACCATTTTGTCATTGAAGCATGTTAGGAAAAGCTATCAGATCTGCTCTCACATATTCATAAGTAGAGTCATGTTATCTACAGATGTGACTTTTGATAGCTATTATAAACGCCTATAAGATAAAACAAATTATATAATACAATATTATCAATGCTGTCCACAAAATTATGTTCGTATTTTCTAAAAGGTGCTCAAAGTGTGCACTAGTAATAAAAGCAATGTATAGTTAGTTAACACATACAGCTCGAACCAGACTTGGCATCGTTATGCGGTTTTCTGTAGTATTCATTAGAAAACAGTGTAACTAACACTAGTCAGAACTATTTAATATACAGAGTGTACCGTAACATGCAGGACTCACTTCAGTGGTGGACAGGGGACACAAAAACAATGACAAAGCTCATATGAGCATGTGTCCCATTTGACCTTGTTTCAGAATTATGATAATATTTATACTCCAGTAATGGGGAACTGTTTAACATATAGGAAGTGCTCAAAATGGCTACCTTAGGGCTGAATGCCAGCATTCGCAGTCATCGTGTCATAGAATGCCACACTCTTTAAAAATGCTTTGCATATAAAATGCTGGCATTTAGCCAGAAGTTAGCCATTTTGAGCAATTCCTATAATGTTAACAGCTCCACATTACTGGAGTATAAACAGGAAAATAATTCAGAAACCAGGTCAAATGGGACAAATGTTTATGTTAACTTGTCTTGTTTTTGTGTCCCGTGTTCACCTTGAAGTGAATCCTACATGCTACGGTACATACTGTATGTATATTTTAAATACAATAATATTCAAGATAAACCATCTTCGGTGACCACGTGGTCTAACGCACTACTCTTGCAGTAAGCTAGACTACCAATGATGGGGGTAGAGAGGTTCGAATCTCAGTCGGGTCGACTGTGGAGAGATTTCCCAAAAAGTTTTTCCACTTACCCTACACGCTAATGTGGAGACACGTCCTATAACCATAACTTTCCTAATCCTTAAAACTATCAGCGTAAATAGTAGGCTACATAAGTATATAACCTGAACGGGTAATAAATAAGACGTGGTAATAAAAACCATTTTGGAAATAACTTATTTAAAAAGACTTGCTCAGTTAATTTAGTGGTTTTAAAATCTCATAACACGGCCAATTAAAATGGATAATAGATGTAAATTTGAATAATATTATGTTTAAAGCGAAAAAGAAATCCTTCAAATAAAGAATAAAAAATATCAAAATAGCAATTTTAGTTTCAATATATAGATCACCAAGGCGTTCAATGACCCACAAAAAAATAAAATCACTCCCATGTCGCTTTCACACATTTCAACCCTTGTTATTAAATCACTGGAATGGTCTTCTTCCGTTTCACCCCTACCATCAACCAGCTAATACTTACCCTGGGGGCTAGAGGGGGAAGAAAGACGCTTCTCACCAAGATACGTGAGTGGGTATTATTAAATCAATTTCAGTCCCGTGGTCAGTTGAGGGGAGGTGTAATAACAGGGGAGAGGGTGGTAGAGTGACAGGCGAGCATCGTCCATCGTCTTGGAATTGTCCATTACCTGGAGATGTAGAGTGAAGGATGATTTAGTTCTGTCGGAAGCGGAAACTCTTGTCAGGGTAAAATACTTTCTAATATTAAAATACTGTATGTTAAAAAAAGATTTAAACAAAATAAGATTTAAATTTAAATGATTGCTCATAATTCATTTATAGTGATTTAGATATAGATATAAGTTACCTTGGTTTATTGCAACTGGACATTTTAATTAGCTCTCAAAAAATATAAACATATTATATTATATGCGGTCAACATTAATAATATTTTACTATATTATTTTTATTAATATTTTTCTATCACCGCGTCTTACTACCCGTTAGGGTTATACTTTTATGTACTAATTATGGTTTTAGGGATTACGTAGGTTATATTTATAGGAAGTATACCCATATTTTCGCGGAGGGAGAATGGAATACCATTTTGGAAAACAACACCCTCAGTACACCCAACCGAGATTCGAACCTCGATCTCTCCGTCATTTGCAGTCTAGTTCAACACGGGAGTAAATCGTTAGACCATGCGGCCAACAAGGTGGGTGTTTAGTTTTTAAGAGAGTCAAGAGTATGTATAAGTCATTCACGAGCTAAGTTTACCTGGATGACAGCTCGAAATGTTACTAGAAGTAATCCCTAATATATCACTACGCCAACAGCTGACATCTATCACTTTGGATGACTGTAATGAAAACAGATGGTTATATATTAATGTGATAGTTAACCACAGTAATTTAGGCCAATATTATTTATATATTTATTTGAGGTAGGACATAAAGTTTATTTATAGTTTTATTCCCCTTTAAAACAATATTAACACCACTTTCACAAAAACTTCTAACGAACATAGCTTCAAAATGGCGACTGACGAATCTAAACCATATGATTGAACATAACGGTAAACAAGTTTTTTACAATGATGCAGACACGCAGTTGATGAAAATATTTTATTCAGTTAAATATTTCAAAATACGATAAAATAATCATTAAATAATTTATTTTATGTAAAAAAAATGACAACAATTTTCTCTTTTCCAAGTAAATACGATGCCTGTATTAAAAGATATTGCTGTGTGCACTATATTACACAAAGTCAGTAACGTTCCAAAACGAAAAATAAGTACTTTTAATTATGTTTAAAATATTGTTTCGAGTAGGATAAAAAGAAATTATTTAAAAAAAATGAAATAGTATGAGAAAACTTAAGTTTACGTTATTTTAAATGTAATATATAACAGGTAATTAAAGATCTTTACATTTATAACAAAACTGTGATCTTTTACAAGTGTTGGCAACCCAAAACCTAAACATATGATTTTCGAACTGTCATCCAGGTAAAAACTTATCGTGAACGGAATATATTACCCGTGGCCGCGATGGTAGCTGAGCGGTAGGGTAGACAGGAACGTGACATCTCTGCTCATGCGCACTGCGCCACATGCACGCGCGCTCGTCCTAGCAAACAAATCATTCGTCCTCCACCTTTTCTCCTACTCGTTCTTGCATACGGGCCTTAGGCTTGATGACTTTAAAATAGACAAGTTTTATGCGCACTTTCGGCTGTTCACCCTATTAATTAAAACTGGTAGGCAGTGTTGCCGGTTTATACCCCTAATATCTCAATTCCTTTAAAAAAAATGGGGTTGAAATAAAATCTCTTTAATTCTTAGCTAATTTTTAATGTAATTTCCTAATTGTTCAACGAACCCTCTTGGAAGTTCTTAACTTTAGCAGACTAACACTAAAAAATTACGTGAGGACTGGCGCCATTGAATTTTTGCAACATCCTATGATGTTTTAAATAATAATCAAAAACACATAATTTAATACATATTATTATTATTATTATTATTTTTATTATTATTATTACAATATTAAATAAATATTTGATATTATTGTATTTCTGTAAATTTTACTAAAAATAAGAAATTACAATAATGTTAAACTGTTATAAAAGAGAGCTTATTATTAGAAAAAATATAAACAATATTATAAGGCATTACTTTATATTTTACTGTGTTACAAAATTACTGATTACTTACTTCTACGTTATTCTGTATGCTTTTATTCTAAACATACGGTGGCAATGAGCCAGACGTATGACATCACGACTAGCACCGTTGCTTATTCACAACATTCCTGCTTGAAGCCAGTTAAAACTCTCATATCTCAGAAAATATACATTAATTATTTTTTTATGACATCATACTACGCAACAGGAACTAATACAGGAATACTTGGAGGGGATCTAACCGAATTACCTTTAATTTTCAAAAAAATTCCAGCTAATGCAAAAATGCAACAACGCTAGTCACAGAAGGTTAACGTCTCCCCAGGAGGGTGATCCCCCCATGTTGAGAATCAATAGCTAAATCAAGTAGTAAAACTAGGGGTAGAGTAAAAAAATAAATCACCGAATGAGGATATTTATCTTCAAGTAGGCGGTGTCCATGTGTAGGAGATCCCCTCTAACACCGCACCCCTCCTCTGCAACAGATATCACCAGTTAATGAGAAAAATACCCGCCCTGTTCTGTTTCCTAGAATCTAAAAAAAGGGATTGCAACGATCTAGCGATTTATTTATATCGATGTTGGTGACCTGGTGATCTAGGGGTAAGGTGTTGGACTTCTGTTCTGGAGTCCGGGAATCAATCCCCGGTCCCGGCACAGATTTATCTGATTACCAAACCCTTCCTTCACCTCTGACAAGACGTGTATTAATCACAACTTGTGAATATGGGGAATGCCAGGCCTCCACCGTGGTTCGGATCCCACGTTAAACTGTAGGTCCTTCATTTCATCTCACAATCACCTTACCATTACACATTAGCGTAAGTGCGTATAACCCAAACGGGTAGTAAGACGCGATGCTAATAATAATAATAATAATAATAATAATAATAATAATAATAATAATAATAATAATAATAATAATAATAATAATAATAATAATAATAATAATAATAAATATTTATGTGTTAGTATCCAATAAATCGAGCAATGTATCGATATATTTTATTTTTGAACTAACCGCATGCGGGGTGTAGTGGTCGGTGCACCTAGCTACAAACCTAGGGGTCTCAGGCTCGATTCCCGTCTGGTACCATGTATATTTTTCCACACCCTCTTACTCACTATCACCATCATCTCATCTCATTGGTGCATGGAAAGAGCCTCAACAGAAAGGATGTAATATAAGTATATTTGGGACCCACCTGGGCAACGGTTCATTATTACTGGCCTATCTTTCCACTATTAATCTTTGAGTGATGTATCCCAGACGCGCAACATTAATATTATTATTACTATGCATATCAGACAACGCTTTAGGGTTTGTGAACCAAAATAAAGGGTATTTTTTTATCTTTTTTATCTACCGAGTCGGTTTGTTCCTATTTTTACTAAACTTGTCTGCTTTTTAACAGCTAAATAAAACATTTAAGAAATGAAAAGCAACGCATAATAGTATTACAGAATAGCAGCAGCCATTTTAATATAGCCCTTGCAGTTTTCCCAGACCAATTCAATTAAATATATAAGAAACAACCTAACTATAGACATAATTTGATCGATAAACCGTAGGTTTTGATATATATCTTGCGATGTATTATATAAACTTACATCGATATATTAAGGAAAATTGCCATTCCTAGATTCAAGTGGGTCCTTACATAAGTATAAATGTCCTACAACCTTTTGGTAGAAACGTGAGGAGAAGAAAAGGGGGTAAGGCGAAGGGAGGGGTTAGAGAGCCATCTCCTATGTCCTCTCGTCCGTCATCCTAGCAGCATCCGCCCACCCTCACCCTCGCCCGCCGGAAATTGGGTCCATCCATCGCCTGAGCGCCGCGACGCGAGAAGACTCGGAGAGAAAAAGAGAGCCGCCCCGCGCGCACTCCAAGTGTATGTGTTTACACAGGAATATAATTCCAGACCGGAACCAGCCGTGCCGCGTGCCGCTGTCTACTGAAGCCCTACCCTTTCCTTCCAAGAGAGAAACATAACTATGGCAGAAGCGGGTGAGGGGGGGAAGGGTGGTCGGATGTAGACTGCGGGAGAGTATTACGTCCGAGAGGACAGGGAGAAGACGCACACACCAGGAAGAAGAAAATGTTGTCATGTCCCTGGGAAACAAAAGACTTCTCGTTTGTGTGTCCCTTTAGGCGTGATCTATAGTGCAGCTCACAGGACATGAAGGGAGGGAAACAAATGGGCGGAGCTCATGTATACTACATCCATGCTAAACATATTATTTTGTTTGACAGGTGTGAAGGAACTAAATCAAATATATTAACTTGAGTAAAGTAACCTACTGGCTGAAATTAATATAAGCAACTAGGGTATTTAAGTTGTTTAAAATATAAGGTTCAACGAGTCGCCTTAAAGAGTTCCACGAGTATCCTTCAAGAGTACCGTGAGTATCCTTCAATAGTTCCACGAGTATCATTCAAGAGTACCGTGAGTATCCTTCAAGAGTTCAGTGAATAGCCTTAAAAAGTTCCATGCGTAGCCTTCAAGAGTTTCGTGAGTATCATTCAAGAGTACCGTGAGTATCCTTCAAGAGTTCAGTGAGTAGCCTTAAAAAGTTCCATGCGTAGCCTTCAAGGGTACCGTGATTATCCTCCAAGATTTCCACTAGAACCCTTTAAGAGTTTCACGAGTATCCTTCAAGAGTTCCGTGAGTATCCTTAAAGGGTTTCGCGAGTATCCTTCAAAGATTTTGTGGGTACCCGTTAAATATTATTATTATTATTATTATTATTATTAGCACCGCGTCTTACTACCCGTTCAGGTTATACGCACTTACGCTAATGTGTAATGGTGAACCATGGTGGAGGCCTGGCATTCCCCACATTCACAAGATGTCTTGTCAGAGGTGAAGAAAGGGTTTGGTAATCAGATAAATCTTTGGCGGGGCCGAGGATTGAACCCCGGACCCGGCATAGAAGTCCGACACCTTACCCCTAGACTTCCAGGTCACCGGTACCCGTTAAAATTTCCGATGGTATCTCTTAGTGATTTAGTGAATATTCTTCATAGTTCACGTGAAGTTGGTAAAGTACCGTATATTAGTAATATAAAATGAGGGCTATGGTGGCCGGTATTTAAATTTAAAAAATGTCGGTCTTGAGCAAAGTTGAAGAAATGTAACTGGAGGTCAAACACCTCCTTTCAGTATGTTCGTGATGATGGTGAAATGCACCGAGATAAGTTTAGTCAGCCGGAAGACGAACCCTATGACATCGTAAAGAAGAAAGGGATCCAACCTTCAGAAAATGAGTGGATGTAATCGCCCTGCCCTAAATTGGGGTGTTTGTTTAAAATAATACTATAAGTGTTAAAGTTACAGGTGACAGAAGGTCTAGTTAGCTTGTAGAGCACCGGGTCATCGGGTACTTGTGCTAAAAGGCAACCGTCGTGTCCAAGGTACCGGGGTTCGTATCCTTGTAGGACCTCTAATTATGTCAGTCAGGCAATCGGTTAGACATTTCTTACCAAACCAATTCTGTCGTGGGCTCCTAGGTAAAGTCCTGATTTCTTTTGTTGTAATCCGCCTCGGTGGCGTAGTTGGCTAACGCGCTTGTCGTGGTTTTCCACTCTCTCTCCACGCTAATGTGGGTTCACTTCCTCCAATTCACCCTTCCCTAATTCCTAATCCATTAGCGTAATTAGTACTTAAAGCGTATAACCCGAACGGGTAGTAAGACGCGGTGATAAATATTATTATTATTATTTTGTTGTAAACTTCTTATAACCTCACATTTTGTAGTAGTAGTGTCATAATAAACTCTAAAAACCAAAGCCGTCTATAAATTACAAGCCCAAACATATATTTTCCCTCCGTCCCTAACCCTCCCCGCACCTGACACGTTTGGCCCAGGGGGAAGGGGGTAGTGACGGTCAACATATTATATATCTTCTTCTTATTCTTCTTCTTCTTCTTCTTCCTAAGTCAAACAACCTGACAGTTGGTTTGATGTCATTTCTATCCATACGGAGATGGGCATGCATTTAGCCTTTCGGCTGGTTAGTGTTGCCTGCATCATCTAATAGAATCCCACATACCAGGGAATTTAAGAAAGTGTGTTGGTTCCTCGTTGCCTTACACACTTAATTTCTATGAGTGAGTGAGAGAGAGCCTACAAATTTTGCCAGGAAAGGTATTTTCACATACCTTCAAGGGTTATTTTACATAACACAATCGACACCGGACCGACGGCTTTACTCACCCTCCAGTTGTGTTACGGATTTTTATCTCTCAAGACAAATTCTTGGATGGGTTTGAGCCCATGATTAACGGGTCCTGAAGTGAGTATTTTACCACAAGAGCACCAAGGTCGACAATCTATTTGATAAACATTCAAAAAATTTCAAATTATTATATTTCGTTAAAGGTTGGATTTAAAGGAATTGTATCCACTTTAACATAGAGAGCAAGTGAGATGACAACCATTTAAGAAAAACAAACCTCAGTACATCTGACAGGGATTCAAACCTCAATCCACTCATCATGCCCAGTCCAGTTTATTGCAAGAGTGACGTGTTAAGAGTTAGATCATTCGAACACCAGTGCTTGTTCCATTTTGTTCAAACATGTTTCATTTTAAGGTATTATGTGTACACAATTTCTACAATTTCATTGTATTCAATATATTGTCTTTAGCTTCTTAATTTACTTAAATTACTCATCAATGACTGATTGATGAAGATCCAACTATAATGTAATGCAAAAAGTTATGTCATGTAAACATTTATATTTCATCAATATTTTTTAAACCCACTTTTCCTAACCGATTTCATAGAAATATGTATTCAATCCCTTTAAGGAATCGAATTCGATCCCTCTAGTTATGTTTGAAAATGGTGGGATCCTCTATAACATAGAAGAAGAAATTAAAAAATGACAAAAACAAAGCCAATATCACGGAACAGTTGGTAGAGCTTGGGAATTGAATCCAATTCATGGTGGCACAGAACTTCACATGTCGTTAAAATGAAACCAAAGAAAAGTGTCGAATACGGGGTAACCACTGGTGGTAGGTTTGGGGTGAGAAGGGGAATAACGTGGTTTTTAGAAGTAGGGCAATAAAGAATTTTACTCTAGAAAGATACAGTATTGTTTTTTAGAATAAAAATACTTTGTTAAGCTTTGAACCCGAAAGATATTTTAATGGATGCGTTTTTTTTAAATATGCGATAACGATGCCATTCCCTTATATATTATTTTTTGTGAGACATGCCCATTTGAATGTGAGTTAAAGAGGAGATTTGCGGCTGGGGTGGCACAAAAAAAAGGGGGGGGGGGTGAACAGTTCTTTGAAATTAAATTGTCGTACATGCTATTCCTAAAGATTCTTTAGCCAAACTCTTATACAGGCTGTTCCAAAAAGTTACTGTGTAAACAAGTCTTAGGCCCGGGGAGGACATTTTCAACATCTAATATAAGATCTGCTATGAGGTACGTGGTACTTTACTGCACACTAGCTTTTGGAACATTCTGTATTATTGACCTATTACTCTCTTGTAACCAGAGTCGGGTCGTGGAGCTTTTGCCAAGGCTCTCAAGTCTTGACAAAAAATGTACTAGTAAATTTAGTATCAAAATTAAACTTTAAAGCCAATAAACATACATTTGTTCATTAAATATTTTTTTGTGTGTTTGTACAAGTGGTAAATAGAGGGAGGATTTCCTCTAAATTTTACCCCCACCCCCTAATACCTAATCCAGCATTGTATAAATATGCATAAGGGTAGTAACACATGCGAAGCATAACAATTTTTTTTTATAAAAAGGCACCCAAACCACTTACTGACGTTTAAAATGGTTACCCACATTAGACCTGTAGTGTTTCCCAAACTTCCGTCAGTCCTCTTACCTTCTTTTGTTACCTACATATCCCTTCCAGTTTTTTAAAGATGATATTTTACACTCTTGTTAAATAAACGGTCGTTCCAAATTTCAACAACTCTTTGGTGGTAAACTAAACAAAAACGTGAGAGAGGTAAATTATTAATATTATTATCACCGCGTCTTACTACCTGTTCGGGTTGTACGCCCTTACGCTTATGTGTAATGGTAGGGCGATTGCGAGTTTAAATGGAGGACCTACAGTTTAACGTGGGATCCGAACCACGGTGGAGGCCTGGCATTCCACACATTCACAAGTTGTGATTAATACACATCTTGTCAGAGGTGAAGGCAAACAGAGGTAAAGAAAGGAGCATTCAAGTCTATAACATTATGTCAGGATTTGCGTTAGTTTGTTAATCAGACTAATAAATATTAACACTCTTCACGGGATGAATGGTCTAAGGTATCACTCTCGTATTATACTGGCCTGATAAAGACGGGGAGATTGGGGTTCGAATCCCAGTCAGACTTACCTAGTGTTATTTTCCACTCTTTTTCTACGCAAACTCAGTTAGATTACTTCTAAAATGCTTCCTTCTTAATTCTTACACCATTAGAGTAATTAACATATATGTGTAAAACCTGAACAGATAGTAAGACGGGGTGATCAAAAAAATGTATCGATAAAACTCATTGGTACGTCGTTTACATCTTGAAATCCTTCACGTACCCCGGGGTGTACGCGTACCACAGTTTGGCGAAATCTTTTATCGGAAGCACACAAGCTTAGAATGTATACACGGAGTTACTGTAGACGCACGAGGATATGTTAAGCTCTGTCTACATTCTACACGATTCCCAAGAAAATGGAATGAGAATACCTGCAACGTTTATGCGCCCCGGGCGTGCGAAATCGTTCAATCTCACTCGACAAAGAAAGGAGAGTTCATCGTAACATGATGGATCTATGACGGGGCGGTTTCGTTTCCTGTTTTCTTACGTCTAACGTTCTTTCTCCGGAGAAAGCATTAGTGTGGAAAGGGGAGGGAGAAAATATGGGAAATGTACTGCTAACAGTTCCCATTCAAACGTAAAGAAAACCTTCAACTTAAAATTGGATTCGCACAACGAGAAATATATAAATTGCTAGGAAGACCTTTAGATTGAGTGAAACCGGATTTGAAAAAAAACCAAACAAGAAAAACAGGAAACCTGCTAGGTGTTTCTCATAACGTCCTACTACTCATCCAGGATATTCGCATTTAATTAAAATAATACCCACCTAGGTAATCAGCTGGTCAAAGGCGTCACTCTTGCAAATGTGGGTACACTTCCTCTAAATTCAACCTTACTCATACTAAACACATTAGCTTAGTTGTACATATGCGTATAGCCCAAACGGTTAGTAAGACGTGGTTCTAAAAAAAATATCCTAATGAGCTAATGAGGAGGAAGGTAATGTAGTATGTACTTATATTTACACTGAGAGAAAGCGGAAATTATTATTTTTTAAGCATGAGTACACCAAACCGAGATTAAAACCCTGATCTCCACGTCATCAGAAAATCAGATTAGACGAGCTAAACGTTTAGTCTACGGGCCCATAAATGCGATTATAACACCTTATCAATATTTTTGTTATCACTGCGGCTTACTGGTTGTTCAGGTTATACACATACCTGATAATCACTCTAAGGGGCTAATGATGAGGAAGGAAGCATTTTAGGGGTAATCTACCTAAACTTGCGTGGAAGGAGAGTGAAAAACCATTAAGGGAAAACCACCTTCAGTGGACCTAACAGAAATTTCAACCCCAATTTCCCCATCAGCTGGCCAGTCCAACGCGAGGGTGATTTCTTAGACCATTTGGCCACTGAAGCAGGTTGTAAAACCTTAAAAATGTTGCTTAGAAGTCGCAATTGTAAATTAACCAATGTCCTTAAAATACTTACAACTCATACCACCTCGGTGTCAACGTCTCAATATGTTTGACCAACACCTCAACCGTGTCAGTGGCGTGTTTATCTACTGATCCGTGGGTCCCGTGATCGATTCCCAGCATGGCGGAAAATTTATCATTGGTGAATGGTCAGCTGAGAGACTGGATCTCATGTATCTTCTATTATTATGATATTTTGTAAGTAGTGGGTTGATGTATTCAGTCTGTTTGGAAAATGTGTATTCATCATCATCATCATCATCATCCTCATGAACAACTTACAACAACTGGCTGGGTCTCTTTGGAACATAAGCCTTTACCTCCACCTCCTTTCCTCCCACCATCTCTCTCCCTCCACCTTGTCCCAGTCTTCTCCTCTTCCCTCCACACTCCTGCTTACTCCCTTCAGCCATCTGCTCCTTATTCTTCCTCTCGGCCTCCTATTCAACATCCTTCCGAACATCCTTTCCCTCTCCATTCTTCTCACATGGCCATACCACCTTATTCGTGCCTTTTCTATCCTGTCCGGGACTGGCTCTTCCTCTCTCTCTTTCTCTCTCTCTCTCTATATATATATACACTCGGAGAGGGAAAGGATGCCCAGGAGGATGTATATATATTATACACTCGCTTTGCGCGTCAGTGAGTTTTCTTTGCAAGTGGATGTAAACTAATATAATTCCAGAGCAGTTTTTTTTATAGGTATTACCATTTAGCCATAAGAGATCTCCAAAGAAAGGTCCGCACCGACTTTAAGGTTGCGCCACCATTTTGATTTTTTTCGGGGGTTAAAAATTAATTTTTT
>CABFVZ010000459.1:401991-430626 GCA_902151445.1 Timema monikensis | reverse complement strand
TTATTTAAAGTCATTTGGCCTAAAAGTCAGTTGGCCTAAAGTCATTTGGCCTAAAATGTATTTCGAATACAAAAATTGATTTAATTAATTTCGACAAAAGTCATTTGGCCTAAAAGTAAGTTGGCCTAAAAGTCATTTGGCCTAAAGTCAGTTAGCCTAAAGTCATTTGGCCTAAAATCATTTGGCCTAAACTTTAGGCCAAATGACTTTTAGGCTAAATGACTTTTAGGCCAAATGACGGGTACTCAGTATTCATGTAACCCTAAATGTTAGCCTAGTAGGACGCGGTGCTAAGTAATAATATTTTAATTATTATTTAGCACTGCGTCTTACTACCTGTTCGGGTTATACGCTCTAAGTGCTAATTACGCTAATAGATTAGGAATGGGAAGGTTGAATTAGAGAAAGTGAACCCGCATTTGCGTGGAAGGAGAGTGGAAAACCATTTAGGAAAAAACACCCTCAGTTCACCCGACTGAGATTCGAACCTCGATCTCCCCGTCCTCAACAGTCGAGCTTAACACGACTAGCACGTTAGTCAACTACGCCACCGAGACGGGTCTAAGTAATAATAAAATATATATCTGACTAGTCACATTATATTTAATGCTATTTTATTGACTCTTCTAGAGGCTACAGTAATAAATACACATTTAATTATATATCCTTATCAAGTTTGAATTCAAACTACTGTCATTGTGACCAACTTCAGGACTCAGGTGTTTACTCTTCATCCTTGACACTTTGAGTGGTTCCCATAGCACCAGAGTTCAGCCAACTTTAAAGGTATAGAAAGAAAGGGTTGGGAGAGGGGGAAAGAAGGGGGCTAGACTGGGAGGAAAACGTTCTGAATCACACAGCACAAAGTTTCTACAAACAATAAAAAGGTAGAAAGGGTGTTTGTTAACTTGGACGGAAAATCCTACTAATTAGATAGCTAAGATTAAAATGTTTATTTTCAGAAATAAAATAAATAATACTTGAGTTTTTAACTTCGTAATACTTTTATTTAATGTCCTGTGTTTTTACTCTACTATTTTTAAACACGAGTTCATATGACTTACAAATAACTTAACCTGGACAGCATATTAATACTAGATGTTTCAGAAGCTTAGTATTTGGAACTAGGCTTCAAATATGACAAGTATCAGACCGCAACAGAGAGATGATACATTTTCCCAATCTGAAGCAGCTGAGTGCATGGTAGTAGCACTTGAGTGAATGGTAGTTGCACTTGAGCACAAACCAAAAGTAGTAGCACTTGAGCGCATGATAGCAGCACTTGATCACAAGGTAGTAGTTCTTGAGCGTATTGTAGTAGCACTTGAGTGTGTGGTAGTAGCACTTGAGCGCATGTTAAGTAGCATTTGAGCGAATGGTAGTAGCATGTGAGTGCAAGCCAAAAGTAGTAGCACTTGAGAGTATGGTAGTAGCACTTGAGCACAAGTCAAAAGTAGTAGCACTTGAGCGTGTGGTAGTAGCATGTGAGTGCAAGCCAAAAGTAGTAGTATTTGAGCGCATGATAGTAGCATATGAGTGCAATCCAAAAGTAGTATCACTTGAGCGTATGGACTGGGAAACGAGTAATAGAATAGAGCAATGTGGCTTTCCCCGGCTTGGCTTGTAGCCAACCTAACCTACCCTGACCTGACTTAACCCGACCTCGACCCTAACTTAGCCTAACAAAAAGTCCCAATTAAATAAAAACATTAAAAAGAGAAGACTAGCTATTCCTCGCATACCGGTCCATGCGCACAAATGCTTGACACTGTTGAACATTTTTTGTATGGACTGCGTCTTACTACCCATTTGGGTTACATGCTTATGTACTAATTACGCTTGTGGGTAAAATATGAAGAAGGTTAGAATATCTGTACACGCATTTGGGTGGAGAGATAGTGGAAAAACATTTAGGAAAAACCACCCTCAATACAACCAACAGGAATTGAACCACAATCTCCTCTTCATCGACAGTCTAGACTATTTGGAGAGTAACGCCTTAGATCATGTTGCCACCGGAGCGGGTATTGGACAATTAAAAGATTCTTAATATCCAATTCCATGTTAAAAATACCATATATTGTACAAGCAGCCTTAGGAATAGTTATATCAACACTAATAAATTCAGAGCCACGATTTTTATAATCTAAAAATTATTTTAAATACCACCTATAAACTAACCAATGATATTTTTTAAGTTTCTAAATCTAGTTTCATGCATTCATAAGTCAAACTATGTGGTATACATCAGTCGCTTTTACAAATTATGTAATTTTTTACTGCAGTGAGATAAATATAGTGACCATTGTCAACAATGGCTGCTCTAATTGTATTTATTGAATTATTCAAAATATATTTTCCAGTATCGAGCCAACGATAGATCTGTTTATGTCCATAATGAATTGTTTGGGGTCGTGAATATTGTCGGTGACTGTACCAATGTGCCGGAGAGTGTAGGCGAGTTCGAGACTGTATATGGCTTACATCTTCCCCGGCGGATCCACTGATTTATCTGTGTGTCTAGCGGGCTGGCCTACTCTAAGGCGCAGGGGGGCTCTAAAGCTTACACTTTAGAACTCTGGAGACGAGGCAAGGAAAAGCTAACTCCTCCTCTTTCCCCCCTCCCCCCGTCATCTCCTCCAGGGGGCTCAACCCAGCGGTACCAAACATATCCGGCCCTGCCTGTCTTACACTTGCATCGCCTTGTATTCCTTTAAGAAAAACATCAGAACAAAACAGGGAGAGAATTTACATGGATACAGAGAGAAAACAATATGGGCTTGTATCGACGATGGATATGAGAGAGGGAGAGAGATACCAACCACTCACACGCTAGAAAATTGAAAACTATAAACTTAAATGTAGTTTGTACACACGCTCCTCTGAGTCTGGATTAATTTTAACATGTGATGGTTTAGTTAGTTTTTAGTTATTTGCGGAAGCGTGGAGGTGAACTAGGGTTAAACTCCATATTTTGCAGTTTTTATAGTGAAAAACCTTTCGATTGAATAGATAAAATGTTGCTTGAGTAGATACATTTATGATGGATTAAATAGCTAATCATTATATTTGTTTGTTAGGTTATAATCTCCCTGGCTACTGGATGATTCCTGGATAGCTCTGTGTTTATAGCATTGGTGTACTGAGCAAAAAGTCCCGGGTTTTATTCCCGTGTCCTGGTGTCATTTTTCAGTTTAAAGCATAGGTATATTTAGCTCAGCTTAGTTCCATTCACATATTAATCTCAACAGTTTCTGAATATCTGCCACGTGCAAAGCGTAATTTCAACACGATTTTAATATAATACTCTACAGCCGTTTGAGAACTAAGTCCCAACCTACTCGTTTCAGGTAAGCCGTGCGAGACGAGGTTTACTTCTAAGACCACGTGACCACCCATGCAAGCCTTAATAATATGGAATTGGCTACAACCTGAATATTATATTTGTTCATTCCTTTGTTTGCTTCCAAAAAGAAGATAGAATTTATCTATTCTTTAGTCAAGAAAATGGCACATTTAACCTATCAATCACGTCTTTAAAAGGATTAAAAAAAAGGAATGGTGATCCATTATTTTTAAAATTAAAATATACTAAATATATGACCCCCCCCCACACACACACACACACAAACATACACTCACATACATATTACCTTTCCACGAGTATTTTACCAGACCTATAGTAAGCTATATAAAAACTTGCTGCCTCGTTGTAACACCTCGCTACCATGGCTATCATGTAAGTAGCTAACCTATACAACATAATGATGTTTTAGAAATCTGTATTTAATGATGTATGTTGATTAAGGATTAATAGCAATGTATATTAATGAGATATTCGATAAATGTTTAAGTAATGTAAAATGTCGAAACAGTATACCTTCGCGAGATATATTTAAGGAATGTTTTTAAACCATGTGCATTACTGTACACCATAGATTCAAACACACCACACTACGCGTTTTTACAAGGGGAATTCCCAAAATGAATTATGAGATTGTTTACCCCAAATGTCTGTCCAATCATAAAATTGTAATAGATATTCCTTTAATTAAAACAAAACTATTAATATAGATACATATATTCTGAGTGTTTCTTTAAATAATCTTAAAATAACAAATTAAAATACAAAGTCTCCATTTGTTAAGGACTAGAGATATCGTCAATAAATAAACATTCAATGTCAACAAAACTGACCTGACATAACCGTGATAATACTGTCCAAGGCATCATTCAGAAAATTTCACTGCTCTCCGCATTGCTGATAGTTGAGCATTGAAACGAAAGTCATTCCGATCGTAAACGAGACTTCCCGAACCTACGGTAGTTCCAGATAGTTGAGATTTAAGTTATTACTACTATTAAATAACTAAACACAAAACACCGAAACCCTGAGTCTTTTTTTTATAATAAACACACAGGAAGAATCAAACCAAATTCTTTCAAAAGATAAAACAAACAATGAATAATTCCCCGAGTCAGACGAGCCCGCATGAGCGACATATGTGGTGCTTGTGGAACTTAAACATGATGGCGGTTTTCCAAAAGTAATCTTAGTTTGTCCGGGTAGGATATCTAAAATTAAGGTAAATAAACATTTACCAATATATTCACAAATGTTGTATATTCTTGTAAGAGAGGATGTGTGCATTCTTATTCTGCTTGTATTTCTCCATTGTGGAAGATATAGGCCGTTATTATTCTTGGCTGTTCGTTTATAGTTAAAACACCCGCTATTTCCATTGTTGTGGATTATAATGAGCAACATCCTTAGCTCCAACTATTATCTAGGTGACGAATGATGGGTCATTGTAATAATTACTCTAAAGTGCTTAAGAAACCCATCATAGGTTTATAGTTGAGATGTCACGATACCTGTTTTTCTCGGATCCAATTCTTAAGGCGGGGTGCTAGTGAGTGTGAGTTTAGTGCATTAATTTTGCAGTTTTTATAGCACAAACATTTTTTGGCCAAAATAAATCAAATATTTCTTCAATAGAAACATAGAGTTTTGTTTTCTGCACATGATGATATCAACAGTTGTTGAATATCTGTCATGAGCATGGCAGCATTTGGTGACAAACTTTTTAAATAAAGATAAAAGTTTGTCACGAAATGCTGCCATGCTCATGACTGATATTCAACAACTGTTAAGATTAGCATGTGCAGAAAACAAAACTCTATGTTTCTATAGAAGAAATATTTGATTTATTTTGGCCAAAAGATGTTTGTGCTATAAAAACTGCAAAATTAATGCACTAAACTCACACTCACTAGCACTCCACCTTAAGTTCAACCTTGATTTTTCGATTCTCGATTCGTATTCTTGAACATTTCCTTTTTCACTATTTTCCAAGCATCCAACCTCATATAAAAAATGTAGGTATTCAACTTCATAGCTACTAAAAACATCCATAATAATAATAATAGCTTTTTTAACAAAGAAAAGTATCAATATTACCAAGTATTAAATCATATAATCAAAATAATAGTATACTTTGGAATTACATTATAGTAAACATGTATTATTAGCTACATATAAAGCATCATTGACTCAAACATTTGTAAATAAAAAGTAAATAAAAAAAGTATAATAAACAGTCGTGAACACAAGTCTATTCAATTTACCAAATAGTATTGTTAAATGAAAGTGCACTGTTTTGATTTAATGACACTAGAAAGTAAACTTAAGTATGGGTACTATACTGGTAGCAACTTAAAATACTGAAGTAGGCCTACTTGAAAATAAAAAGCTTTTCCTGTTACTATTATTTGTCAAATAAAAGAGATTAGCTTTGTAAAAACAGTCAAAAACATTTTCCTTTTTAGATATTTAATAAAAATTGTTATTGTATATAAGATCCAACATATCTGATACCCTACTCCGCCCTCAATGTGAAACTTGGACTCAACCATTACAACGCATGGTTGCTTGAAACTTTAATCTCACAATCTTATAGATATTGACTAAACATACTAAAAGTCTTCAAAGTTGAAAACCGGAACAAAGAATTCAAATAAACTCGAAATTAATCAATTGCGGATCCTTAAGGAAAAGAAGAACACATTTCACACATTAAAATTTATTTTAAGTCGTCCGCCATAACTGATCATACGCACGTTAGCTTGCCGGAAATTGGTGATGAAGTTTTGACAATATTTAATATATTGGACTACGCTCTAAATCTTTTTAATTAAAATAAATATAACATTTTTGCTCTATTTTTATTAACTACAGCGATTTTTGTTTTATTTTTATTAAACTTGTCTTATTAAAATAACTAAATAAAACAATAAAACAATAAACAATAAACAACAAAATAAACAATAAAAATTGAAAAGATACCAATAACATAATTACAGGAGCGCAGTCATTTTAATTTGATCGAAATACCGTAGCTTTCGATACACCGTTGTTACATATCAATTTAATTATAGATATATTATGAAAAATTGCCATCCCTAGTTCACATATTGTATATCGATTGTTTGTTTGGAATCTATTCATGTATTTTGACTGTCTCACTTAACTTTTACTTTAAAAAAATCGTGTGAAAGTTGTTAAGTTTTTAACTCTTGATACTGTCATAATGTCAGGTCGTATTATATTCGAGACCATTTATTTTTCATGTACAACACCTAAATATGTTAGGGTCGTATAATACTCGAGCTAATACGATATATTTACAATATGTCGGAATTTAAGTGAAACAGCAATTAAACTAATATGAGAGATAATCGATTATTACCTATTCTGAATGTTACCATTTTGTTTAGTTGCCAGTGTTATTGAGAGCTAAGAATTGAAGTAGCGAAAATCGTAATATTAAGATCGATTCTCGGTTCTTTCGATACCAGTAAAAATTGAGGGTATCAAGGTATTGAAGTATCGAGATATCGAGTTTGACAGCCCTAGTTTATAGCTTCATTTCTTTATTGTTAAGACAAATTTATACATGTTTGAATATTCGTAGAATATCGGCGATCACTGATGTTCGTTAAACCATCAAAAGCCTCACTTTATTTTTGGGCACTGAAATTGGTTCATTACACTGAATGAAGCAGAAACTTGGATTCTTAGGAAGATGGAAAGATATACTTGGAGAGCTTTTAGATGTGAAGGTGGAGAAGATTTGAGAAGATCAGGTGGACAGACAGGGTGACAAGTGAAAAAGTCCTAAGAAGATTGGACGAGAAGGAAACCATTTTGGATGTGATTCTTCGGTGCAAAGCAGACTGGAGCTGACACGTCTTTAGGAAGAACCTGTCTTTTGCACGACGTCATAGAAGGAAGGATTGAGGGGAAAGAGGAGCGGAGGAAGAAGGAGGATTCAAATATTAAATAACATGAAGGAAAGAAGAAAATTCTGAGAACTGAAGGAGTAGGTAGAGGACAGGATGCATTGGCAGTATAAGTTCACTGACAAAAGGAATGGAACTTTCGTGACAAAGAATACCTATTAATATTAATAATAAAAAAATAGTAATAATAGTAATAATAATATTTCCACTCTCAGAATCATGACTCAAAATTATATTTATTAAAAGTTTTATTTATCTTTGCTTTGGTGAAGTTATTCGTCACAGCACAGCTCATATCTGTAAACACCGATATTGACGAGTGTTTACACCCTGCTGACTCTTCCTGATAACAAGATGGTTGTTTGAACTTTGATAGAGTTTGAATACTCACCCCGTACACCCTAAGAGATTACAAGCCTACCTTTATTATTTTCACTATGTTATGTTAAGGTAAAATGAAAGAAAGAAACGCTATACAATTAAGGTATGAAAGGCAACCGCTATCAAATATATCAACAGTATCTGAATCATATTCGAATAGATTTAAAAATGACAGCTGGAAACAAGAATCGGCTGTGATATCAATTAAAACTATTAGTAGCCATTGGTGTCAATACGATAATCACAGTCTGCCTTAAAATATTAGTAAAGAATGATCCTTAGCAAGGGACAATATCTGGATAGCTCAGTGGTTGAGAATATTCTTATGTTAGGTCAAAGACCCGGCATCACTTCCCTATTTCAGGTGTAATTTATAAAGCTATTAAAATATAGTAAAGGTAATACTGCTATCCTTCAATGGAGTGTAGGGTATGATAGTGTAAAAGCTCTTGTTGCTAATGATGACCACTAGGATCGTTGCTAACAGTACTATAATAACGTACCAAAAAGTAAAAANGAGTGTAGGGTATGATAGTGTAAAAGCTCTTGTTGCTAATGATGACCACTAGGATCGTTGCTAACAGTACTATAATAACGTACCAAAAAGTAAAAAAAAAAGTTTATAATTTTTTTTTATTTTTTTTTTCATTTTTTCTGTTTTGAACAAGCACACCACAGATCCCCCCCTATCCCGTTTCTCCTAGACACGCTCTTGTAAAATTGGTAGTGAGTGGCAAAAGCGAAAACATCATATAGATATGGTAACTTTTTAAACGCTCAGATAACTGTCAAAACTAACTGAATGGATTTAATATTTTTATAAGTTTTGATTATTTTAATTATATAGGCCTAGTGCTATATTATTGAGATCACAAAATTCTCACACGGAGCTTATAAGGGTGTTGGCTAAATATCATGTTTGATAATATTTAACTTAAACCATTTTTAACCCACTTTGGTCAATGGAATAAACTCACGCAATATACTAGACTGCCGATTACGAGAATATCGGGGTTAGAATCCCGATCGGGTGTTTTAAAGATGGTTTGTCCTAAATGGGTTTCCACTCTCCCTGCAGAAATTGGGGGTTCATTTTTCTAAATTCAATCTTAATCATCACTAACGTATCAGCGTAGTTAATACATATGCTTATAACCTTCATGAGTAGTAAGACGTGGTGCTACTATGCTTTCCAGCCACGTGACTAGTCATACCATCAAGAGATTTTTCTGACTTATTATCCCTAGAACACGATTATCTCTGGACCACTAGTATATTTTACCACTGGTATCCATGGACCCCTGTTACCCCTGGACAACTAGTATCCCTAGAACATTAATATTTCTTACCACTATTATTCCTGAAATATTATTATCTCTAGACCCCTAGTATCTCTGGACCACTAGCATTCCTGTACCACTATTATCTCTTACCATTAGTATACCTGAACCATTGTTATATATTATCACTATTATCTCTTGACCATTATTATCTCTTCCCACTATTATCCCTCGACCACTATTATCTCTTACCAATATTATCTCCTACCGCTATTATCGCTTACCACTAGTATTCCTGTATCACTAATATTTTTTACCACTATTATCTCTCAAACATAAGTTATTTAAACCTTAGGCTGACCTTTGGATTTCAATGGATTTGATTTAATGTGGTTTTGATTATAGTTTTGCTTTAGTGCCTTGTGGACGTATTGAAATACGTAATTGTAAAAGTTTAGTGCCAAAATAAAACTTAAAAAGATTTATGCCAGCATATTTATTGAAAATATTAGCGTTATAACGTCTTGAATAGTTGTACAAATGTTTGCAAGAAATCTATATTTGCTGAGTTTTAATTTTACTATTTTTACTAACTATCACAAACTATCTAGTACACAAGATAAATGTACTATGGAAAACAAATTTCACAGATAATACCCATCAGTAGGAGAAGTCACGTCTAGTCTGGTTTACTAGTGATGGGGAGGTCAAGGTTCGAATATAGCCCATTTATACCAAGTCGTTTTTTACTTAAAAGGTCTCCCCTTTTTTCTACAGATAAATGCGGATACATTTTATCTAGCTCTCCCTCACTCCTATACGATTAGTGTAGTTACGAAGATAGCCCGAATTGGTGGTAAGACGTAGTGCAATAAATAAAACAGGACACGAGTCTTCTTGCTATTTTTATACTATTTGTCTAGAAAATAAAAAATATGTCACACTTTAAATTGCAGAATATATAGTGCATATGCATGTGTGACATATTTAAGCACACATAAACACAATTATTCACAAACACACACGCTATGCAAGATCCTGCACCGTTAAGTATCATACTTGGCTCTTTTCCACGAATGTGTAAAAGGAAAAACGGCTTTCGAGAAAGAGTGAAGAATAAAAATAAAGAAAAAGTTTATAAAAGAAAAAAAAAAGACATAAATAGTTAGAAGATAAGTCTGAAGAGGATTTTCTGTTAAGGGGGTATGAAGGAGGTGGGGGGAGGGAGGGCTGTGGACTGGAGAGCCCTGTACTCCGGAGGGGGCTGCCAGGAGATGCTAGGAAGAGGTAGCACAAATACGGATGAGGAATTATTAGGTATAAAAAGAGGAAAGATAAGAATGTGGAAGGCAAGTGGCGAAGTGAGGGTGGGTTTATGCGAGGTGGTTTCCGAGTGGCATGAGGGGGGTGGGGGGGCCTGGTAACAAAAACATAAGGACATTCCCCCCTCCCCTTTCTTTTGCTCTTCCGCTCATCACGAGAGGGGGAGAGAATTATGGGGGAAGAGAGATAGATATATATATATATCTTCTTTAACAAAAACATCTCTTGAATCAAGGTTCCCCACATTACAACCGCAAATATTTACCCACATTAAATAGAAGCGGTGAACGTTAAAAGGAGCCACCCCAGAGGTCAAACACCCTCATTTAATCAGTTATGATTACATTTTTAACACAAATAAAATACATTATTATTATTATTTAATGATAGCAACTTTATTTTTTATTTAAATATACGAGGGAGATCATCAAAAATGGCACGATACGTATAACTACTATATAATATACAGCCCAGTCATGTGATTTATATAAAAATATTTGATTAATCAGGATTCAAAGGTTTTTAAAGTTTTATTTACACGGGATAACATTTTTGGTTTATTTTTAAAGACGATTATTTTTGTTAGTTAGATGGTGTTGGCTAAGTAGTCTAAATTGATATAATGTCGTACAGGTCTACATCAACTTTATACACAGTAATCTACGTCTACCCTTACCTCGTTTGGTTCCACTATGGTATATCTTAGAAGATAGAGCCATATTGTAATCCGTCAAATTAAGTCTTTATATTTTTTAGGGCAAACGAAGAGCACAAATTAAGGCCCAGTGTTTATAAAAAGCTTACATATAGTTTCTATACAAGTTATTTCCTAGTATTTTGTTTTATCAAACGCTAGTAATTACTTGTTTTATTAAAAAATTACTAGAATAACAGATATATTTTTGAATTATTTCATTAAATAATAATGTATGCATTCATTTTCCCTGTACAATGAAAAAATATAACTAATGTATTAATTACCAATTGAACTAATAATAGAATAGATATATGTGAAGCAAGGACCGGCCTATTTATACCAGTGGGACTGATAAAATTTGGCAAGGTTTTCTCTACGTACGTAATCATCAGACATCACGCTAGCCGATGATTGTTGGTGTCTTCTGGAAAAAAAGCCTCTTTCATTTATTCATCATCTCGCTCACATGTTAGATGTGTGCGTGTTGGTCTTCCAGGCCGAGTTGCCTTGCTCGCTGGGGCCACTTTTGATGAGAATTGGGCGTCTCCCGCTTGTGATGTCGCAGTGAGTCTATATCTGCCTGCATATTATCAGAACTTATTGAATCTGATAGTAATAGTTTTAAACTTTTATAGGGATTCATTGCGTTTACGTGTTAAAAATTAATCAACACGTTACAACTTATTTTAATATATATTTCATAATAGAAAAAGTGTCTCACTAGGTCGACTCGTTTCCTACTATGAACCCGAGTCAAATTTCTTCCATAACCCACACCAGAGAATACGGCAGACCACAAGGTGAACAGATAATCATTGGTTGTTGAGGTTGCCTGGATATTGTATATTTCTTTCTAGTTCTAAAGAAGCATTCAGTTCCCTAAAGTACACAAGTCACCGCCGAGCTTGAAAGGCAAGCTCATGAAGACTAAGGCAACAAAAGAAGGCTGCTAAATCAGTGGTTTTCAACCGGTGGTACGTGAGGTGTTGTCCGGTGGTAGGCGTGGGTGCTAGAAGAGGAGGGGTAGGGGAAAGATTTTAAAACGTCAGTAGAGTTAAAATTATACTGGTCACGGGTTCTATTAGAATAAATAACTGTTTCACAAAGTATGTATAAAGACTATCATCCTAACATCATATTCCAGTATGCGTTTTTAAATTTCTTTGAAAAGTACTAAAAGCATTACGTTTATTTTCACTCTCAGTCCTACTCTAGCTCAGGAGTGGAGCTTCATGTCCTTTGCCACCAAAATATGCATACACCCGCCTTCTTACGGTACCTGTGGGGACTATGAGGGCTCTAGACATTTTTCAGAAATTGTGGAACATTCGATTGGTTCAATTACCCTATGTCATGGTATATATGCAAGATCCTCTCAATGTTAGTCAGTCAGTTTTCTATTATTCTTCAGTACAACGTATTGAAATTGTGTTTTGCAATGGATAAATGTTATCACGTAATCCTGCTAAAAGATCAAGAACAGACAATGCTAGTGAAACATCAAGGCGAGTGATTCTATGCCAGCGATATCGAGAGTGAGTACAGCAATAGCCACATTTATAATTTGGATCTACTCATATGGGTATGGAAAGTAAACCAATTCCTCAGTGCGTAATTTGTTTTGAAACATTGTCCAATGGCTGGAGGAAACCATCTCTCCTCCAGCGTCACTTCAAAACAAAGCACCACATATTACAAAATAAGTCTGTGGATTTTTTATTTAAAAAAAAACGTGAATTATTGGAAAATAAATGTAGAATATGTTCTTTCTTGGCTGTAAAACAGAAGGCAGTGGAAGCATCATTGAAAACCAGCCTAAAAATAGCAAAGGCAGGAAAATCGCACACCAATGGGGAAAAATTAGTACCAGCGGCAAAATAAATGGTTTTCTCAGTCCTGGGAGAGTCAAATGTTAAACAACTTGATTCAATATACCTGTCTGATAATACTGTGTCACAAAGAATAAAGTTCATGGCAAACAATTTTAAGGAATTAGTGATTGAAAAACTGAAGCGTAGTAAATACTTTGCTCTCCAGTTTGAAGAGTCAAATGGTGTATCTAACATCTGGTAGCCAAAAATCTATCGACAACTCAGAAAACTGTGCTCGATGAGAAGGTTAAAATAGGGAATTTTATAAAATACCTTTGATGTTAGAATGATATTATTTTCAATGTTAGGTGATGAACTAGGGAATGGCCACAAAAAGTTATTCTTCCATAGAGAAGTGCGGTGAATTTTTAGGGGAAACGTGTTGTTAAGGATTTTTTGAACTGTTGCAAAAAGTTTTGTGATTTCGAAGACACGTGTGGACTTGGAAATAGATTGTGTGATGAATTGTGGATGTGTAGAGTCGCATACTTAGCGGATATTTTCGTCTTACTGAATAACTGCAAGGAAACACCATCACTCCCTTTCTTGTTCAAGACAAAGTGAACGGCATGAATCGCAAGCGTCAGTTCAAGAATAAAGAGGATGAAAAAGGTCGCATAGATTTATTTCCACTCGTTCATGATTTATTCAAGAGTATAAGCACTAACTTAATCCTAATGTGTTGGGGGCATAAAAAAAACCACTGTCAAAACTTGGTTCAAGACTCCACAGCTTACATCTCGGAAAATATTGGCTCTTACGACTGGGACCAGGTATTCATTTTCTGATAGAGATGCTTTGCCAGCAGTGTTGACAAATGAAGAGAAAGAACAATTCATTGAACTTTCATATGATATGCTACTGGATTGAAAAACATATTTTCAAAATTTTATGTTTCTGATTATTTTTTATTATAGTATGATGTGGTTACCCAGAGCAGGCCAATACGGCCATAAATTTACTGGTGCCGTTTTCGACAACATATTGATTTGAACCAGTGTTTTATGAACTTGTTTTTCTCAAAAACAAATAATAAAACAGGCTGAATCTGGACACAGACCTGAGGCTAAAACTAAGCACAACTAATCCAAATATCAAGAAACTTGTTTCAATAAAGCAAGCTCAAGTATCTCATTACTAATAATTTTGTCACTTACATTCTATTTACATTTAAAACATACAATATTTATCACTTACTAAGTCACTAAGAATGTATATATTATTTTGCCCAATACGATTCAGTCTTTGAACAAATCGTTTACACCTGATACTATTTGTAATTTATGGTACTTCAGATAATAATACCATGAGAAGGGGTGCATTAGGAGGAACATGTTTACAAACACTCAGGGGCTCCGGAAGATATTTGAAAGTGCAGGGGCTCAACTGAGAGGGAGTCTGGAGGTCCTGACCGGGTAAAATTTTAGACCCTGGATGAGTTTTGAAACTATTTGAAGGAGGTTTATTTTACACAGGTAATACTTTTTTGTATATCTTTCTTTGTCGACAATTAAAAATTATGGGTAGGCCCCACCTATATTTTTATTTTATAGGTAGAGACTCAATATTATGGTAAATAAATATTCGTAATTTCGTCATAAAAAAAATAATTTCACCATAAGAATTCTCAAATAAACAACAATTTCGTTGTAGAAATGGTTTTTTAGCATCTGGAAAAATCGCGGAAATACTTTTATTACATATTATATTGTTTACAAATATAATATAAAAAACTATAAATTAAGAATGTTAAAATATTCTTATTCACAATAACAAACTTAGATAAAATGAAATCGCAAAGGAAGCTAGAAACTCCAGGGCTTGCAAAGATAAAAAAAAACAAAAAAACGGAAATATTAATTTGATATATCACTTTTTTTTTACTGATAGGAAATAAAAATAATGTCTAATTTAATAATCCATTGAATACAATAGTTCATGATTACTTTTAAACTATCAAAATAAATGCATAATAAACATTTCATCATTAGATTTGAAACGGAATACAATAAATGCATGGGTTTTTAGGTATATTATTTTCAAGTCTGCACAGAAGAAAATAAAATTACGATCGATCCTTACAAGTCGACTGTTTACATTTCAACTACTAGTCTTTAAATATTTTTAGACATCGATCGTAAAGGCTGCGTAAATTTGACCTGGACCGCTACTGCATTAATTTTACGGCAATCGAGATCAACATGGCCGCTAATGTTATTTGCGTGTTAACGAACAAACGAAATTTTGCTTAAAAAACATGAATATCGTTTTAAAACACGAATAATAATAATAATTCGTGAAAAAAGTTTGATTTCGCGTTTAAATACCTTTATAGTTTTATTTAGTGAACTCAAAAATATGTAATAATGATTTATTTGAGCTTGAAACAAGTTTTAGCGTATTCGAAATGGATTTTTCAAACATATCGTGAAAACACTGTTCGCGAGAAATTTACGAAAATTATACTCTTCTAAAAGATATTTGTAGTGATTCTCACCTAGGAGATTTTTTTTTTTTTAATTTGAATTTTCTTACTTAAAGTGTTCCTCACCTGGAAATCTTTTGAAATTAGATGCTATTAAACGAGATCTTCCTTTAGCAAATTTTTGAACATTAGATGCCTCTATAAACTTTTTAGAGTGGTTATTTAGTAGATTTTTTTTTAAATTTGATACCTCCAGCATATATTTAGAGTTTTTTTTTAATTGTAGTTCGAGATTAGTTCACACAACTAAAGAAATATTTCTTACATGTATGTAGGTGTTACGGGTCTTATTGAATTCCAGGGTTATCCATAACTTACAATACGGATACTGTAAGTGGAGGGCATAAAACACCTGAGAGGTAAACCTTTATGAATCAAAATGTTTTACTAGAATATTTAATAGAGGAAAAAACTTCTCAAATACAGAAAGAATGTTTGTTTGAAAGTTTTAATTAAAAACAAAATTCTTGATAATCTGCATTGCAAGATGTCATTAGTGATACGCAAAACAATTGTTGTAATCACATTTTGAATTTATTATGAGCCTCTCGACAGACACCCTTCACACTATAATGTAACTTGAGCATAATGATTAAACATTGGCCCTACATTCCGATGTCCTTTCATTTTGAAATATATCACCTTGGATAACAGCTGATTAAAATTTTAAACTCAGCTTATTTGTGCCGATAAAAATTATTTAGTTTATACACGCCTTCAAACAGCGCTGATAAGGTCTGCGCTTTAAAATGGTTTTACTTCCCCAGGTTTTCCAGACAAAAGCATATTTATTTCCCCAGTATTTTATAATAACATATTTAGGCCGACATATATAGTCTAATACTTTTCATTGCCTTATATCAAATTCTTGAAATTAAAGATCATCAATAAATCACATTAGTTGGGGATTAAAATAATATTTTAGTATTGGTAACGCTCTATACCTCGTATTTCTCAAATTATTGCAAAAAAAATAATTAAAACTTCAATGACATTCTATAATTTAACTGACTTATCCTTAACGTTTCATATTTCACCCAATTAATTCGCTTTTACGGGCTTTCACCGTTTTCCCTGCACACTACCTTTACCCCGAAAGGTAACAGTCTTAGTCTCATGGGTGTAGGGAGAATTTAATTTGTGGAGAGTTCCAAATATTAAGTGTATGTATGACATGATGTTAAGACTTCTGAGAAATAAAAAAGTTATCTTAAAAAGTGCCGATGGAAACTTATTTGTGTGATGGGGGAGCGGGAAATATCAAGATTTATTTATTTTAAGAATTCCTACAAGTTAATGTTTGAAAATTGCAAGGCTCTGGAACGTCCTCAAAAGTGGAGTTAAATTTTTTAAATCATACCAATTCTAGAGAAATCTATACTAGACCTCCCCCATTTTTTTTTTAATTTGTATAATCCTAGAGGCTATTTGGAGTAGTTCTCCTCCAACAAATTTTTGAACATTGTTTGCCCCTAAAAGCTATTTTAAGTAGCGCAAGACCATAATTTACATAATTTAGATTCCCTATAAATGTTTATATAGTGGTCCTACTCCAAAAAAATTAATATCCATAAAAAGCTATTTAGAGGGCTCCTCGCCTTATTTTTTTACTATCAGTGTTAGATAGATGCCTCTAGAAGCTATTTTAAGTGGTGTCCTCCCCCCTCCTCCCCATACCCCAACACGTTTTTGAAAAAAGGATGCTTTAAGATTATAAATTACTATTTCTGAGGTTCGGATTGCAGATTCAAATAAGATACATAGTTTCACAAACATTCTTTTGCAATCAACATTAAAAACTTCAGAATTTTTTTGGGAAATGTGGGGTTTTTTAACCCCATAAATACCCCCTTACTACGCTCATGCTATATTTTTATCGCATAAGCTACGCCATAGTTGAACCATGCATGGTAAGCCTGCTACCTTTCATGGTGAACTAAGTTTACGTATCAACCCGGAAAAACTCACGTTATGGAACTTATTGGATCTTTAAGCTAGAGTTTATTAAATATTTAGTTTTTTTTTACAAACTATGCATACACATACATATACACATACACATACGCATATATATTATCACAACAATGTTTAAAGTAGATTTAAAAATAATAAAATAATTTATTCAAACCGCAAAAAGAAACCGTATTAATTTTATTGATGTTCAGCTTTTTAATTTTTTAACGTTGATAAAAATATGGCAATAATAAAATTTGAACTGTGGTTGAAAATCCACCTCATGTTAAAATTAAATTTACAATTCAATTATGATTGTTCTTCAATTTGTTCTTAACTGTGGAAAAAAGGTAAATAATTATAACCCTTTGGCTTCGCTATTCTGGTATTTTATATAATTAAGGCAATCACAATTAGGCCTAATGTTAGTTACCATATTTTTGTGAAATAATTTTCTCGTATTAGGGCATTTCAGTTTTCTATTAAATTAATTGTAAATGTATGTATTTATTACTTAAAATTATATAACTGAGGGTAATAGATGTATGTTTTATACGTGGGTTTTGAATTTACTTGGGAATATTAGGGGGGTTTAAGCTAGTCCCAGCCCCCCCAAGATAAAAACAAGGGGGGCTCATGCCCTCCCTGCCCCCCTATTCCGGAGCTCCTGCAAACACTCTGTTAGACGATACCAGTGTGCCAAATTTGATTATTTTACCTTCCAAGTGTCCGGTTGGCGAAAGAACATGATAATTTTGTCTTCTGGTGGCGTATATTTTAAACAAAGCAGAGTTTATGTATGGGGCTTCTTATAGTAAGTAAATATCATATGAGAAATTTTACTGCAATTAAAACATTAAATTTATGCAAACACTTTATTAAAATAGTCCCATGAGACCCATGATCATTTCACCGGAGGGAAAATCAATTTTTGAATTGTTCCTTTCCATCTTAAGTAATGAGAAAGGAAGAAAACCAAGAAAAAAAGGAAACAATTGTTTGATTGAAAATGAGCTTTTTTTTTTTTTTTGTGAGTGGGATGTAGCCAATTTCAAAATAAGGCTATTTTTTCGACACCTGTTGGAATATTATAACAAAAGTTCTGCGAGCGTTTCTAATTCAACTAAAAGTATTTTTCCCCTTTCAACAATAGTTTTCAAAACCTACAAATTTAAAGTGAAGTGTTTTTTTTTCTCTAAATTTGTCTGCAAACATCCAAGCTTTCTTTCACCTCACAATTTCAACATCTATTTCCATACAAACTTGAACTCAGGACTTAAAGACTAATTTATTTTCATGAGTACCAAATATTGGAGGCTTATAAAAATATTTAATGTGATCCACTTGCAAATGTATTGTTATAACAGAAAAAGACATGGATAAACAAAATAAACAATAATTCATTCACATTTATTTGCCAAATTTTAACTTTTATTTTCTAATTTTCTATCACTAATATTTTGAACTTTATATAACATAATAGTGAGGAGCGATTAATTTATTTAATTTTAATAATATTTCGAATCAAGCATAAAACCAAATAAGATATATTATTAAATGGATAAAATAAATTTATCAAGTTTTGCTCTTTGAATTTCACTATGTATTTTTTTTTATCACCGCACCATTCGCGTTATAAACTTTCATCACTGTTTATGATTATGTTTCAAGTTTTAGCCTGTAATTAACTCAGACGTCTCTAGGAATTATAACAATATAATATAGTAAACACAAAACTTTTTTTAATTTGTATACAAAGTAGTGTAAATTTCAAAAGCTTTGTTCCATTTTGTCTTGGTCCCAAACTATTAATAGTTCTCCTTGTGATATTATACAGTGTGTCTCTACCTCTCTTAATCATTCTGCAGTATGCTGAAAGTAGATCACAGGTAAGAAAGAGTTATTTTGGAAGTGAATTTTCCTCATTTGTTTTAAGGATTTCTAACCTAGGCCCAGTGGCCAAGGTTTTTAAGTGTTTTATGTTTTACTCGTGTTATTGTTTTACCGACTAACTAACTGGACAAATATTATTTAATGTTGTGTATTTAATAAGGCGTCTGTCAGCTGCTCGTAGTGGCAGCTAGGGACTGATATTTGGGGAGAAAAGATTATATAAGGGATATTTTAATGTTTATATCCATTTAGGTATTAATGGTTTTTTTTTTATCCACATGGTTCACCTTTTCTTGTAGTAACAAATCAAACTAAATGTTTCGATTGAGTCAATATTTTATTTATTTGGGCCAAATGCGTTTATGTTATAAACACTATAAAACAACTGACCTTTACTCGAAATCACCTATATAACACCTTAAATTCACAGTACAGTGGTTAACTTTGAAAGAGTTATAGTAGTTCTCCCAAAGACGATAAGATTAAAAGAAGAAAACTTAGCAATCACATGTGGTTGTATGGCCTGGGATGAATAAAAGATATTCACGGGAACCAAATTGTAGCCAAAGCCATGAAGAACTCATTTGGAAATAACACAAATTCTTGCAAAGAATCAAAACGCAAAGCGGACCTAGATATAGGGAAGGAAAGCTACCAAGAAGTTTAAAAAAAGAAAACCAAGAATTGTGGCTCATATAAAATACAAAAGATGGAACGAAGGAAATAATTCAAGCGAAGAGGGAACGAATTGAAGAGGAAGGGGGAGAGTAGAGACGAGGGATTATTAGTCGTATGAAAGGAAACCTATGAAACAGGTCTAAGTAGGCTTAAATAACGGGTTGGTTGGAAGAAAAACGAAAGGGTGGGGGGGGGTTTGAGAGGGGAGAAATGACTTAAGTAGTGTTGTAATAAACTTCCCCTTCTCCCTCAGTAGAGCTCAGGGAAGTTATGTAAAGGTGAGATTAAGTTGGCAGCAATGTCTATGAGAGGCAAATAATGACACCTCCAAACAATGGGAATCACATGAATAATTCCTCGGAAACCGACACCTTCAATGAAGTTATCTCAGGGGCGACCAAGCTTGGTCCAGTCACTTTACGTCATCACGAACAAAATTATTTTCATTTAAAGAAAGTGTAATTCAGAAGATCAGAGCTTATCCCAGACTATCAGCACTTTTTGAGATTAACATCTTGACACATAGAACTGCAATTATATCATATAAGTCAATTAAAAACTGCTCTGTGATTCTATAGACACAAAACAATAAGTATATAATTTATTGTCAGTTTGTTGACTGCATATAGCATGGGCTCTTCATAGCAGAGTCCACCTCTTGGATAACGGCAGTGACGTCAGGTTGTCATGGAAACCACCCTATGGCGCATTTAGAGCTTGGGCGGTGTGACCTGCCGCCCCACAGCCATAGAGTGAAGGAGAGCACTTGCCGTAATTATACTAGTAGTTAGGCTTGTTGACTCTCGTTGATGGGATTATAGTTTTAATAATTTCCTTAATAAAATGGAGGAGCTATGTAATGAAAAATTGTCATTCATTTATGTTTGTCATAATGTAATAAAAAAATTAAGAGAATTTTTTTTTAAATTTCAAAAAGTCTTGTTTATTTTTTTTCTTTATTTTTAAAGAAGGGAGGATGGTATCTCGTAACTCTCCCTCACGATCCACCACGAGAGGTGCTTACAATTGAATACTTATAAAATTTTAAATAAGAAAAAATCCATATAAGTATTTTAAAAAAATGATAAAACTACATTATTCTTAATCCTATAGAAGTAATTTAATTTTTATATCCCGCTAGTTAGATTTTATCTCATAATTTAGTAGACAATGTCGTTATTAAGAATTAATGTTTTCCTTTTTAGTCTCTCTCTACCCGTTACTTTTATATATGTAACTAACCAAATTATTGATCAATGAAAACAAAGATTTGAAATATATATTTCATGAAATTCCTAGTTTTGAATTTACCAATCGTAGATACAACACAAACTAGCAGAAAATAATATGTTTGCCGAGGCAGGGTCGAATAAACCAGACTGATGACATGCCCAAGTAAATCGCACGCTGTAAGAGGACCGAGTGGGTGACGTTGCTACCTGCTATCTTTTCCAAGGAAAAAAAGTCGGGCCTATGCTAACTCTTCCCCCTCCCCCCCTTTTCACGAAGGATCTATTTGGAGCTTGAGAAATAGTATACTGAAATCAAAAATCATTTTTCAAATTTCAACTTCTGTAAAGACTAAATGTATTAATATTTTGAAAGAAAAATTAAACACTATGTATTAAAATGCAAACATGAATAAAATAAACATTTAAGAAACGCTAGTTCAATTTCATAGATTATATCAAAAAGGTTCGCAGACCACATGCGACTCGCGTAAGATTATAATATGACTCGTCCAATGTAGCCATTTATAATATTAAATTTATTTTGTTTCAGAATGCCATTTATAAAATCTTCAGTTTTTTTTAATCCACATAAAATTATATATATATGGCAGTAAATTAAAGATATTATACGTGATTGAATTTACAATAAAAAATCAAGTGAGCCACTTTGCTCCAATAAAAAATATATTCATTCTTTTGTGGTCCATTTGTCCTCATGTATCATAAAATGAACACTGTCTTGGTGATGTTAAATTAAGTATTTTATAGAAAAGTTATGCTAATGTAACAATTATCCTAAAATTATATGGAAGGTGTAAAATTATATAAAAATAGTATTTAACATAAAAAGATACTTTATATATTTAACTGTGTTAACGTGAAAATATTAACTAGAAAACACGTAGCTTTGGATACTATTTATAAAAGTTGGGTCTTTTAATATTTAAGATAAATTAATGAATTCAATATTTTAATACAAATGCAAACATATTATGGTTTTATATGTTAGGAAATAAAGAATAATAAATTTTGTAGATATCATACTAACCATACTGTACCGCCACACTCTCACTCTAGTTACGGCCATAATAGACTTAAAAGAGGAGGGTGATATCTAATTACATGAAAAAGTAAAACATTTGCAGGTTAAATAAATATTTGAATTATTTATTCAAAGTAACAAACAGTGTTAAAACAACAAGTTGCATGACCTTACAGGTCTTACTAAAGTGTGTTGAAAAACAAATAAATCTTAGCAATTTATTACATTCGCAGTGCGTTCGTAAAGTTTAAAAAATCAAAAATTGATATTATTTAAAGAAACTTTTCTAAATGATATACAAAATTCTAACTCACCACAGTGAATTAAGGTCAAACAAAACCAAAAGGATCGAAAGTTTAAATTAATAAATTTTAAAAAGATTGTAAAGAGCTTAAAGAACCTCTTTTAAATGGTTTACAACGCGTCAGATTCACACCAGTGAATACAGACTGAATATTTTTAACTTTATGGAACAAATTTAGATTTAAATATTTCACCAAATATTAACTTAAAGTTTTAACTCCTAAAAATTATACAAGATCACATAGAGCTTAATGAGCCACTTTCAAATGATTCACAACTCGTCAGATTCACACCAGTGAATATAGATTAAACAGTTTTAACATTATGGAATGTATTTAAATTTAAATATCACACAATATATTTACTTTAAGTTTTATCTCCTAAAAATTATACAAGATTACAAAGAGCTTAATGAGCCTGTTTTAAATTATTCACAATACGTCAGATTCACACCAGTGAATATAGATTAAACAATTTTAAATTTATATATTGCAACAGATATTTACTTAAAATGATTTACTCCTAGAAATGTAACAGGATCACAAAGAGCTTAATGAGCCTCTTTTAAATGGTTCACAATACGTCAGATTCACACCAGTGAATATAGATTAAACAGTTTTAAATTTATGGAATAAATTTAAATATTGCAACAGATATTTACTTAAAATGTTTACTCCTAGAAATGTAACAGGATCACAAAGAGCTTAATGAGTCTCTTTTAAATGGTTTACAACACGACAGATTCACACCAGTGAATATAGACTAAACAGTTTTAAATTTATGGAATAAATTTAAACGTCGCACCAGATATTTACGTTAAAGCACAAAGGTTTGACTTCCTGACTAAACTCAAACCTTCGCGGGATAATTACTCTCATCACTTTTAAAGAGTTAAACAAAATTTCCACATTTAAATATTTAATATTAATAGAGAAAAAGTTACGTTACAGAACATGTAATTTTGCCTAAATGAATCTGCTAATATTAAAGTCAAAACCATTTTAATCTACAAAAATAAGTTACTTTAATTTTACTTCAAAGCAAAGAAGTCTACAAAATAACCAACAAAAGAAACATAATCAATTTAAAGAATTTAAATTACTGATAACCACAAAAGCAAAATTTTAATATTTAGCCTATACATTGCAAAACATAAAAAGAACCAACAAATGTGGCTATCTCTTTAAGAGGTGACCTGGTGGTCTAGGGGTAAGGTGTCGGACTTCTGTGCTAGGGGTCCGGGGTTCAATCCTCGGTCCCGGCACAAATTTATCTGATTACCAAACCCTTCCTTCACCTCTGACAAGACATCTTGTGAATGTGGGGAATGCCAGGCCTCCACCGTGGTTCGGATTCCACGTTAAACGGTAGGTCCTCCATTTCATCTAACAATCACCCTACCATTACACATTAGCGTAAGTGCGTATAACCCGAACGGGTAGTAAGACGCGGTGCTAATAATAAAAATAATAATATCTCTTTAAGCCAAGAAAATACAAAAATACTAGCGCCCAAGCGGCAACAGGAAGCATTAATTGCTCCATAATAGAATTTATGTTTAAAAATAAAAGTTTTTAGCAAAACATTACCGATGCCTACACTGAAAGATTTCCATAACAATCTAAACCAAAGTATTTCAAGAAATTCAAACCCATCGCAGCAATTTATAGTTTATATATTTAAACAACGATATCATTATAAGCTATTCTGGCTAGATAACGTCCTAGTCCTGAACAGAACTACTCGTGGAAGTGTCCAAAGTAAATGTCTTCGATATTGTGTGTGGTCCCTCGTTATATAGGTATAGTTGCAGGGTGGGAAGGTGGGAGTTCTCCTTTGGTATTACGTCACTTGTTAAATTCATGTGGAAAGACTCCGTTGTGTTCGTCACGTAGGTCGGGTTCTTGTTGTCTTGAACATCTGCCACTGCATTCGACTAGTTTCCAAACACGAACTCCAAGACACAAGACGACCAGATGTAGAGCTATGCTTGTTAGGTCACATACGCTATCCCGGTGTCCAAGAATATGAGTGGTCTTATAATAGTACAGTATTGGCCAATCAGAGCATTGCTATTTTCTCCGTTGGAAAATCAGGGTGCTGCACAATTGTAGCGTGTTTTGGACTTCTCTTCATTCTAGCATTCGTGGTGAGCAGGCTGGACTTGCACGTCGGTCTACTTCAGTCAGATATACACGTGGGTAGAGACCTATATATGACATAGTAAGATCATTATGTTTAATAATGCTGGATATCTATTTAAAAGCTGGCTGGTTTTATTAGTATTTCTATTGCAGGATGTCTATCAATATTAGCTTGTTTAGGGGCTGGTAGTAGCATTGTCATATTAGCAGTTCCCGCTAATGTTACAATATACAAAATATATTCCGCGTTTATAATGCAAATTTAAAATAAATATATCATTGTTCATAGGTTATAATTTATTAGCATAAGAAATATCGAAAGCTCAAGCTTTTATTAAGTAAGTTCTTAAGGTATAGCCTTCCAAAACTATGTGACGATAATATAATTATATGTTTTTTGTGTTTTCATTATTATAATAAAAGGGTGTTCTTCTGTTTGCTAGTTTATCTAGGATAAGAATGTTTCATTAGATGTTTTAATCACATGCATAGAAAAAATTATATACATAAGACCCACTAGACATATACAAATTTGGCAGGACTTAAAGTCATGTAAATTTATTTTGTAAACACAAAGAAATGTTTATAAGGAAAAAGCAGAAAGTATTTTTAGAATGAAAGAAAAATAAAGTATGTAATTCAAAGGATCCCTTCGCTGTTTTCTTTTGCCAGTTTTCATAAGTAAATTTCAGAGAGTACGAGGAAGAAAATAAAAGTAAGACACAAATGTAAATGTTTCCAAAACACTTGTCTACAATAAGGAATATTGTAGGAGAGGAGAAAGATATATAAATATAAAAGAATGCATATCAAAGAAGCTGCAACTGAAGTCAAACAGGAAACAAAAAATCAACAATCTAATGGTATCGGTATTTATGGCCAAATAAGACATCGATCTTGTCTGATTTGGTTTGTCGGTGAAGGTCAGGTCAGGTATAAAATCTCATCCTGATGTAATGAGGGTAGTTTTCTCTAAATGGGTTCCCACTCTTTCTCCTAACGCAAATGTGGATAAATTTCATTCAAATAAGACTTTTATTATTGTGAATACCTAAAAGAGTAGTAAGTTGTGATGCACCAAAATATATGAGGCGGTCAGAGTATTTTTTTCAAATGTTGCAACGTTGACCACGACAACCATTTTGGCATTAGTTGTACATTCCTATTTTTCTGTTTCTTGATAAAGATTAATATTGGATTATTCTTGGTTTAAATATCCTAGATCCTAGTTTTTAAAATACATCCAAGCCTAAAAACTACTAAAAATTGAGAGGTAATCCAATGTCATCGTTGTATATTAGGATAAACATAGTATATGTTTTCTTTCACTGTGGGTGGTAATGATCAAATATACCCGAAACTTAGTCCCCAAAATAGCAGGAAATGAGGGAGATAGAGAGAGAGAGAGAGATAGCTTCGAGGTCATTATCAAATTTAGAAAAAATATAAGTCACGCATTTGCCAGAATAGGAATACAATGTTGAAATTACATGTTTGGTTTTTTTTATGTTTTACAACTTTAAAATGGTTAATTTAGTTGTAGTTAAAAACCTATCTTATATTAATGATGCTGTAACCATACCAGAGAGTGTTTCGTTGAAATTAATTTGTATGATTTATATTTATTTTTATAAAGTTTGAACACTCATAAACTGTAACGCTCCCCTTAGAAATGTAGATAAGATTTTATCTAGGGAAAAGAAAGTAAATATATTATGTAGCTCATTTCTCCCAACCATAGCGCTAGTTATTTATTTAAGAATGCTCATGACTATTTTATAAATTACCGGTTGTTCACTAGGGACCGCAACTTTCCTCGGAGGACAATTTGTTCGTAGCTCTGTGATATCGTTTTGAGAGTTCTTCGAGCCTTTGTGTTTACTCACACCTCTCTCTCTCATCAACTTCTCCGACAATGCCACCAGCCAATAGGGATGAAGAGGTGAGAGACCACAACATCTCCGACAATGCCACCAGCCAATAGGGATGAAGAGGTGAGAGACCACAACTTCTCCGACAATGTCACCAGCCAATAGGGATGAAGAGGTGAGAGACTACAACTTCTCCAACAATGCCACCAGCCAATAGGGATGAAGAGGTGAGAGACCTCAACTTCTCTGACAATGCCACCAGCCAATAGGGATGAAGAGGTGAGAGACCACAACTTCTCCGACAATGCCACCAGCCAATAGGGATGAAGAGGTGGGAGACCACAACTTCTTCGATAATACCATCAGCCAATAGGGATGAAGAGGTGAGAGACCACAACTTCTCCGACAATGCCACCAGCCAATAGGGATGAAGAGGTGAGAGGCCACAACTTCTCCGACAATGCCACCAGCCAATAGGGATGAAGAGGTGGGAGACCACAACTTCTTCGAACGTTTTAGTCATAAAAGGGAAATCTGTTCGTAGCTCTAGAAAATCGTTCTGACAGTTCGTCAAGCTTTTAGTTTTTGTATTTTTTCCCCCTCTTCTCTTAAATATAATCAAAACTGTGTCGTGAAACGTTTCCAGAGTAAGCAGAGCTTGTTGAGGCAGAAACAGTGAGGTTTTCCAACCCATCCAGTCCTCATTTGACCAATCATACATAGGATCAGGTCTACAGATAGTCATAGGAAGGGCCTTATCTTAAAGCTTATATAAATATATAATACTTTCATGTATTTATTCATGAGTATAGTCGTGTGAAATACAGCGGCCACTTTTGGTAAATATTATCAATAAATATAAAAATACTAATAATTTAGTAAAATATTATCAATGTCGACTGCAAAATATATATATATATATATATATTCTAAAATGCTCTTTATGCATAAATTGGACTGTAACTTAAATGTAAATTGACTTTAATCTACACCCGATCAATGCATGTTCTACTGAATTATGAGAGCGATTTATAGGTTCAGTTTGGACAGGTTCTGCTTACCATAGAAATAAACCACACTATGCCACGGATTGAAGCCTAAGAATTCTTCAACAATCAAATCCAGAACCAAGAAATACAAGAGAATTGAAAATTGTCATACTTATTTAGGATAACCCGAGAGTGTGCACCTTGGGAGTACAATTTTGTTTATTTTTACATATTTGCAGGCTTGGCAAATTGAAGCACGTGACTACGGTATGGGCAGTTCTAGAATCAAGTAACATAAGAAGTTGAAGCTTGGCATTAGTACGGTACTAAGGGAAACTTAAGAATAGTATGGGTAGTTTATTCTTCTTATATTTATTTTACGAGATGGATGACAGGACGCATTGGTGGTCTTAGTTCATTGACAAAAGGAATGGACCTGTCGTAAGACATAACACCTAATAAAATAAAACCTGTTCTGGAATAGAACACTATTTTTGTGTCATAAAGAATACAGTTACCACGTCCGGTACCACAACTCTATGCTATAATCGATTTCCCGCCAGTTTACACCCATCTATTTAAACTCCGTACTCGCTACGTTAGTCGAGCCGTTGACGAAAAAAACTCTATCTTTAAGGGAGTACTGACTATTGAAGCAAAACACAAACGCCCTATTCAATCTTCAGACTCTCAAATTATCAACATCCATCAAATAATAGTTACAGGCGATCCTCCACACAACAACATGAATCCTGCATTAAATATTTACGCTCCAATATTCGAGTATATAGATAGATCTATTGTTTAGAAACTTTGATTATAAAAACATTATTAAATATATAAGCCCATATACTGTTAACTTTATTATGTGAAAATATGAGTATTAATTTTTAACTTAATTTTACGAGCTATATTATTATTTTTAAAACAATCAATGTATAAAATTGAATCAATAACTGAAGGAAAGGTGAAAACTTTCAGTGGCGCGTTTAACTCATTTATGTGGTAAGAATGAAATTGCTGTAATAATAAAAGATATGTATTATATAGGTAGAACAAGAATCCTGAATAGAGCGCTACACATAGTTTTCTCTTCCACTTCTCCGACACCAACAGAGGTTCCGGAACAGTAAGGGTTTGAGCGCCCCCCTCCCCCCGTACCTATGTAAAGGGAGCTGAGACTATCTTAAC
>CABFVZ010000459.1:288750-401911 GCA_902151445.1 Timema monikensis | reverse complement strand
CCCCGCCTGTGCTCTACATTATTTCCTATGCATATTCAAAACACTTGCAGCATGACTTGTCACCATCGGCTACAAAATGATAGTCTAAAAAAGGCCAGAAGTGGGTCCCAAATTCCCCTTACAATCTCTAAGAGTTATTTTGAAGGGCTTTACTAAGCTTTACACCGCAATCTACAGGCAAGGTATGTGTGTAAGGGTATTCTGACTAGTGGCTTAAATTTAAAAAAAAATCATCAAAATTGGCAACGTTGAGAGCTTAACTTTCTCAGAACCTACGTCACTTTTCTTTCGTATTCTGTCATTTTTAATTAATAAAGGATGTGAGGGTGAATATGATTTCATAGATTTGTCTCAAATATTAATTATATTGATTTGTTTCACTTTATTTCTAAACATGTTTATTAAACATATTTTTATATACTAGGTAGTCTATTTATGTATGTATGTATATAAACAATATGTATATGTATGTATATAAACAATATTGTTGACATAATTTGTGGTTTTTACATATTCTATTAGTAATAAAAAGTGTTAAAAGTTACTATAACTATTGTGTTTCCCAATAAGAGGTTAAATTTAGTAAACGTTTGATTCCTGTGATGTTAACGTTGTAATCAGGATATAAAGAATTATTTAAAAAAAACTCTTGCTCTTAAATTTATATTATAATGAAAAATATGTCAAATGAAACTGTGTTAGTTTAGTTTAATATCTTACTTTCTTTGGAACAATTTTGTTTATAATGATATTCCCATAGAAAAATCTTCACAAAAATATAACATATTACTTGAAATTGTCTTATTAAAAAAAAACAGAATAGCTAAGGTCAAAAGATTATGGGCCTGGTTATTGAAACAGATTAACTCAATTTAATAAAATTTAACCGTTGAATTGAACGTTTAATTTAAACTCAAAGAAAAGATTGTTTTTCAAGCCACAGTTTAGAATTCTTATTTTGGCCTTCTTTATCCACCTTAATAAAATTAAGAAGTTGAAAATGTTACTAAAAGTTCTATTGTTATGGTTTGAATTTGTTTGAGCCTCTTTTAAACATTATTGTAAAAATGTTATTAGGTTATATGTAGTTTAAAGGCTGATTAAGCTGCCCTTCATAATAAGAACATTTACAGTGTTGATATTAGATACGTTTATAAAAACCAAGGAAAGAGTCGAGGTGACAAGGTAAACTCAAGGATAAGTCAAAGAAATTGCCAGAATTTTCATATATTTTTGCGATTGCCTGTGAAAATCAAAGTAGAGAGCATTACTAAATGAAAACTATTAGTTTTCTCTTCAATTCATGCGTTTTTTTTAATCAACTTTGTGCCCAGAACTAAGTATAAAATATGGGAAATTTATATTTTTTATTTATAACTTGTCATATTAAATACTGTGATAATATATTCTTTGGTTTGAAAAAACTTGAGGAGTAATTTCAAAAATTTTAAGTGAATATGCCTTGTTTGAATGTGTTTAAAAAAATAGATTGTTTTAGCAGAAATAGGCCTAGCTTGTACTTATATGTTACCTTTTAGAATATATTTAAACGTGAAAGGATGCCAGAATGTAGGGTTGGTGTTTAATTACTTGACTTAAATATTAATGACCTTAATATTTGATAGTTACCAAAGTGATTAATACTACATAAATATATTCAAGCATAGGATCATATGGTCTTCTGATATTTGATAGATAGTATAAAAAGTGGTAGGGCGGGGATTAATACTGTTGGTAAAATGTTGCCCCTCAACCCCTGAAGTAAAGTTGTTTTAGGGCACTTTACAGAAGCGTTAATTTCCGTATCTCCGCAACTATTTGAGATACCAAATAACTTATCATTGCAAAATTTTAGTACTATTAGAAATAACAAAACTTTTATTTGAAAGATATTTTTATAAAAACCAGCAGTTTCTGAGATATTGGCAAATCTATTAATACAATATTGTGAACTTTAGTTGTAAAGATATACTACTCAAGTTTTAACGCGATACTGATCTAATGCCCTAGAGTAAGGAATGGATAAGTCTCTCAAAACGTGTATGATCTCTTTCCTTCAACCTCTTAGGCGAAATGTTTGTAAAACAATGATCTATCTCTATCATTTAAGATTCAATAGTCAATATTTACCTATTTTATTGGTCAAAATTTAGAAATGAAGAAATTAATAGCAATGCGTTAACCATAAGATGAGCAACGCCTAAGAAAATATTGGAAATTTTTTACCGGAAGTCAACATTTTAATACGACCCTTGGGGACCCAATATCAATATTTTTACTTACTCGCTGACTTACAGGTAAAGCAAGTATTGTGATCGTAAGAAAAATCAAACTCGATATTTTGATGGATGTTGACATTTCATGATCCCCCGAATCCGAAAAAGTTTTTTTCGCAATGGCGTATGTCTGTCAGCCTGTACATCTAGCTAGAGCCTAAACTATTTTACCGATTGGGCTAAAACTTGATATATAGGGTTTTCATATTGTTGACCCGATGGGTTTTTTGAATTAGATATGTAACCTTAAAATAAAGGGTAGTTTACTGAAGGGTAGAAAGAGAAAAAATTGATTTTCTTTAAATTCACTCTAACGATTTTGATTAAATTTTTTTCTGACATTGTTTTTTGACATTGTTTATCATAATTAACAAGATGGAAATTCTCATATTCTCACTAAAATGACTTTGAGGGTTCTATACGTGAGGTAAATTCTCCAATTTTCGTAATTTCTCCACAACTATTTGAGATATTAAATAGCTTATAGTTGTAAAGTTGCAGTACTATTAGATATAAAAATCTTTTATTTGAAATATATTTTTATAAAATTAATAGTTTCTGAGTTATAAGCAAATGTATATACTTTTTAATTCAGGTATTTGTAAATTAATTTAATTCTTAAGCTATTTGGTGGATTTTTCTGTAACATTGTTCCTAGATCTTAATAATATAGAGTAAGTAAGTGTCTATTATTTAATTTATGATCTTTGGTGAGGTGTTTCTACAACAATGTATAGACTTATTATTTGGTTCCCGACAAATATTTATCTGATCACCAAATCCTTCCTTCACCTCTGACAAGACGTGTATTAATCACAAATTGTGAATGTGTGGAATGCCAGGCCTCCACCGTGGTTCGGATTCCACGTTAAACTGTAGGTCCTTCATTTCATCTCACAACCACCCTACCATTACACATTAGCGTAAGTGCATGTAACCTGAATGGGTAGTAAGACACGCCGCTAATAATAATAATATTTGGTTTCACAAATATTAAGAATTTTTATTATTCAAGTCAGAAAATTATATTTATTGTTATGCTCTTTGGTGGTCACAGATGTTTTTAATGTTTCTGTAAAAGTGATTTATGCTTTTTGGTCATGTGTAATGAAGCTCTTTTTACTTTTTCTCGACACATTGTAGAGATAAGTATTGTTATTGTTAAAATAAAATTGAACCTAAAATTTTGATAAATTTCAACGTTCACCCACTGGAACATAAAATTGGTTTTCGCAACGCCATCTATCTGTCTATTTGTTTGTCTATAACTCAGCCTAGAGCCGAAACTATTTTAAAGATCAGACAAGGAAAGTTGTAGTACTATTAGGAATAAAAAATATTTTAATCTGGGATATATTTTATAAAACCATTATTTTATTATCTATAAGCAAGAATGTGTGTTTGTATATGTATATATACATATAACTAAATATAAGTATAATATAATATACTCGTATATTATAGGGCACACTGACACATAAAACTAATTTATATATTGTCACAGGCCTCGATGGCGTAGTTGGCTAATGCACTAGTCGTGTTGAGCCAGACTGCCGAGGACGGGGAGATCGAGATTTGAATCTCGGTCGAGTGGATTGGGGGGGGGTTCCTAAATGGCTTTACACTCTCCCTCCACGAAAATGTGGATTCACTTCCTCTAAATTCAACCTTCCCAATTCCTAATCTGTTAGCGTAATTAGTACTTAAGTGTATAAACCAAACGGGTAGTAAGACCTTATGCCAAATAGAAAATCATCTCTTTTAAAAAATCGAATGTTATACTATTAGGAGATTTTAACTATAATATTATTGGATATAATTTTTATTTTGTTATAATAGGTGAGAAAATATAGTTTGAAACCCATTCTGAATTCTGACTAGTCAACGACAAACCACGATGCGCGCGCAGATAAATGTCATTTTCAGTAATATGACAATAACCAGATTTGGAGTGGGGGAAAGTTGGTTTTTCAGACCATAAACCAATTTACTTGGAATTTATCTGGAAATACATAACTCTAGATTGTTTGATTCTTAATATTAGAGGTCAAATCTGTCTCATTTTCAAGTTTTACTACTCCCTACTAATTTGATTTTACCTTTATATACGCAATAAAATCTAGTCAACAATCTAGTATTCACAATAATTCATATTACAATTTCACATTATTTCATTAGTTATTGATTACTTAGATTTATTTTTACTTACCTCCATTCATCTTTAGTAAAAACAATTTTCATAAATTGGAACTTGTAAAGCAGTTCCCAGTTTCCAAGCTGTCAACGAATGGTTCAAAATTTATTTTATTAAGGTCCTTGAAATATGGAATTTTTTGAAATGCTCTATGGTGGACAAAGATGCGCCTCTTTACTAAATGTTTCCAATTCAGTGTAAATTATTTTATTCTTCTTCATATGTGGAGGGTTTATGCTACAATATATATTATTCCATTCAGAAATCTTATAAGTTTTTAGTAAATGTATCTTTATTTTAAGATAAAAGGAGAAAGAAAGTACGTGCTGTGTGTACCGTATCATTTATTTCCTTGTACATTTTTACTAATAGTAATAATTATAATTGATTTAATTTCTTAATTGTACTTAAACATCAATGGTTCTAAAAAAAACACGTATTTTAACCAAGTGACATACAAAGTTTGTAGTGTAAAAATAGAGCAATAAATACATAATTCCTGATTTTTACGAGAATATATTTTAATATTTCTATTAAAATATACAAAAACAAATATAGATCAAAGTCAAAAGTAAACATTTTGTAATTTACAATCTAGAGTAAACAAACTAAAATAATGTGTTTATGTTCAACTACAAATATTCCACATAAGTAAACATTTGTATAATGATTTTCAAAGAAACTGTTACAGTTAACTAAAATTTGACTAGGACATTTTTTTGTTCTAAATTTTACTAGATTTAAAATTAGTTACCAACCTTATTTTATAAAACTCACCATTTCAAAAATAAAACTAAGAATTCGTTTTAAGTCACGATTTTTTCAAGATGGTGATCGTAATGAGTGGAGGAAGAGGGAGATAAGTCAATTTTTTTTTCAATTCTTATATTGCTTAAAATTTTCCCTTAAATTAATCAAAATTAATATGAATTTTTAGCGAAACGGATTTTTTTACAATTCCCCCAGTACTATAAAATATGGAGTTTACAGTAACTGTGTAACTGTTGTAAAGAGGTTCTTGCTTAAAAGGGTATAAATGGGTATGACTTTGTATTCAAGAAAAGTACTCCATCAGTTACAAGACAGACGTCACGTATATTTTGTTTCTATCAAGAAAGTTGTACAACTTTTAAATTAACCAAAACAAGACACACTGCAAACTTTTCTCAGTAAATGAAGAAAGTAATGCCTTTCACTTGTTGGGTTTTAAATTTATATTATAAAGAAACAATTTGCTTCTCTTTTTTTTTTCTGTGAATGCAAATATAATTTTGTGTCTCAAAAGGCAGGTAAACTCCCCTCGTGTCAAAGTATGAACGTTAATTAATACCCAGAAAGTTCCCAGCTCACTGATGTTTGTTTTGCAGTGAATGCAGAAGTGAAAAGAGAAAATGATATTTTTCCTGGTTGAAGAGTAAGATAGTGTGAGAGAATTATGTATGATAAAATAGAGAAAATGGGGTTTGAAAGAGGAGCAAGTAAAAATAAGAAATAAGTCGACTTAGAGTTGGCAGAGGCATGGAATATTATTATTATTGTTATTATAATAAGAGATGTAAAGTTACATCTTGTGTGTCTACATATAACAGTAGATGTATAACAGCGTTCATAAAGTTTCACGGAGAGAGAGAGAGAGACGGGAAATATGGCTGGCGTATTTTGAGAAATGAAACAGTAGAGATGATGAGTAAAGGAGAATGTCAAATTTACCCACCAGAGATTGGGAAAAGGGAAGAATCTCTATTTGAACATTTTCGCTCCGGGATACAGGTCTGTTTTCTTGTCATTGTGGGAATGTATTCTCGGGTCCTCGGGGGTTGAGGTTACAGGGAGGTGTACAAACAGGAGCGGAGGACTCATTTCAAAGGCGCACACACACACACACACACACACACATAAAAGTGCGAGTGACTCACAAAGTGAACATTTCTTTGGACCTCTATTGAATTCAAAACTTGGTGGTGAGTCGCGTTGTGTTTTATGACATACATTTCAGGAGCAACGACTACCATGCCTTACTATACGCGAGGTGACCTGGTTGTCTAGGGGTAAGGTGTCGGACTTCTGTGCTGGCAGCCGGGGTTCAATCCTCGGTCCCGGCACAGATTTATCTGATTACCAAACCCTTCCTTCACCTCTGACAAGACATCTTGTGAATGTGGGGAATGCCAGGCCTCCACCGTGGTTCGGATTCCACGTTAAACTGTAGGTCCTTCATTTCATCTCACAATCACCCTACCATTACACATTAGCGTAAGTGCGTATAACCCGAATGGGTAGTAAGACGCGGTGCTAATAGTAATAATAATACTATACGTGAGGACTGTAAGCATATGTATCAATTATATTAATGTGCGAGAGATTAGGTAGGTTTAATAGAGAGGAAATGTAACCACATTTGGGTTAATAGAGAGTGAAAAATCATTTATTTAAAACCAGCTTCAGTACACCCGACTGGTATTCGAACCCGGATGTCTACATCATTGGAAGTCTAGTACATCTCGATAGTGATGCCTTTGACCATTACAACAAAGGTGAGTTACTGTAATATTATTATTATTATTATTATTAGCACCGCGTCTTACTACCCGTTCGGGTTATACGCACTTACGCTAATGTGTAATGGTAGGGTGATTGTGAGATGAAATGAAGGACCTACAGTTTAACGTGGAATCCGAACCACGGTGGAGGCCTGGCATTCCTCACATTCACAAGATATCTTGTCAGAGGTGAAGGAAAGGTTTGGAAATCAGATAAATCTGTACCGGGACCGAGGATTGAACCCCGGCCGCCAGCATAGAAGTCTGACACCTTACCCCTAGACCACCAGGTCACCTATTGTAATATTGATTCTATTATAATAAACCATATTACTTCTAATACTGTAGTGAGAAGTTCTTAATGAATACCTCATTAACTATCTGATACCCACATCGGTATAAGTATGTGGGATAGAGCTTCAACCTCGTCTGGTTTGGTTGATCAGTGCTGAGGAGGTAAGGGTTTGAATCCTGACCAGGTATACTTAGGGAGTTTTTTCCCCAAATGTTTGTATCTTTCGTTACCTCTAATGTGGGTGCATTTTTTCTATATCTTCCTAATCCCTATTTTATTAGTGTATGAATAGTGAGGCACGATGGGTATCAAAAATAAAAGCTAGCTGATGTCCATCCTATTTAAAAGGACGATATTTTAAAGTAATGTGCTAGTAAAATATTGGTTTTGTTCTAGCTAAATGTAGACCATGGAAACATTAATTTGAAGGAAAATAGAATCAAAGGAATGGCTGTAAAATAATACGCTCAAAATATCATGTTAAATTTGTATCTTGGATCATTTGTAATTTTATCAAATCATTCATTTAAATTATATACACGCCTGTCTCTTAATTTTTGTCCAATTAATAAGTCAAGATCCTTAATAATGTTCTAATCCGTTTTGTGTTTTTAATACAACTGCAATATTGATCTAATAATATTTCAGTTGGGGCCGTTTTTATTACTACCGCATAAATATTGTTATCGGGAGGTTAAAGTTAGCTACCAATTAAAAGCTATTAGCAACTTTAATATTTTACGCGTATTATGAACTGAACTTATCTGCCGGTTAGCTATCTGTAGGATAAATATATTTTTAGGCAAAAAATGCAAGGTTGGTATTGTTTTTACTAGTGCGCGCATGCGTGTAAGCCCTGATGCTACCGCTATAACCTAGCGAGTGGCGAGAACGCTCAACATTTGTAAAATAGTTGCGACTAAACGAGTGCGAGGAAACAGATAGCGTCACGTGGCCGAGGAAGCAAAGATGTCTTGCAAGTATTAATTTTGGTGTCTGCCAAAATGTGGTCAATAGTTGGGTACAACATTTACAAAATTTCATTTATTGTATACTCACATTTTGATAATTTGTTCTTTTATAAATATAACTCTGAAAATAGCTTGTCAGTTTATATAAAAATATGAATTAAATGTACTAACTTTATATAGTTAGACCCCGGGCCTGTGCTTACTAAACCCGTGAACCAAGATTTTAACCTAAAAACAGATTCTGATATGTGAAACCTCATTAGAAACAAAGCATCATTATGGCAACTACCATTTTAACTTTCAGGTAAAAGTTGTACTTAAACCTCCGGATAGAAATACGATGGATAAATACATCTTATCTGGCTGATGAATGCTATCTTGCAGTCATAATACGCACTTTTAACTTATCCACCAGATAGAAATATTTATCTACCAGATTAATATGTATCCAGGAGTAATAAGACCGGTCCTAAACATATTAAAGCTTAGATATAAGACAATCTTATACATTTTGTGTTCAAAACAAGTAATTCATATATTTCCTTTTTTAGTCAGTATTTTATACAAATCTATAATTATCATATTCTGAATATTTAAAAATAACACCTAGACACGGGAATCAAACCCGGGACCTTTGGCTTAGTAAGCCAATGTGCTAACCACTGAGCTATCCAGAAATTGTCCCGTGCCCAGGGTCATTCTTCACACATATTTTAAGGCAGAGTCTATGATGGACGTGTGGAAATCGTCGGCTACAAATTGTGATTTTATTAAAATCATCAGCTATCAGACAACGTAGCCACCTTCGACGATTTCCGCACGTCCATCATAGACTCTGCCTTAAAATATGAGTGGAGAATGACCCTGGGCACGGGACGATTCCTGGTTAGCTCAGTGGTTAGAGCATTGACATAATAAGCCAAAGGTCCCGGGTTCGATTTCCGTGTCCAGATGTCATTTTTCCATTTTCAGAATATTATATCTAGATGGAGTAATTCTCGCTAAAAGCACAAATAATAGCTTTGGATATTTGATTCTTAAATATATAATTGTTCAGACCATTTCATTAGCATAATGATTATGACACAATGGCAGACCATGTGTCTCAAGAGTTAACATCAATTCTAATTCGAGTGACATTAACGTTCTAGCCTTTGTCCTAAAACTCCTTTTATCCTCCATATAAATTTTATCTTGTCTACATATATATTGTATTCTTATTAAGAACCACTTTCAACACAATGACTACATTAATGTAATTGAGGTTACTATATTGTTAATTATCTTCCTTTTGGCATCCTGGATAGTTTCATTTTGAAAATCAGTCCACCATAAAAGAAAAAAATATATGCCAATATTTATTGTATGCTGTCGGTTTTTATTAATTTTTATTTTATGAATCATTTCCATAACAAATTCAAACAGATTTTTAAAAAAACATAAAAGGGAATCGATATAGAATATTTAGTTTTTAATAGGTCAAAATAATGTGCAGCTTCGTATACCACGGAAAGCTTGTCCCTTAATATAGTAAATTATAAAGAGCTGCCTTAAAAAAGGTTTTTGTTTGTATATGCCATCAATTTTTATACGTTCATATTCATACCGTACTGTAAAGAATAAAAATAAATTGTTTTGTAATTTTAACCAGAATGTATTATGGAATTAGCTATGAACTATTTGGTCAGTTATCAGATTATTTCTGTTAATGCATAAGCTCTCTTTATTATAGAACCATACGAACCGCAAGACGCTTACTGTGACGATCAAAACCAGTATCATAAGCGTGAGAAATAATACCAGCCGAAAATCGGGGTGTGGTTGTGTGGTTTAGAAAAGTATACTTTAGAATGTTAATAATTAAATAAAAGCATATTTGGGTAGTAAGATATGTAGTATGATATATGTATCTAAGATGATACATTTAGCCAAAATTATTATTATTATTATCGTAGTGACCTGTTGGTCTAGGGGTAAGGTGTCAGACTTCTATGCTGGTGGCCGGGGTTCAATCCTCGGTCACGACACTGATTTATCTGATTACCAAACCCTTCCTTCACCTCTGACAAGACATCTTGTGAATTTGGGGAATGCCAGGCCTCCACCGTGGTTCGGATTCCACGTTAAACTGTAGGTCCTTCATTTCATCTCACAATCACCCTACCATTACACATTAGCGTAAGTGTGTATAACCCGAATGGGTAGTAAGACGCGGTGCTAATAATAATATTATTATCATCATTATTATTAGCACCGCGTCTTACTACCCGTTCGGGTTGTACGCACTTACGCTAATGTGTAATGGTAGGGTGATTGTGAGATGAAATGGAGGACCTACAGTTTAACGTGGAATCCGAACCACGGTGGAGGCCTAGCATTCCCCACATTCACAAGTTGTGATTAATACACTTCTTGTCAGAGGTGAAGGAAGGGTTTGGTAATCAGTTAAATATTTAGCCAATATTGTATGTGAAGTTAGTGTAACACATGTGGCTAGTATTATGCCTGTGAGCAGGACCTAGGTTGGGAGTATGTTATCTGTGGGTATATGAAATTTATATATTTAATTATATCTTTGAGTGGTGCATTAAGTTAGAAGTATATAAAATAGAGAAACTAAGAGATGGAGAGTGTGGGAGTAGATATCAAATTGAAATTTTAAATAAGTTTGCTGCCCTGGTGTGCTCACAGGATAGGGAATATAACGCGCATACAGAGAAAAAGTGGGAAATTGCCAATAATAATATTAGAGAAGCACCGAAGAATAGTGTAGTTCTCTGGAGAGAGAGAAAAAAGGGAAGAAGCCAAGCTTGACAACGAATGTTAAAAATTAATAAAGGAGAGAAGGGAAGCAAAATTACATTGGTTAGAGAGTCATAGTGAAGTGAGCTTTAAACACATATAGCAATGCAAAAAGGAAGAGGTCAATGCCATATTCAGAAACAAAAAGTAAGAGTTTTTAAAGAGTAAAGGTGGCGAAATAAAACAAAATAGCAAAAATAAGGATATCAAGGAACTTTATTTAGGTATTAACAGGCATGGTAAAAGTTATCAGGCTAAGGCCAATTTAGTGAAATATCAGAATGGCAATATGATGGTAGATACTAGCAGGGTTTTGAGTAGATAATCGTTTTGAATGTTCATGAAATATACGAATTGGGTGAGGTTATCGGAATCTGCAGTACAGAGCCTATAGTCCCAGATCCAACTATTAGTGAAGTCAACGAAGTTATTAAGAAGTTAAAGAACCGTAAATCTCCAGGTAGCCTATAGATTCAATTACAGCAGAGTTAATAAAGGGAGGTGGTGAAAAGTTAATAATAGAAATTCATAAATCGACATGTTACTTATGTAACCATAATGTACAACCACAAGAATGTAAAGAAAGTATATTAATATCCAATTTCAAAAAGGGAAATAAAAGAGAATGTAATAACTATTATATAGGTATCTATCTCACTACTACCAACATGCTTCAAAACTTTATCTAATGTAATTTTAATGAGATTGTAAAGGAAATAGTCGAGGATATTCAGTGTGAATTTCGAAGGAATAGATCAACAACAAATCAGATTTTTACTGTTCGGTAGATATGAGAAAAAAGTGAAAATATTTTCAGACGGTACATAAATTATATCTAAATTTTATACAGGCCTATGATTTAGTTAAAATAAACAAATGAGCAAAGTATGAAATACCCAAAAACTTGTCAAGCTAGTTGAATAATAATACTTAGCACCGCGTCTTACTACCCGTTCGGGTTATACGCTTAAGTACTAATTATGCTAATGGGTAAGGAATTGGTAAAGATGAATAAAGAGGAAGTGAACCCGCATATGCGTGGAGGGAGAGTGGGAAAACATTTAGGAAAGCCATCCCCAATTCACCCGAGCGAAATTCTAACCTAGATCTCCCCGTACTTGGCAGTCTAGCTCAACACTAAACTAGTGCGATAGCTATCTACGCCACCGAGGTGGGTAAGATAGTTAAAATATGTTTGGCCGATACGGATGGTATGGTACGAGTTGGATGTCACTTATCAGATACTTTCGAATATTTGTATTCATGGCACCACGTCTTACTACCCATTCGAGTTACACGCTTATGTACTAATAACGCTGATGGTTTTAAGGACTTTGAAGGTTATATTTAGAGGAAATGTACCCACATTTGCGTGAAAGTAGAGTGGCTAACCGTTTTGGTACACCTGACCTAGGTTTGAGCCTCGGTCTCCCAGCTATCGGCAGTCTTGTCTGGTGCGAGTGTGGCGAGCTCGATTATACTGCCACAGAAGCGGGTCTTTGGAAATCCATAATGGATTAAAACAAACGGATGTCCTTTCCCTTTTACTTTTCAATCTAATCCTAGATTATGGTGTTAGAAAAGTGTAAGTATTAGGGAAGGCTTGGTACAATCCAGCTTTTAGGATACGTAGATTATTTAGCTCCGTTAGGAAACTTAGGAAGCTGTTGAAAGAAGTACAGGAATTGTATTAGAAGATAGTAAGAAAATAGGTTTAGAAGTGAACGCTGAAAAGACTAAACAGATGATTACACAGAGATCACTGATTTAGGATGATAATTTATATATTAATGCGAACAACATATCAGTTGACATTGTTAATTAGTTCAAATATTTATAAACCATTTTAAACAGCAACACCAATATTAAAGTGGAAATTACGAAGAGAATAATGTCGGGAAATAAATGCTAATAATCGGTCAGCAAGATTTAACATCTTGCCTGCAGTCAATGAATTTAAAACTCAGAATATACAAAACAATAATTTTACCGGTTGTTCTCTATGGGTGTGAAACTTGACAAAAACAAATTTATGGTGTTCTAAAACAAGGTGCTTTGGAAGATATTTGGTCAAAAAATTGATGAGGCTACTGGGTAGTGGAGGAGGTTACATAACTATGAGTTACATACCTTGTACTCATCACAAGACATTGTTGGAATAATCAAATCTCGTAGAATACGGTAAGCAGGACATGCTGCGTGAATGGAAGATTCTTTAACCTTATTCAGGGTACTGACGGGCAAAACCATTGGGAAGACCTAAACGCAGATGGGAAGATAACAAAGGAATGGACTTGAAAGAAATAGGGTGTAAGGGGATAGGTGGCGTACTTTTATAAGTGCGCCAATAAATAATAATAGGTAATAGGTGGTAATAATAGGTGGTGTTGCATAATACAGAGTGTTGATATGGCGTGTATTGGTAGTAGGACATGTGTGGGTAATATGACATTTGTTGATAATGTGATGTGTGTGAATAATGTGACCATAGCGGGTAGTGAGTACTCTTTACACTACCCGTATAACATACACTAGCAATAATAGTAATTTTACCGACAGATGATACTACCTATATACTTATACTATTGTCCAGGTTAATGACTGATTCATATAAACTATTTTAGAATAGTAATAATAGGTTGCAATTCTTTATGAGGAAAAGTAAGCAAATGTTTATGAATGCGAGTATGAAAAGAGAGACGTGGGGTTATTTGCACTCTGATAGAACTTTTGAGCTCCTAATATCCTCCTTAGTGAGTATAGGCCTACTTAACATTTTCTAGTCAGCGCATGCCTAATGAACTCAACAACACTGATAGATAGATATATTACTGGAATACATTTTATGAATTCATAAGGAATACTTACAATATGTTCACATTGCTACGTCGTTAAATGAAAGTGTTGTGGACTGCATAACATGCCGGTTATGTTTGCTGTAAATTTGATGATCGGTCCATGAGTGGAATGCCAATCGGTGCACGATTATCAGCTTGGAAATTCGAATAGACCCGATGTACACAAAACCGACTCAATCTTAAAACAATTTGTTAAGGTCATTTTATTTTTTAAATTAGTTAGGTGAAAGCTAACAATAATTAAATGGGCGATAGAAGAAATTAATACGTGAGTTTAGAGCTCATATTTAATATCATAAATTGTTTAGCCCTTACAATATTTAAGTACATTTTAGTTCAAACAAAACAGCAACATGTTATTACTATTTACATTTTATCACAAACTCCACGCATTAAACAATCAGTGATAAATTACCCTTAGCACCAGACGAATCCTGTATGGCTCAGTGAGAGATCGTTGGCGCTCTTAGCCGATGATCACGTCTACAATTCCCGTGTAGAGGTGTCATTTTTCAATTTAAGAATATATAATTATTTATGTTATATAATTATGGTATTTTATAATATTTCATATTTAGCTACGTGTGTGTACACCCTGAACGGTAGAACGCTTACCTTGAAGGGTTACACTTTTCACAGTAAGCGGAATGTACAGTTTAAGATTTCTTGAAAGATTTGTGGTTTGCAATGTGATTTCATTCGAGGTAAAGGTTGAATGGCAACAAGCGATTGAGTACTGTATGGCAGTAAGAAAGAAAGTTTGTACATTTGTTTATCTGGAGAGGGTTTGCGATCTGGTGAATAGGAGTATGCTATGGATTGTTCTTAGAGAGTATGGCGTGTGTGAACGGTTATTAAATTAAATTATGGCGGTGTATGAAGGCAGTAAAGCGTGCGTTAAGGTGGACGGAGGCTTAAGCGAATGGTTTGACATTGAAATGGGTGCTGGACGAGGTTGTATTCATGGTCGTTGTTGGTGTGCAAATGGACAATGTGAACATGAGAGTTCTGATATCTGCAGATGATGCCATATTAATGATAGAGAATTAAAGCGACTTGCAAATGTAATTTAATCGTTTAAATGTGGCGAAAGGCAGAATATAGCTTCGTGTGAATAGAAAACTATTGGAACAAGTGAATGATTTTATGTATATGGGCAGAATGTTTTGTAAAAATTGAATGATAGATGGTAAAATCGACAGATGGATGAATGCATCTCTGAGAGTAGTTGGATGTATTGTGAACAATTGCAAATTGCAAAGAATGAATTAGTATTGAAAGAGGCAAAGATGGCAGTATATAAAATTGTGTTAACACCAACATTATTGTATGGATGTGAAGGGTGGGTTTGTCAAGAGAAACACAAGAGCAAGGTGAATGCGGTTATAATGAGATATCTAAGAAATATTTGTAGAAAAACTAGTAAAGACAGTGTCAGTAAAGAATGGGTGCTGAAGGAGTATGGTTTGGAGGGGAATTCAATAGGTCAATGTGAAAGAAGCGCGTTACGTTGGTTTGGGCATGTTGAGTGGATGAATGTGTATTAAGGGATGAATCAAATATATGAAGGTAGAGTGTGTTGATAGAAAGGAACAGTTAAGCCATGTAAAACGTGGCTAAATGTTGTTCACGAATATGTGAAAAAAAGAAACAAGAGTGTTAAGAATAAAAGAGCATGTACGAAACGGTGTTGAAGCGAAGGGAGTATGCAAGGATAGGGAAGTGTGGAGAAAGTTAGTGAGGATGGATTAAATACGAAGTTGTTTTTTTCAGCTATATGCACAGTTTTTTGCCTACCCCTTAAGGGAACGGCGGGGCTAAGAATGGATGTATTGAATATTGATAGCAAGTACAAGGTACAACCCAGAAATTGTTTTTTCACTAAGTGACGGATTTGGCCCGCTGAGCGAGTATTGTTGTGCTTCGTGCTGCCCAGAGTGGAAGGGGGAGGATAGTGAGGAAAACTTACCTAGCTCCCACCCCCCCTCCCCCCGCCTCAAATCCAAATATTTCTATTTCACAGAAAGGATTCTTCCACGAGCACAACACACGTGAATAAAAGAAAATTTTCCAACTGGTTTTTTAAGGAGCTTAAGAAGAAGGAAGAATAAAATATTGGATGACTTGAAGGAAAGAAGAAAATTCTGGGAGCAGACGGAGGAGGCAGAGAACAGGGTGCAGTGGCGGTCAAAGGTCATTGGCAAAAAGAATGGACCTGTCATAAGACATAACACATGAAGATGATGATGATTATGATAATAATAATAAGCGTTGTAAGGATACAAATAATCTAGCTTAGCAATTGAAGGAAACTTTTAGATATAAATTTTCCATTAACATAGTTATATTTGTTTTTATTAACATTATATTTGAGTACTAAGTTAAATTAAATTTTGTGTGTGAAAGGAGGCCTCCAAAATTCAATCTACCCAGCCCCCTGAATGCTCTGGGTAGCTCTGCTCATATCACTGTGTCTTTTAATAAGAGCAACGTTGGCATAACGTTGCAACCATTTCCTTCGAACTACCTCAAAGATTTAAAGTTCGAACAGGACTAAATGTTAAACTTCTACACCTAAATTTTCTCTTAATCCATTATAGAGGTTGAACAGCCTTTTCTGTTGATAGGTAATCCAAAAAAATATTAAATTATTCTTAAGTGAGTTTAATTTTATAATCAATAATAATTGATAATTTAAATTAATCATTAATTAATTCCTATTAAAAAACAGTAACTTAAATTTTCCTGTTAACCCAACACAATAAATATTGTGATAAAATTTAAACAATTACTAATCATAATTATATAAACTCTATTAAACTATATAGGGTCTAATTTCATATAAATACAAAAGTACTGTGAATTAATTAATTTTTTATAAAATAAATATTTTTATACAAAAGTTGACTTTTGATACGTAGTGATTAGTTATTTAATATAACGCAATTTTCATTTTATTTAACTATAAAACATATCTTAGTTAAACAAATATTTCCTAAACTATCATTAGGACGTGTGTGTGTATATATATTTTATAACATTAATATTCATTATGTATTTATATTCAGCTAAGAAATGATACGAGTTATTAATCAAATTAAGAGCCAGCCAAATACAAAATTTGAAATCAAAATGCAAAAAAAAGAGAGAAAACCCCTAATTACATGGTGGCTCGTATATGCGAATATTTGTCAGCAATGTCCACAGAGTTAAATATGAAAATATGAGCCCAGGATTCACAGAGAATATTAATTAGTGTAATGTTCTATTTTCTTCAGTTTTTTTAATTTTAAGCAGTAGCCCCGGAGAGCTTTTAAAATAGAAGATCAAAGTCAGGGAAATGTTCAATTGAGTCTCCAGCCACCAAGTTCATTTCCAAAATAAAACTTCGAATGTTATTTATTTATAAACACATTCTACATTTAATTAAAGACGTAGATTACAATTTCACTCAAACGTATAGTAAAGTAATTATTTAAGTAACTAGTCTTTAATTCTAATTAGATAAAGATAATAAATGTATTGTCATAGAGGTAAAGAAAATATATTCATTTAAAATAAATCTTAATTACTTGTTTGCTAAGTTAAAACTGATATTTTTAGTATCCTCTCGCCATGCTATCGTATATTATTAAACTATGTATTAACACTTTGATTAAGTGATTTAACATTTACCCATAAATACGGATATCTAGCTAGGCTATGATTTTAAACATTTAATCTTTATTTATTTGTATTTTAAGCGCTTATCTTTTCATCATCAACTGTAACTAACCTTTGCCATCTTAATATTCAGCTTTAGCTTGTTCTGTAAATGTTGTATCTATTTTAGGAAACTAGTTTTCATAGGTACTGGTAATTGCAAAGTATATGTTTATTAATGTGTGATAGCTCCTTGAGAAATAGACAAAGCTTTAGTGTATCAAAAGCAAATTTTCAACTGCCATCATTTCAAATGTTGTGTTTCTACATTGTTCATATTAATATGAATCGGGTATCAAAGAGTGTTGGTTATTAAAAGGTCCGCGGGCCACACAGGCTCATGGATCGAGCCACAAGTTTCACATCCCTATTCTAGAAGATTCATCATAGTGACTCATACAATTTTAATTTGCTTTTAAATATTATGTTGCATCTAAATACTGTCAAACGTTGTTTAATTTATACCTTAGATATAAAAATATTAATTTTTATCTCGTATTTTTTCGCATATTTTTTATTTTATTTAGGTTAGCTAAGCTCACTCGATGCTTTGTTGTCCATTCATATTTAATTGGCATCATGTAAATGTAATATGTTCCAATTAATTTGAACCAAAATTTCATTTTAATATTATCAGTTGGATTTAAAAAATTTGTCTTGCTTTTTTTAGATACATTTTTAACTTTAACTAATTGTTTAAATTTTTGTAATAAATAACTAGGATACCACTCGCTTCTGTGGCCGCATGGTCTAACGCGCAACTCTCGCAGTAGACTAGACTGCCGATGACGGGGAGATCGAGGTTCGAATCTCGGTCGGGTGAACTGGGGGTGGTTTTTCCTAAATGGTTTTTCACTCTCCCTCCACGCAAATGCGGGTTCACTTCCTCTAATTCAACCTTCCCAATTCCGAATCCATTAGCGTATTTAGTACTTAAAGCGTATAACCCTAACAGGTAGTAAGACGCGGTGCTAAGTATTATTAGTATTTAAATGATGACACCCACATCGGCGTTTGCGTTGTCTAAGGTGTCACCCGCAGAGATTGGATTGGTGGGGGCCAGTAAATAGGATCTCGACTCGTGGTCCTATGTACTGGTCGTTTTTAACTCGATGTTTCTCCACACTCTCTCGACGCAAACGTGGGTACATTTCATTTAAAATCTACATTCATCATCCTTATTCTATTATCATAATTAATGTATGCGTGTCTAACCGAAACGGATACTAATACACGTTGAGTAGCGAATAATCTGAATGGGTAGTAAAACGCGGTGTTAAAAAAACCAACTACTACATTATGACTCTATTTCATAGTGGAACCAACTAAGGTAAGCATGGCAAGTGGAGGTTAGGCCCTATATATTAACATAAGGAAATATAAATGTCTATAAAAATATCACTCGATTAACACTTCACAATATTAGTTTCTGTGCTAATTATTTATTTCAATCCTCATACCATATTATTGAAAATACCATTTGACTCGTATTTAATAGATAATTAAAGGTTTCATCGAACATATCACGACCTCAAAGCCTCTTGTAAGAGTTTGTTTCAATGTTAAATAATACTAAAATAAAACATGTTGCTATGAACCACCGGATGAAGGACATTCTCTCACTTTCTATAGCCCAACTTTCGTAGGAAGAACTTAATCTGACGGCTAGAAGATTTGATATAAATACTTACACCTCAAATCAAGATATCAGCAGCTGTCACATTTTATATGTATTATCAATACATATAAAATAATACTAATAATTAAAAATATGTATGTCAAACACAATCTTTTTTTTTTTTCTGAAAGGTTCATTCCATGGCAAGGATAGAAAATATTTTTTTTTACCTGAGACGCAAGCTGAAAATAATTATGTTTGGTTTCCGGACACTAATTGTAAATCTAACCAATAAAATTTAAGGCGTATTTATTTAAGATAGGATGGAAGGGGACGCGAGAAAAGGTAAGTGATTTTTGCCGTTTTTATAACAAATCATTTAGTTGTCCAAAATAAATAAAATATTGATCCACTACAAACATAGAGTTTAATTTTCTTCGCGTGGTGATATCAACCGTTGTTGAATATCTGTCAAGGATGTCCTGGAATTTAATGACAACTTTTTATCATCGTTTAAAATTTTCCCAGCTAATGCCGCTATGCTCATGAAAGATATCCAACAAAGTGTTGATATCACCGTGTGTAGAAAATTAATCTATACGTTTCTATTGGAGCAGTATTTTTTTCGCTTTGGCTAAAAAGGTTTTGTTATAAAAACTGCAAAAACACTAACTTTCCTCACGTTCCGTACGTACCCACCTTAAATTTTATGATAACAAGTGTTTAAAGTTCAGGGAATTTATCTAATAATGTTACCAATACAAAAGCTTTTTTTTTTAAATCTTAGTGATATTTTTTATCAAATTATGAATGTTATAATTATACACCTAAGAATATATGCTCATAGAAGTATTTCCATACTCACATAGATCCAGTATTAAAGCACATAGATCAAGCACAGAGCACGTGCAATATAACTTATTCTAATTCGTACGTTTTAACCCAAGGTTTACTCCACAGCTACGTCCATGCTGCAGGGCTGTGAGGAGGTTAATTTCATACGATGTGTACCCTCATGAGCACGTAAAGTATGGAGAACCAACAGTGAAGTATCACATTTAAAAATGCCCCCTCTCCCCCACCACCATCACTGATGATAAGTGACACCTAAAACACCATAGCCACCAGTACTCTGATCCATGCGTTTGTAAGTAGATGCACGACCCCTAGTTTGATCCAAGTAAAATTGTAATTACCGTGAGCCGTTGCAAGCAGTGAAGTCAGGACCCCCCACCATGTGACAATCAAGGGCCCCTTCATGATGCAGGCGCGAGTTACCCTCCTGGAAAATACAAAAAACAAACGAACCGTCATTAAAACCTTGCACTCGGCTACAATGGCGACACAAGAACACATCAGATAATAATTACATTCAGCGTCGTTTCAATGAAGACAATGAGTGCGAGTGGTAGGTGGAGAAGGGTTGAAGGGGGGGGGGGGAGAGAGACAGAGGACGACCGGGAAAATTACTTTCAATCGACGACAGTGGAGTGAAACAAAAACAACTCGCAAAGTACTGATCGATGATGGTAATGAATAATGATTACAAGGAGGTATATCTCTTGGCAAATACCTCGCGCTGCGATGTCCAGAATGTAAAGCAGGCGGAAATAACACCAGAATGTACAGCTGGATAAGATAACACCAGAATGTACACCAGACGGAGATAACACCAGAATGTACAACTGGCGGAAATAACGCCAGAATATACAGCAGGCGGAGATAACACCAGAATGTACAGCTGGCGGAAATAACTCCAGAATGTACAGCAGGCGGAGATAACACCAGAATGTACAGCAGGTGGAAATAACACCATAATGTACAGCTGGCGGAGATAACACCAGAATGTACACCAGGCGGAGATAACACCAGAATGTACACCGGGCGGAGATAACACCAGAACGTACAGCAGGCGGAGATAACACCAGAACGTACAGCTGGCGGAAATAACACCAGAATGTACAGCAGGCGGAGATAACACCAGAATGTACAGCAGGCGGAAATAACACCAGAATGTACAGCCAGCGGAAATAACACCAGAATGTACAGCCGGCGGAAATAACACCAGAATGTACAGCCGGCGGAAATAACACCAGAATGTACAGCCAGCGGAAATAACACCAGAATGTACAGCAGGCGGAAATAACACCAGAATGTACAGCCGGCGGAAATAACACCAGAATGTACAGCAGGCGGAAATAACACTAGAATGTACATCAGGCAGAAATAACACCAGAATGTACAGCCGGCGGAAATAACACGTTAGTAGAAACCTCTAAATAGCTTTAACCTTATAAAACCCAGTTACAGGGTAAGGGTGGTGTTCGGGTGTTTTAGATGGTGTACGGGCACAGGCATCAAACTGTTCTAGTATGCCTTGTCGGTGACCAGGAGATGCAATTTCGAGCACCAGACTAGTATATTAAAAGCTTTTTTTTATTAATATTTTCCACTCTCCAATCACGTGAAATGTTATTAAATTTATTTTTATACCTTTATTATACTTATTCCACAGGCTTGTCAAGATGGTGACACGAAACAATCTTACAAATAAATTAACTCGGGGTGGTATTTATTTTATTAAATGAATATCAGGAATATTAATTATTGAAGAAGAAATAATAAAACAGTTTTAAAAAATAGACAATTTCACGCTATCTTTTTAAATCTTACATTAAAATAGAAATATTGTTGTTTATCAATCTAGTCATTCAATAATATAAAATATATTTAGTTTTAAAATTCTACCAAGCCTTTTATAAATGTTTAATTATGACAAATCTGCAGAAAAAAGAGTTGTATGTATATATGGATGGCCGTATTTATTAAAACAGGGAGTTTATTGGAGTCATAACTTCCTCCCCTGACCCTTGAAGCACCTAGGAGCTTTTTTTAAAAAAAGTTATGTTTATTTGTGATTCAAAATGTAATTCTGTCGGAATTTCAAAAAGTGATTCTACGCCATTGTTTGGACACACCAGTTTCACAACCTGTAATTTTTAACTCCAATGAAAAAATGCAGTAGCTTTTCTCTAAATCTTTGTAAATTTTCTTCCGAGTGTGAACTCTGTAAATCTAAATGGAGTAAGAAGAGCAAAAATGACAGCTTTCAATGGAATAGATCAGTGCAGAGGAATATTTATAATATGCTACAATTATTAGAGACTTTGACAAAAACAAAAGATGCGTACGAATGAGCATCTTTTCATCGAAGAGCCTTTAATATTAACTAAGAATCACTCCTGGATAAGATAAACTCACCAGTCTGGCAATGCTAAGTGCTCATTGTAACACTAATATGGAGAGAGACGAGATGGTTTCGACATAGTTAAGAGCGCAAGACAAGAGTTTTTTCATAATTAAAAAACATTATATTGCATTTCATAAATACTGGATGCTGATTAAAAATATTTTACATAATTAAAATAACAAATATTATTATGGTCCTAAAATGAAGTAAAGATTATAATAATTAGTACATAACTTAGAAATTATGAAAGGTTTTCCTCCTGATGTTAAATAAGTTACTATTTAGTTAAATACTGCCCCATTATAATATTATCTTCCAAATTTCTCCAACACTGGTTAACATTTTAACAACTAACATATTCGGTTGGGATTGAAAATATTAAAAATTTATTAAGATAAACTTTACTTGAATTGGAATAAAAATGGTCAATACAATGTTTATCTGACAAAATAAACTTAATAAATTACATTCAATTTATTAGAAGGAAATGTTATCCAAGTTTCACAAATTCTTATTTCTTTTGGCAAATTGCAGTCGTTATGGTTAAGACTTCGAAAGACCTAAGGTTATAATATAAAGGTGAAAGGATAGTATACAAAAGAAATTAATAAAAAAGTTAAAATTATTAACAGGGTGTTTGAATTGTTTTAATTGTTTGTTGTCCTCAATTCATTTCTGATATTAATTATTTTAATATAGTTTCATGCATTTATTTTTCTGAATGTTGGTCACCATTTGACTTGATAACTATGTTATGTCATGAATATTTGTAATCTTTTTATTTTTATCTTATATATTTTAATACTTATCGATAGCGTAACTTGGATTTGTTTCTCAATATTAAAATATATTTAATTTTAACCTGTTAATAATTTTAACTTTTTTTATGAATTTCTTTTGTATACTATCCTTTCACCTTTATATTATAACCTTAGGTCTTTCGAAGTCTTAACCATAACTATTACTGCTCCTTATTTATTTAAATTTTAGAATGTTTTCTAAAATTAAATTGAAGTCATTTAAATAATTTGTTTAGTTTAAAAAAGTAAATAAAAAATTTAAAAATATGAAAATTATTTAATTGTATACACTTTGTATGTTAGAAACCCTAAAATACAAACCATCCATTACAAAATAATTTATTTTAAAATTATTTTAAAACCTCACAATTATCATGTACAAATAATATTGTTAAGTGCATCATAAATTTTCAAATAACATTAAAAGATTAGGGCTGCGATAGATCACTTTGCTTTTCACTAGATAAATCTCAATTCTCAAACAACCACACTTGATTTAACTCTACGTCGAAAATGGTTCTTACTCATTTTCTAAATCGAAATTTAATTATTTTTTTTGTTACTGTTCAGTTAATACATTTCCTAAAGAGCACACAGATTTACACATATGCCTAGCCGCGTTTGGCAAAACATTCATACTCATTACAACGTCCACTTTTAATTAGTGGCTTAGAACTAGACTAGTAGTTTTACACGTAGGACATTGTAAAGTCCCTGTTATAAATCACTATGTTTTTAAACACTGTTAAAATCTCATCAGTGCAATGTAATTACTGAGTACCACATTGTTGCAGCTATTGGATTGCTGGTTGGAGGGGTGGTTAGGGGAATATAGGGGAAGGGGGCGATATAGAAGGAGGATGAGGCTGTTCTAGACAGGGTGATTCACTTTCATGACCAGCAGTCACCAATAAATTAATAAAAGAACAAAATTGACAAGAAAGAAAGCTACCATTTATTTAACAGATCCATAAAAGAAGACCGAAATCGATTTGAAGATTTGAACGTATGACTTTCCCCGTGGACCAAGACATTGGATTGTTGTTTATAGGATGAAGTTAGAATTCCGACCTGGAGCACTAGGGCTTATTTTACAAATGTGATTAATCAGAGTGGGTTTAACATATTATTTTCACATGCATTTCCTCTCAAACTACTCTCCTCATAAATTAAACCATTTATATAGCTCGTGTGAACCGCATTGGTGGGCATACAGACTAAAATGTCATACTCATCTAGTCTGGTTTACCGATGATGGGCAGGTTGTGCCTCAAAACCCGGTAGGGTGTACTGAGGGTGTTTTCTCCTTAAATGGAATTCCACTCTCCCTCCAAGCAAATCCTGAATAAAATACGTACAGCTCTGATGGGGTTGTAAGTCTTGGTGAATTGAAACAAACAATTACCATCCCGTATGTTGAAACGTGCCTTTAAAAGGAATATAGAGAAGATAAGAGAACCTAATATAAATATAAGGCACAGAGGAGGCCGAGAGAATTCAGGTCACATGCCCACAGTCTGATAGGTCCCCAAATGAAACTACACAGAACTATTATGCGCGTTCAATAACACGCGGTAGGGGATGACATCATTGGTTTACATGAAATTGTGTTTGAGTTTCCAGAATTCCGATTCCATTTCTAATTCGAACTGCTTTATATTCAAAGGGTGAGAACCGACAGAGGCAATGGAACGAATGTACTGTGGAATTAGCACTGACGAAATTATGATAATGGTAGTGTGATGGGTACGCATTAAGGTCCATCTCTTCCCTCGAGTGTAATGGTTACAAATTCCGATACAGTCGAATTAATTCACCGGCTTTGAGCCCCGTCAGACCCATTGAGGCTTCTGTTCCGTGTAGGTGAGGAAACACTAATACTGACTGGCAATGAGCATTATGTCGGCCTTCTATCCGGTAATATGTAATACGATACGTTCATATCAAGACAGTTCAAGGTGTATCAATAATATATTCTTGAAACACATATTAAAGTTTAGTAAGGAGAGATGTAACCTTATTTTGTTCTGTGTTTCTTTATTGAGGACCTGAGGAAGATGTATAACTCAGTGGCGGCGGGTTATATTTATTTGGAGGGGTATTTATTTATTTAATGTTTCAAGTGTTTGGCTAACAAACCTTCAATGTGTGAAAGTGGATAATAAATGTGTTGATTTAGGCCTGAAAATAAAACTAGGATTAATAAATATCTCAACCATTTGGCAACATAATTTAAATTACTTTAAGAATACATAGTACTTAGACTTTCTTTCATACATATTAACATACATATTATCATCCCCTATTTTGACCCCTTTGGAGTGGAATTTTCTAAAATCCTTTCTTAGTGGGTGCCTACATAACAAAATGAATATACAGTCCGAATTTCATGCTTGTAGCCTTGATAGTTTGCGCTCGGCGATGATGAATCAGTCAGTCAGTCAGTCAGGACATGTTATTTTATAAGTATAGATAAACGCGCTAGTTTGGGAACCTAGGACCATCACTGTTTACTTCAAGGTAGCTAACCAAACAGCTGTTTAAAAGACGATTGCTGGTTTACAAACTGTGGGTTATTGCAGGTTTGGTTAGAAAAGTGTCACATACCTTACTCGGATTGACCTGTTTATAACCGGAAATTGTTTGAAAGAGGACTTGATTCCATATCAACCGCAAGATACGGGAGTTTTCAAGTTCTTATACTACAGATACTTACCAAAAAGAAGGTTCGATATCTCTACCAAACATTTGGGCTGGAAATTTCGACAGACTACAAAGTGATGTGAGTCATTTCATGCAGATTTAAATTCTTAGTTCGGTTCAGCATTTTAAGAACAGTGAAGGCTTAGAGTGAAAGTACATTTAAAATGACTTAAATATTCTGAGCTCCTCAAGTTCAGTAAGAAATAAACAAGTAATAATAAACAACGGAATTGTAAAAACCAATAACTTTGAATAAATAAAAAAAAAATTTTTAGATCGGATTATGTTAATACGGATTCGTCTTTCTATCAAGGTAAAAATTTAAACCAAATTAAGTTACATTTGTGATACTTGCTCTGTGAATGAGCTCGGACACTNTTTTTTTTTTTTTTTTTTTTTTTTTTTTTACAAATTCATAATCTATGTGCCATTATATCTGACAACCTTTGGATGGACTCAAATACATCCATGATACCATAATGTGTAATGTGTAGCCCTGGGCACACGATCAAACTAGGAAACTCAATGGTAATACATCCATGATACCATAATGTGTAATGTGTAACCCTGGAAACACGATAAAACTAGGAAACTCAATGGTAATACATCCATGATACCATAATGTGTAATGTGTAACCCTGGACACACGATCAAACTAGGAAACTCAATGGTAATACATCCATGATACCATAATGTGTAATGTGTAGCCCTGGACACACGATCAAACTAGGAAACTCAATGGTAGAGCATCCGCGTGCTAAGTAAAAGGTTTCGGATTAGATTCCCGTGCTCAGGTGTCATTTTTCAATATATATTTTAAACACACTCAGATAATTTTGATGTCTTTATAAGCATCAGTATACCTACAAGGCTTGTTTTGTACCAAATATAAAAATAGGCATTAGTTTTGTTTTATCAAAGTTGTTCAATAAATGTCTTACAAAACGATAGCTTGCTAGTAAGTCTTGATATATGAATATAATGTCACTTAAAAGTATCATTGTGTAAATAGGACACTAAATAAAACAATAAGAGAAAGTGGCTTTAATTAAATAACTTCCCAACTGTTGTCATCTTGAATTTGTGACCATGAGTTCATCATGGACGCCCTAAGTAGAAAAATGGTTATCCTAAGCATTGAGATTTTTAAGGTCAGGACACAAACTGTTTGCTTAGATTAAACAATAATTATGTTGGGTTTCACCCTAACCAGATAAACAAGGGATATTTTTCAGTTTATATAGTTAACACCCTTAATATTCGATACGGGCACTTAACTTTTCAGATGTAAGCCATATCGAATCCCCTGAAGTAAATGTTCCAAATGATATTGAGTTTCGGTCTAATTTAGAACCACATCTCGGAGCTCTTAAACCAACATATGCTTGATAAACAAAGTGAAACTGATATCTTGTTGTTAAGTTCATTTTAGGGGCTCTTAGAATCATATATTTCTACTGAATTAATTGACTCGTGTTAGTTGATATATTACTTAGTTTATATGACAGGTAAGTACACTTTACCTCATCTGGTTTTGTTCTATATAGGCCTACTTATAAACAATGAACACGACAGATCCACTAGCCTGAGCTGAGCACGTTTAGCTGTTTATTATCACAATATAAACAAACTAGCTTATACACGTCATGGCTTCGCCCGCAATAAATGATGAAATCTTTTAATTTTTAACTAAACTGTTTTGGTCATAAATCAAACTTTTTTTTTTCAAATATCTATGTGTTTTTCTCAGTTCTGGCTGTAAATAATTTTGACGTATTTTAATTTTCACTTTTAAATATTTCGTAATGAAAGAAATATATATTATTTAAGTTATCAATTATATATTGTTTTTAATTTTTACCTTCATAATTAGTAAGATAAGTAAATAAATGAAATAATATTTTTTTTCGAAATACATAGCTAAACTCACATATTTATTATTTATTAGTATGAAACTACGTCACACTAATTAGTATTTACTTCAATTACAAAACATTAAATCACAAATTCTTAAATAACATCGTTTCAATCACATTATAATCATATATTTATTATTATTTAAAATCAAAGGTTGGGAATAACCCTAAATGTTATTCCAGGACATACTCTATTAACGTACAAAGTTTTATTCGAATCCGTTCAGCAGTTTTGGCGTGATTGAGTAACAAACATCCAAACACACAAACTTTCGCATTTATAATATTAGTAAGACTAGTAAGATTAATCCCGTCTTGTGCCAAGCAATAAACACACTTTAACTAGTATTAACTTGCAATTAAATAAATACAAGCTAACGCAATAAACATCATGCTTTTCACCCGCTTCGTTGGCCACGTGGTCTAACATGCTACTCTTGCAGTAGACTAGACTGCCGATGACGGGAAGATCAAGGTTCTAATCTCGGTCGGGTGTAATGGGGATGATTTTTCCAAACTTGTTTTTCTCTCTTTATCCACGCAAATGCGGGTACACTTCCTAAATACCTTCCTAATATCTAACACCATTAGTGCCATTAGTACATAAGCGTATAACCTGAACGGGTAGTAAGACGTGGTGCTAAAAATATCATACTTTGCTTGTGATAGGATAGTGATAGCCCAATCTAAAATAGATAATATCAGTAAAATATACATAGGCCTATAAGATCTTATGTGATATGATATATGGCTTGCAAACTAATTTGGCCAAGCATAACATGATGTTTAACTAACCTTGGATTAGAATTTGGTTAAGAGAAAAAAATATGTTACTTAATTGCTAATCTAGTAGTATCTTGGATCCAAAACCCGGGTTGTATGACCCCTTTTTATATCCGCAGTATGTTTTATTTGACTGGAATTGGCCACGTAGCTAACTTAGACTATGGAGCACTGGATAAAACCTGGTTTTCCTATAACCAACTCTTTGGTCTCTCCAGCCAGAAGCCTCGGACACAAACTCTTCACTTTCAAGTCATTTGTATGCACGCCTTACTAGAAATATAACAATTCAATTGGAATATTCTCGATGAGCTAAAATTATAATAACCAGCTGGGACTAAGTTTCTGTCTGGGAATATATTTCCAATTATTTATCTAGCTAGTCCTATTTAGGTAAAGCTCATTAAAATATCCAAAACATTATTTCAAGAAATGTTTATTTACATTTTAATTGTTGGTACCCGTTTTGGGTGTCATATGCTCTAAAGCGTCACACAATATACTGGCCTGCTGATGATGAAGAGATCTGGGTTTGAATGCCAGTCAGGTGTTTTTTTCTTAAATGGTTTTCTACTTCCCCCAAATGTGAGTACGCGTCTTCTTTAATTCCACCTTTCTCGTTCCTAATATATTATTGTGAGTATTTCATGTGCGTACAGCCCGAACGGGTAGTACGACTCGAAGACAACTCACAATAACACACTGGTAAACTCTATTATTGCAATAATTAGCATCTACATATAACTTGTTTTAATTGTTTTATTAACTAGGGATACTTTTACTTTGTGGGTCTTGGAGTTAAGAACCCTCAGTCGGTTGTATTCATAATATTTGATAACTAAAGCCATCGTTTAGACAGACATTTGGTTGCAAAAACTTAAACAGGAGCCGTAACGACACATTAAGTGCACGCACCGTTTTAAAACATAGCTGTAACACGAATAGTACCGACATCAGATAGTTTTCAGTGCCCGCTCTCACATTCTATTGGCCACTGCAGAAACAGTCTGCTTGCTACCTCACCCCATTGACCCAGGGAGCGATCTGGCCTTACCACTCACCTTCCTTTTCCCTTTACGTTGATGGGCGCTACTGAAGAAAGATGACGTTTGATTTGAGTGGTTTCAACGAAGGAGATCAAATGGGGTGGAGATTTTTCCACTTCATGAATTTTGTAGTTGAATTTGAAACCGATGAGTGTAAAAAAGAGGAGTGTTTGTAGGTTTCTTGTTTCTCTGTCTGTGAAGAGGTTGTTTTGATGGTTGTCGGAGGTGGGTAGTTTGGCAGGCGAGGGGGGAGGAACCATATGATTACTAGGGTCTGGTAGTGATGAGAGGTTTATGATACAATCGGCTCTAGGATGGGAAATATGGGGTGAATCTGTAAAGAGTACCTCTCAAGATGTTTTTAACGTTATATTATTATTATTATTATTAGCACCGCGTCTTACTACCCGTTCGGGTTATACGCACTAACGCTAATGTGTAATGGTAGGGTGATTGTGAGATGAAATGAAGGACCTACAGTTTAACGTGGAATCCGAACCACGGTGGAGGCCTGGCATTCCCCACATTCACAAGATGTCTTGTCAGAGGTGAAGGAAGGGTTTGGTAATCAGATAAATCTGTGCCGGGACCGAGGATTGAACCCCGGCCGCCAGCATAGAAGTCTGACACCTTACCCCTAGACCACCAGGTCACCTTTAACGTTATAAATGTACTTTGCTTACACTAGAAGATGGCTATTTTACCTGGGCTGATTACACTATGGTCTTATATTAGTGCTTCACCATAGTGGAACCAAGTATGGTAAGCTTGTCAAGGTTGATAAGCTTTGTAAGTTTTGAGATTATGTGACATTTCTAGATGTTCTAAGCAAAAAAAAGTATTTTTTCTGACGTTTAAATTACAAAGCTAAAATAAAAAATCACGTTCTTATATTTAATACTCGACATATTATAACTATTAAAAACGCAATTTGTTCAAAAAAATTCTCAATAAATAAATAACTTAGATACAATCCTACTTGCATGAACTTTGAATGAAAGGACTCATATTTTTCAGATCATCACCAAAATATCATAAAATTCAAGTGAATGTTTAACTAAGATTTCTTTTTCCTCGACATAATTTATCATGCTTTCCTGTTTTCCAAGTACGTATTAACCTCATTATACTTCGGAGTAAACTAACGATTCATACAAATAATCAAGTAAAATAAAATATACTACAACCTGAACCAGTCTGAACAAGAACAAGGGCGTCAGTCTTGTCTTATTTGATTTGTCGTTTACGTGTAAGCAGGGGTTCTAGTCCCGGTAAAATCTATTGTAATGGTCTTCCATTCTTCCGCACCACAACAACTTCTTCCTCCTCGTCCCTACCAAATAATATGTGCACATATGTTGTGTTAAGAAAGCGTATGAAAATGAAAAACGCTATAGTAAAATAATTAATGTGTCTTTAATGTTTGAATTAAATTTAAAATAATTTTACTCTGGGATGTGTTTGTCCTAAAATTCTGAAATTAAAGTTCTTGGTGACGGGACTCTGTAGGGTTTTGATTGCTGTGTTTTAGCTTTATCTTAGTTTTAAGATGTGTATGAATATAACCCTGTGTTTATAAATAACACATTATATCTCATCGAGTCACTCTTATTACTGTCAATAGTTGTACAATTGTATCGCAGTAAGTAGCTTCTTACCCACCTCGGTGGCGTAGTTAGCTAACGCATTAGTTTCGTGCTGAGCTAGACTGAAGAGGACGGGGAGATCGAGGTTCGAATCTCGCTCGGGTGAACTGGGTGTAGTTTTTCCTAAATGGTTTTTCACTCTCTCTGTAGGAAAATGCGGGTTCCCTTCCTCTATATTCAATCTTTCTAATGTATTATACATTAGCGTAATTAGTACTTAAGCGTATAGCTCGAACGGGTAGTAAGATTTGGTGCTAAGCAAACAAAAGTAGTTCCTTTAGAATAAAACGTAGTTTTCATGTTCTGACATTTATAACATTATGTTACTTTTATCTTTGTAGAAACTGTCAAACTTAGATTTTGCTTAGTGAATTATAACTATTATATATAACGTTAAGGACAACGCGGATTGTATTCGTTTATTTTTGATTTTTTAATGTGTCAAAAAAGTTTAACTTGTTGTGAATAGGCTGAGCACATTTTGTTTATTTGTACCCATAAGAGCTAACGACGATATGAACAACCTAATCTATGTGGTCAGAATTATGATACATTTAACTAACAATTTAAATGCATTTAGAGAGGTGATAGTAATTCCTATTGTTATAAGATTTCTAAAAATTTCAGTGAGTGTAATTGAACCAATGCCTTCTAATTCAAAAGTCAGACACAACATCCATAAGTACTACGACACACTGTCAGATATTTGTTCGACATTAACTATAGTTGTACAGTATTTGTCAAAATTACGTCTTCATTACCTTATTAAAATAAATTAATATGTGTGTGTGTGTGTGCGTGTGCGCGTGTGCGCGTGCGTGTGTGTGTGTGTGTGTGCGTGTGTGTGTGTGTACACCCAATTGAAATTACAATCCCTAACGCCTTAGCCTGCTTATTTGCATTGACCCACCCAGGCAAAGGCATCAGTCTCGTATGGTATAATCAGCCAGTGAAAGGAAGTTTGGGATTATAGTTTTAATCGAGTGTACTGAGAAAAGGGTGGATTTCCCTAAATGGTTTCCCACTCTACTTACATGCAAATGTGGGTAGCTTACTGATATCTTGAGTTTGAATATGTTGATAGTCAGGACAGGTAGTAAGTATGACGTGGTTCACGTAAAAATATGTACATATAAATATCCAATTTAAGGTTGAATTTATTATTTAATGGATATAATAAAATAATAAATCCTTATATAATAGCTATTTCCTTGTACAAGTTATAAATATATATATCATATAAATTGTTTTGTTAATAGAAAAAAGAGTCGTATTATATTCTAAAGACCACTCTAAGAATGATTGTTGTAGTGTAAAAGTAGACGTGTTCTTTCTTCCAAAGCATTGTGAGTATAAATGTTGAACTGATTGACACGGGTTCAGATCTTTGTTCACAGGGGAAATTCTCCACGCATGCGCTCTCGACCACGCACAGAGCAGGGAAGGGAAGAGTAATTTTTTTGTCATGAAAGGGCCCGTCAAACTTTGTCAGGCGGTTGAAGAGCTGATAAGAGTACCATGAAATTATGATGACAAGGTCATAATTTGTGAGGTAAGAGCCTGTTGGAAAAACAGGAAGAGTGGCCCGTTCCATTCCGGGGAACTTAACATTTAAAAGACAGACGAAATAAAAATTTAGACAAAAAAAAAAAGTTGTCTTTATTATTTGTGTCTCAGGTATACATCAAAGTTCTCTTGACGCTTAAGACACAGCAGTTTCATCTGCGTAGGTAACACTCCTGATTTTGCCTCGGGAAGCAGTGTTTCGATAGCAAGCAGATGCATTGGAAGGTGATTGATTCTTCTTAGGATATTTTGTTCCTTACATCTATCTATAGGACAAAAAATAACGTGGTTCCTTCAAATTCACGCTTAACATATAGATCTTGTAAGATATTTTTTTTTTTTGCGTTTCGTCTTAATATTCGTCCGAGCAACCCCATATTTACATGAATGAGGAAAGTAACTGTTAGAGGGAATTTACCAGCATATGCGTGGTAGAGAGAGAGAGAGAGATAGAGAGAGAGTAAATACATCTAGGAAACCCACCCTAAGTATATCTAGCTGAGGTCTGATCCTAAATCTCCCCATCACTAGATAAACAACCCGTGCAAGTTTCTTGCTGCTATCCGAGTCACTATTGGATGCGAGGATTGTATTTATATCCAAACCAATCAAAAGGGAGTGTCCGTTAAACAGACATCAAAGGTCAATGGTCTAAAGCGTAGCTTACACAATAGACTAGATTATCAAATACGAAGAGATCGTGGTTCAATTACCGGTTGGGTGTATTGAGGGTGTTTTCCTAAATGGTTCTCCACTCTATTTCAATGAAAATGCTGATACACTTCTTCCAAATTCCACATTTCCTATTCATACAATATCAGAGCAGTTCAAATATATATATCGTATAGCCCGAACGGGTAATGAGACGCGGTGCATAATATATAAAAGTCCATCTATATTAAATATCAAAAATAAGAGTTATTATTCTGATACCTCTGACAAGACATCTTGTGAATGTGGGGAATGCCAGGCCTCCACCGTGGTTCGGATTCCACGTTAAACTGTAGGTCCTTCATTTTCACAATCACCCTACCATTACACATTAGCGTAAGTGCGTATAACCCGAATGGGTAGTAAGACGTGGTGCTAATAATAATAATAATATTCTGATTAATCTTATATATAATTTGATAAGCCCGTTTCCGGTAATAGAAATTACGAGGAAATGACAGAACAGATTTTGACAAACGAACACTCATTTTAACGGTTAGAAGTCCAGGATGTCAGGAAAAATAATAGTTTTCCACGAAAAGCCGATTTTCATTAATTATTGTTGGTCCGAACACATCACATTTTTTCTGTTTGGATGATAATAAATATTTTTCTTTGGATGCTGGTCATCATAACATATCTAAATTTAAATTCCTAAATTGTAGAAATCTATTTTTTATTGGAATGTTGTTATCATTAACTCGCATTTAAATCAATAATATTGAGCATTACTCTAAAATTAAAATGTAAATTTGTTAAGTTCGTGAAAATATTGTCTGCGTTTTGTTACGTGCATGATAAAATTATTTTTAAATATTTGATGGTATGTAATATGAGCTCGTAAACGATAACATGATATTGAATAATGTTTAAAAAAATAACTATTTTAACTATCTAAGTATGAGTTTTTGTGTAATTTTTTTCAAATAATGGGTTTTGATGTTCATTTTAGCAAATGGTAACACAATACAAATGTTAAGCTATGTTTTCATTTTACTGCTTAATTTTGAGGATATAATATTTAAAAGTAATGTTTTGTGTACCCCATATATATTTACACATCCTTTCAAATACAGTAAGTTAAACTATGTTTCCATGATGATAATTAATTTTGAGGGTAATTAATTTTGAGGGAATGATATTTCAAATTACAGTAATATTTGAATACCACATCTATATTTTCATATTCTCTTTCTCTATCAGACTCTCACATTTTCTATACCCTCACATACATTCTATATCACACAATTTCACTCATATTATCTGTATTATACTCTCTTTTACCTTTTTCCCAAACTCAAACTCTCTGACTAAACTTTCTGACTCAAACTCTCAAACTCAATCTCACTCTCTCAAACTCTCTAACTCAATCTCACTCTCTCAAACTCTCTGATTCAAACTCTTTAACTCAATCTCACTCTCTCAAACTCTGATTCAAACTTTCTATCTCACAATCAACCTTAATCTCTCTATCTCACTCTCATTCTCAATCTCTCTCTCTCAAACCCACTTTCTTTCTCTCAAACTCGCTCTTTCAATCTAATTTTCTCTCTCCAAGCTAATCTCTCCCTCTCTAACATTCTCTCTCAAACGCTCTCTCAAATGCCCTCACATTTTCTCTCTGTTTCACACAGTATCTTTCCCAAAATTGTACATGCTTCCATTCTATCTCTCTCTCTCTCACACACACACACACACACACACTCTCTCTCTCTCTATTACATGCTTTATCACGCATTCTATCTTACAAATTCTCTTTTTCTCTCACACACTCTCTCTAGATTTCTCTCATCTCACCCTCTTTCTCCTTACACACACATTCTTTTTCTCTTCTCACAGTATTTATATCTCTAACACATACACATACTCTCACTATCCCTAGCTCACACTCACTCGATCTCTCTCAATTGCTCATGCTCAGTCTCTTACGCTCACTTTCTCACACCTCACACTCACACTTATATTTTCACAATTACACTTTCACGTTCACGTTCAACCACACACTTACGCTCGCATTTTCACTATCATATTTTATCACTCTCTCTCTATCATATATCTTATATATAATTTGATAAGCCCATTTCCAGTGATAGAAATTACGAGAAAATGACTGAACAGATTTTGAAAAACCACTCATTTTATAGATAAGGGAATCAGAATGTCGGTGAAAATAGTGTCTGAAAATTACTAAAACCCAATTTCCCTAGCGAGTCTTCCATGTTTTCCTTCTGTGTGGGGCAGTGGTTCGTCTGTACAATCATCCTTTGTTTACATCACCATGGAAACCATGATTTGTGTATAGCTGTATATTGGTAAATAAAATATTTGTCTTTGTTTTAAAATAACATCAGCTCAATTGTTACTTGATTGGTTTGGTGCAACAAATAAATAGAGATCAGGGAGAGGGGGAATTTTAATGTTCTCATCGGGGCGAGAAGGGGGAAAATATACGCTTTGATTCAAATTACACACTGAAAACTAAATATCTAAGTAAAGGTGATGATAGCTTTTGACAAGTAGACTTTCAACTAAAAAGTGAGTAAGGGCTTATTATATATATTATAAACCAACAAAAATTTTAAAATACATTTTAGTGCAATAATCTGTAGTAATTGATGCAACGACCCATTAGTTTTAATTATATTCACAATAAAATGCTTTGAGTAATTTGTTATTATACAATTCTTCGCTAGATGGTTCTAATTCTAAGCTCATATTTAGTTTAATTTGTAATTCTAACAAACCAACAAACTTTATATTTTATGTGTACATCACACTCACACTTGTCTAATTTATAAATAAATGGGTCGACACAATTGCATCAATATTGTCACATAATAGCTCAGAAAAAATTATAAAAAAAGAAGTCAGTAAACTACCCTTAAGTAACATATCCTGTTAATAAAAATACACTCTTCAACAAAATTATTCAAAACATTTCTAAGAACTTTCAAATTTTCAAAACACAATTATTTTTAATCAATCCTCAAATTACTTACACTTGTAAAAATAGATAATTATATATTTTTCTTTGTTATGAAAAAAATCCAAGATACCCATTATAAACTATTAAATCTTATAAGACTTTCCAAAAAAAATCAAGTTTTGTAAAAGTGCATTTAAATAAATTAACCTTAAATTAATATATTTTAGAAAAATGAACATAAATTATTATCTATCAAGTAAAATAATCACCAAATATCAATTTTGAACAAACTCGTTAGAGATAATTTTTTAATCTAATTTTTAAGAATACGTTTTCAGTAAATTACAAATAAATTATTATTAAAAAAAAAAAAAGAAGAAACATCTGAACCTAGCTAAATTGAAAAACACATACCAGTTACCCTGTTTGAGCCAAATCATTTGAGAGATTTTAAAATAAACCAAAATTAAAAAAAAAGCAGTAGTCAATAAACTTTATGGCGTCAACCCACAATCAAGCCATGCCGACCGAGCGGCCACCATCTTTTGGGGTTAATAGTGCCAACTTTTGTTGAAACTTTTTCGATCAAGTAGCCCCTCATTTGTAGCCAGTAAACTATCTTAAAGTTTTCCCTAATAGACAAGAATACATTTTCAATTTGTAATATCAGAAAGTTCCTATATACATTATAAACAAAATCTTAAGAGCAATTTTCGAAATATTTTGATTTTTTTTTAACATCACTCAAAAGCAAACTATTCTTAATTTAAAAACTTGAGTAGTTTTTTTTTTTAGTTCAACTATTGTGATAGAACAATGACCATAAAAATGTTTTGAATCCAAGCCATAGAGAAAGACAGATATAATCATAAAATACATTTTCTACGTTCTCGTTAGCCCTTGGAGAAAGTAGTATTGTGACAGTTAAAAATATTTAATTCTATGTTTTTATGGTTGTCGACGACCCCTCGAACCTAAGCAATGGTTCTCGCGATGCCGTCTGTCTGTATGTATCTCTCTATATATCTGTATCTCTGTCTGTCTGTCTGTATCTTGGATTAGAGACAAATCATTTTACGGATCGGGCTAGGACTTGCAATTTATGCTTTTCATAAGGTTCCCCAAAGGTGTTTTTTTTTACAATTATATAACTAAGCCCCGAAATTAAGGATGATTCATTTAAGGACGATAAGGGAAACCAATTAATACTTTTAAACCAACTTTAACGATTTTGATTAAAATTCTTAGCTAGTCACAGTTTAAAATAAAAAACAAAATGGTGAATCTAATTTTTCCAGTAAAATAACTTAAAGGATACTTTACGTAAGTGCATATCTCCAATTTAGATCATATCTTCGCAAATCTTTGAGATATTATATAGCTTATCATCTGAAAGTTGTAGTACTGTTAAAATAAAAAAAATAAAAAAACTATTTGAAATAATATTTTATAAAAACAATATTTTCTGTGTTATAGGCCAATATATTTTTAAATAGAGCGTTGGTAAATGGGAAGTTGAAAATAAAAAGATCAAATAATATTTCTGTAATAGAGTATATTATTTCATTTCAACTATCTAATGACCGATTTTAGACAAAAATTGCTTCGTAAATGGATTCATTCTGTTTTAGCACTCAGTTTGTTGCATACATTATGGTCTAGGTACTGTTGTTTTTCAAGTTTTTTTATATTGATGGCCATAATTATTTTAGGTGTATTTTTACTTTCTTCCTTTAATATTTAGTAAATAATTATTTAATTCATGGGGGCATGACGGGTACCTCCCAGTTTCCGAGTTTTAAACAAATGGCTCCATCATAAGTCAGAAGAGAGAGAGAATCCGTGCGGTGCGCTGTGCTATTTATATTGATTCGGTATCACATATTATTATTATTATTATTAGCACCACGTCTTACTGCCCGTTCGGGTTGTACACACTTACGCTAATGTGTAATGGTAGGGTGATTGTGAGATGAAATGAAGAACCTACAGTTTAAAGTGGAATCCGAACCACGGTGGAGGCCTGGCATTCCCCACATTCACAAGATGTCTTGTCGGAGGTGAAGGAAGGGTTTGGTAATCAGATAAATCTTTGCCGGGACCGAGGATTGAACCCCGGCCGCCAGCATAGAAGTCTGACACCTTACCCCTAGACCGCCAGGTCATCTACTGGCATCACATAAAATGTAATCATAATCTTGAGTTCGAAAATTGGCACGATTAATATACTTCCTCTTTATATTAGAAATTAAAATCTAAAGTGAACCAAACTTATTGTAATACATGGTGTTGCAGGATTGTTTCATGTAACATAATAATTAATTAGCTATGTTGCTTTCAATCATATTAGAGTGCTTATCATGTTTATGGTATGGATATCGACCATAGATTCTGCTTGCATAGAGTTTTAAATCAGTTTTGTGCTATTAGATCTAAAAATTAACCATCTTTCAGAATTTAAGATGCAATTTTGCTCTAATATTCCTTATCAACTTGTATAATACTATGTGGTGAAAGCAGTTGTATGAATGATAAGGAACTCACTATAATTATTGTGGTCTAGTGGTTGTGATTCACCTGGTCTGTAAAAACATTAGCAGTCAAACAAAATAACTTAAATGAAATACAATAATTAAGTATGTATGTATTTATCATTTAAAAAAAGTTGGGAAATAAATGCAGTTTGTTTCCCACATAATCAATTTACCAACACCTTATTAACTATAATTAATAATCACCTATTATATTATTAAACCCAAATGACCATATTTACTATTGATAGCTGATAATTTCCATTAAGGAAAACCGTAGTAAAAGTTTTTGAAACATCCATTATCACCAGTAATTAGTAGTGATAACATCTCAATGACAGGCTGAATAAATCATATTACTGGGATGCTTTCGAAATACCATGACAAATTATCATTAGTTAACTAGAGACGAGAAGCGGTAAGAGCCAGTGACGTAATCAGCCGGCAATCAAATATTCCAAGGTATTGTTCGTTCCGCTCTTTGTTATATTTTAGTGATACTATCCCTGGTCTGTGTCCCTTCTCACCCCCCATCCCTCTCGGCTGTTGAGAACTGGCCCAAACTCTTGCGGTAGGGTAGAGGTTCCTTCCCAGCGTTCCAGTATGGGAACAAATGTTGTTTTGAAAACAGGCCAGTAATACTGTTTGGAGGTTTGTCTAGTACTTTTTTTTTTAGCACAGCTTCTTACTACCGTTTCGAGTTATACGCTTATGTACTAATTACTCTAAAGGTTTTATGCATTAGGAAGGCTATAGTTATAGGAAGTGTACCCATATTTGCGTGGATGGAGGGTAGAAAACCATTTTGAGAAAACCACCCTCAGTACAATTGACCAAGATTCGAACCTTGAGCTCCCCATGATCAGCAGTCTATTATGCTGAGAGTAGCGCCTTAGACCATGTGGCCACCAAAGCGGGTATCTAGCACTTATGTCACAGAATTAGATTCAAGTTAGATAATGTAACAACATGTATGTGTGGGAATAATGGACGTTCCTCTCTTCAACAGAGAGGAGCTACACGACACGGTCCGAAGCTGCCGTAACCAGAAAGCCCCTGGTTTGGATCTCCTGACGGTGGAGATAGTGAAGAAGTCCTGGAGCTGTATCTCCGAATACCTGCTGGCGATAGCCAACCAGATGATGCTGGAGGGCCGTTTCACCGACCCATGGAAGGCAGGAGAGCTGAGGATACTGTTTAAGTCACCGGATTGGGACCCGACGGATTCGAAGTCTTACCGAATGCGACGGCGGTCGGGAAGACGAAGGAAAGAAGAGATAGAAGTATCGTGGGTTAAGTTGACTAATAATGTTTGCTTTTTTTTTTTACAGGTGGTAGACGCTTGGTTAGGAGAGCTTCTTTTTCTAAATCTAAATGCAATTCAGAATTGCTTGCTCTCTTTGGCTTTAAATTCAAGATACGGAGGCAGTCCTTCAGAAGGGCTGGGNGGGGGGGGGGGGGGGGGGGGTACCTCCACGAGGTTCCCGTTGGGCAACGTAGGGTAAAGACTTGGTGTCGATCCCTACGGCTGAATCCCACCTCCCCCACGTGGTGAGCACCCATTGCAGGGGGTCCTCCTACCCTCGGATACGGGTGAATGCGTGTATGAGGGGTTCTCCCATGCTCGTTGTAGCGTCACTTGCCCCTTGAAGCCGTGGTTGCGCTGAGAAAATAAAAATCTTTTTTCTAGCGATACCACTGCCAAGGGAACGGGCTTGGGAAAATTAGCGGGGAAAGAAGATCCTGATTTTACAACATACTTATATTTTATAATACTGCCCCATGCAAGGCATAATGTATGACAAATGTATTTATTATTGATGACATTTTATTTTTATAATAAAAAGCAAAAAAGTATGACAAATGTATTTATTATTGATATATTTTATTTTTATAAAAAAGCAAAAAAAACCTTTGTAGCTATAAAAAAAGAAATAGTAATTTTTGTTGTTTTATTATTAATTTAGTTATATGCAATAGTTGTGGATACATATTCAATATAGATTGCACTTTTTAAGTGTGTGGTTTTTTGGCTTAGACATCATTTAGTAAGAAGAATGTCCATCTTTTTCTATAACTCTCATGTCCCTGAAATTGGGGGGTTACTTTGGTGAAGTGTTTTGAAAGGTAAAATTTCAGTATAAACGAAAATACCCATTTAATAAAATATTTTTACTGTAAGATGATTGTGGCAATATTTATTATTAGTATTTTAGTTGACATTCGATATACAAAACTGATATCAGCTTTTGGAATCGCAATCATCATGAACTCAAGAGTAATTTGTGTTTACTACCATGATCACCCGCAGGAGCAGGCAAGAATGTACGGCGGGCGGGGGGAGGGGAGAAAGCACTTGCTCCCCTGGGATTTCCTATTTTATTTAACAAATAAAATATTTTCTCTTAAGAGAAAACATGCCCACAATTTTTTATCTTCTAGTTTGCCTTACAATTATAGAACTTTTGGATTTGCTTTCCAAAACATAATATTAACATTACACAAAGTCAAAACTTGGTTGAGATTAACTATGACGGATGAATGGATGAACCTTTATCCGGGTTATGTATATTGAGTGTGCACAGGGAAAAAAGTCAACTCAAACTAAGTTGCTTTTGTAAAAAACAGTTAAAATCAATTTGGTAATAACCGTAGATGCCTTCAGTTTCTATTTAAGTGGCTAATGTTTTTATGTAATGCTGTGAAATAAGTTCAAATTATAAGATTGTAATAAATTAAATCATTTAAAAATGTTTATTTGATTTCACTAAAGTAAAAAATACTGTATTTTTAAATGTATTTAAGTTTATTTGGATTAGTCTGTAAGTTGCGTTCAGGTTGGAGTGAGTGTTTGTGTGTTTGGGGAGGGGTATATTTTAACCCCCGCCTTCTCAGGGTCGGTAAAAAATTTGCGGGCACCCATTTTTACTACCCAGGCTTTCCAATGAAGATAATTTAGAGTTTAGACCCTACCATAATAATTATATTCATAGCCTCTAAAAATGTTTGTTGTTGACTCACAAAAATTGTATAAACAAACTAGCTTTTACCCACTACTTCACACGCGTTAAATTGGAATCACTCTTTAAGTTATGCTTGGCTACGCTATGCTATGCTATGTCATGCCATGCCATGCCGCGCTAAGATGGCCCGCTTGATGTACAAAGCGTGTAAAATAATAATAATAATTTTTATTTTATTATTATTATTATTATTAATATTAGCACCACGTCTTACTACCCGTTCGGGTTATACGCACTTACACTAATGTGTAATGGTAGAGTGATTGTGAGATGAAATGAGGGACCTACAGTTTAACGTGGAATCCGAACCACGGTGGAGGCCTGGCATTCCCCACATTCACAAGATGTGATGTCTTGTCAGAGGTGAAGGAAGGGTTTGGTAATCAGATACATCTTTGCCGGTACCGAGGATTGAACCCCGGCCGCCAGCACAGAAGTCAGACACCTTACCCCTAGAACACCAGGTCACCAGCGTGTAAAAGTGCCTTAAATTTGTAGCATTAACAATGAAAATTAAACTCTCATAAGAAATAATTTATCAAGTAGATCTAGGTTACTAAAACGGACAGGTGAACCAATCTATCTTTCAGCTCGCATACAAATCTATCTATATAAATAGAATACTCATCGCCCTATTTCCCCAACCTTTGGACATCAAAATTTAAATTTTGGGGGGATACTATTTTTTAGGCCCTAGGAAATAGATATAACGGTATTTTCTGAAATTCAACCTCTAATAGATTAAAAGAGTCTTTAAAAGTGTTAAAAATTCGTTTTTGTATTTTTTGAACCATTGAACATTGAACTTTGAAATTTAAAATGAAGCTTTCTTTCTAAAATTTTGTGAAAGTATTTTGAGGGTATTTAAAATATAATTCCCTAAGGGGGCAGAAAGGGGTGGGAAATCCCATGTCTTTCAAACAATGAGATTTAATATCTGGGGGTTGTTTGGGTTACAGAATAAGAATCTGTCATTATTATGTACGGCAATCACAAAATGAACCCCAAGGTCTGTTGGGAGAAAAGAGTGTGGGGATTCAAAACTTCCTAAATTAAAATAAATTACTATTTATCACTGTGGTAGAAAATTGAAACGTGTCAGGCAACTAAAGGGACTATACTCCATAACATAATAAAATTTTGAACATTTTAAACTTTTACATTGGATTCTGGGAAATAGGGGGTCTATACACACAAAAAAATGTTTATGCGTGGTAGAAAATTTATACACGTCAATCAGGTAGAAGTACAACCCTTTATGACCTATATATAGCCAAATATGTCTTAAAATTTGAAATTGAATACTGGGAGTTAAAATGTTGAAGAGGGCTAAGGGCTCAACATTTCTAAAGCTAATACTGCTTTTGTATGTGGTAGATAACTGAAATTCACTAAGCAGATATAAGGACAACCCCAAATAAAAATAAATAAAAAGAGAGTGATTTTATATTTTAAAATGTCATGCTTGGAAATTAAGATGGGTAAACTATAGTGACAGAATAAACTTTTGAGATGAGGTAAAGAGAAAATTCTAAATAACCAAATCAAGCATAGTATTGGAATCTTTTCAAAGCAAATAGGAAAAAAGGGAATTGTTAGAAGCAACTACTTCACAATGTGGTAGAAAGCAGATATTCGGCAGGCCTGTAAATAATTTTAAAAATCTGTAAATTTTTAAAAGTTCAAATGACACTCTGGGAAATAATCGAGAAAAGGGGTGTAAAAAACGTTTAGGTATGATAGAAAATTTAAATTTGGAAGGCAGGTAGAAATACGCCTCCAGGTGACCAAAGAGATCTTAACATTTGATATTCTAAGAGGGAGTTAGAGAGGCAGTGATGGGGATAACATTTTCAAAACAATAAGAATAAACTATACTTCTCACAGTATTAGACGATTGACATTATTTGTCAGGTGGGTATAAGGACCATGACAAAACCTTATAAATTCTTAATCCTTAAATTTTAAAATGAAAGAGTGGAAAATGGGGAGGGAAGATCCCCTGAAAATTTCTCAAACTAATATAAAAACAATTTTTGAGGTGGTAGAAAAGTGAAATTCTGCATGAATGTATGTTAATGGACCATCCCAGATATCAGAATGACATCCGAACACTATGAGATTTCAATAACTAATTTAGAAAAAAACTATTTTCGATGTGGTTAGGTTGAAATCTGATAGACACTTGGTTAGACCGTTTAAGATAACCAAATAAGTCTTAAAATTTCAAATTGGGAATGTGGGAATTGAGGAGGTGGAGGACTAATTACTTAATTGCTCTATAGCACTAGGAACTCGAAAAATCATTGCCGCCCTTACAAAAGTATGTCACCTATCTTTATCTTGAGCTAGTTTTATCCAGTCCACCTCATTACATCCTATCCCTATCTTGAGCTAGTTCTATCCAGTTCACCTCATTACACCCTATCCCTCACTTGAGCTAGTTCTATCCAGCCCCCTTCATTACATCCTATCCCTATCTTGAGCTAGTTCTATCCAGTTCACCTCATTACACCCTATCCCTATCTTGAGCTAGTTCTATCCAGTTCACATCATTACACCCTATCCCTATCTTGAGCTAGTTCTATCCAGTTCACCTCATTACACCCTATCCCTATCTTGAGCTAGTTCTATCCAGTTCACCTCATTACACCCTATCCCTATCTTGAGCTAGTTCTATCCAGTTCACCTCATTACACCCTATCCCTCGCTTGAGCTAGTTCTATCCAGCCCCCTCATTACATCATATCCCTATCTTGAACTAGTTCTATCCAGTTCACATCATTACACCCTATCCCTATCTTGAGTTAGTTCTATCCAGTTCACCTCATTACATCCTATCCCTATCTTGAGCTAGTTCTATCCAGTTCACCTCATTACACCCTATCCTTATCTTGAGCTAGTTCTATCCAGTTCACCTCATTACACCCTATCCCTCGCTTGAGCTAGTTCTATCCAGCCCCCTCATTACATCCTATCCCTATCTTGAGCTAGTTCTATCCAGTTCACCTCATTACACCCTATCGCTCTCTTGAGCTAGTTCTATCCAGTTCACCTCATTACACCCTATCCCTCGCTTGAGCTAGTTCTATCCAGCCCCCCTCATTACATCCTATCCCTATCTTGAGCTAGTTCTATCCAGTTCACCTCATTACACCCTATCCCTATCTTGAGCTAGTTCTATCCAGTTCACCTCGTTATACCCTATCTCTTTCAGGTCCATTCTAAAGTTATTCTCCCGTCTACGTCTAAATCTTTCCCACTGGGTTTGCAAGCTGCAAGTAAACAAGGTTCTAGAATTTTCCATTCGTCTTGCATGTCCTGCCCATCGTAATATACGAGTCTTAATTATATCATAACCATGGGCGTACCCAGCTTTTGGTCCGGGGGAGGGGGGGCACAAATCAAAAAGTTCTTAAGCCGGGTCCCCCGCTCTTGTTTTGTCCCTACACAGTACACAAAGACACCTACATGAAACATTAGGTGCTTTATAGGTAGTCAAATAATAAACATGCATTTATTTAATTTAAATTGTTTAATTGGACATCTATTTTAAAAGTAATTTTCGAGGATCTTCAGCAAAACGGTTTATGACGTCTCCCGTGAAAGAATTGCCCATAGTGTTTACAATTTTTTTTATGTACACTGAGCATACAAAGCCCATTTAACCTGTCTTCGATCATTGTTGATCTCAGCCATGTTTTTACGCGTCTGAGTGTACTGAATGACCTTTCAATTGTAGCCGTGGAATAAGGTATTGCCAGTAAAATTTCTAGGGCTGTTTTCACCTTTGTATAAAAAGATTCTGCTTGTTGGATTAATTCTGTTATCTCCAAAGTTTCAAAGTTCTCCTCCTTGTTTATCCAAAAAGTGCGCCAGAGTTCGGCTTCTGATGTGATCGCGAGGTTCAGCTTTCATTAGCCAGACTATAAGGAAATTGCATAGTTTTTAAGTAGGTAAAATCATTTCTAGCTGCATACATCGATATGATGACCACAACTTTCATAATATCAGGTACCTACCTAACCTACACCTAAGTACGAACAACATTGTTTCCTTTTACAAATAAAATATTAAAATTAATAATATAAATTACTCACAAAAAAATTCCGAATGTCCATTTTTATTCAACGTGACACACTTTATTATTGTTCAACAGAATGCACGTCAATATCAACAAGATTTCTTAATATAGTTTGATATGGATATTGAATGAATATTTTTCATCATCTACGTTTGGCTCTTTCAAAACAATAACGTCAAATAACAGTTATTTGCAGTTACTGCAAGCCACTCGTGAAGGTTTTTTCAAAAGTTAACGCATAATATATAAAGTAAGTCGTAACGTGACTGTAACATAACTTTTATCGACAACAGTAGGTATAGGCAGAAAAAATCTGGGGGGGAGGGGAGCTGCCCTCTCCCCCCACCCCTCCTGGGTACGCCCATGATCTTAACAATGTCTTGTAATAACTACAGGAAGGTATGTAACCCTTCATTATGTTATGTCAACTACCCAGTAGCCTTATACCTTTTTTGCACCAAATATCTTCCTAGCCACCTTGTTTTAGAACACCTTAGATTTGTTTTCGCCATGTGAGGTAAGAGACCACGTTACACAACCATAAAGAGCAATCTGTAAAATTGTTGTTTTATAGTCCTATATTCTGAGTTTTACATTCCTGGAAAGCCGGCAATATGTAAATAACTTATTGGCCGAGTAATAGCAATTATAACATGCATTTATCCATGAACGGGGTTGAACTATTACACATCGTCAAAAACATTTATTTTGGTGAGTTTAGGGTAATACGCAGGCTTGTAACCAACTAAATATGTCACTAAATTAGACAGTTGAAACGTCTATAGTTATATAAATTTTAACATAAATTTTTAATGATAAGTTAATAGTAGATATTTGCACCTTAGTTTTATTGAAGTTTGTTTTGATTGGTTATTTAACTTTAGTCCATTTATGATTATAAAAATATTGTCATCAATTATAAAATGTTTTGTTCTTTTTGTAATTACCTGTTTTAGTTATGTGGGTTCTACTAACCGTAGAATAGGTACATGCAAAAGTTCTGAAGCTTACCGATACTGTTTAAGATACGTTATGATTGATAAAGCCATGTTCAGTATAGTTGGTTTTTTGGACATTTTTGCGCATATGATCCCATATATTGGTCCGATGAAAAACATTTAGGCTACTACAAAGCCTTTGAATATTGTGTTTATTGAGACTATTATATTAAGTCAAATCATTATAAAAGACTCATATATTAAGACTCTTTTTTATACACACTAACCCCCATTATACATATGTTTGTGTGTGAAAGAGAGTCGTGTTGTAATATGCATACAGTACACACAAAGTCTAATTATTAAAATATGATGTCGAAGTTGTCTAAAAAGACGCATTCATCGAGGCCTTCGCCTGACTATCATGACGCCGATATTTTGCCACACATATCTGCATTGCAAGTTTGCAGCAAAACAAACCTTCAGGGGAACATACTGTGTGTACGTGTCAACATTGTCTCCACTGGTTATTGGGCTGGGTGATTTAAAGATTTAACATCACAATATATCGTCTGTATTAAATCGGTACTCACTTTATATCAAGGGGAAAAATTGCTCACAAACGAAAAAAAGTTTCGTTACCTTACCCAACCCCCGTGTATTTTAAAACCTGTTCTGATATCATTAAACTATTGGAGACACACCATAGCAACTTAAATTACTACAGCGTTTCACATAAGTTCTTCCTCAACTAATTTATAAAAACACAGAGTGTGTTTAGTAACCTTCTTTATTATTCTGTAAAAGAATCCAACACTCCAGCTCAGTCACTAGCCTGTCTGCCTACTGAACTAAGGGCAATGGGTTCAATTTCCGGAATGGTCAAAAAATATGTAATCAGTGAAATTGGGTTTGCCCTTTAATAACCATGAATTAACGGCAGGGGGTCTGGGTTCTGTATATATGCTATAAATGTAAGCTAGTAAATTAATAATGTGACAAAACTATCAGTAATCAGATGGGAAAGGCATGTTAAATATCCCAAATATATATTTAAATTGTTGAACAATGCAGGAATGAGAATATCTTCCTCGTCTCTTAGTTTAATCGAGTCCCAATAGCAAGTCTCGTAGACCCGGTTTGATTCCAGAGCGTTTCTTAATAAACTGACTATTTGGTCCATCCAGACACCACTAGGTTGGTGTTTATATCAATCTCCTACTGTAAATCAGTTTTAGAATCTAGTAGAGAAAGGATTGTGTATTATTAAGTACATAAACATAGTATGGAGATACTACAGTAACTAAAATAATATATTTTAATTAAAATAATTTCAACAAGTTTTGATTCTTTGAGTATTATGTAGTCAAAGCAAAATCCTAAGTTCTAAATTGACGTAGAGATCTCATCGGTAATTGATCGTTCAAATAGAAGCAGCGCCAATATTTGCTGAAAGAGACGGGACATCCTGATACTAATTCAAACTCAACGATGCGTGCACACTACAGGTAAAGTTTACTCAGATGTAAAGGAAATATAGATACATATGTTAACCTTTTAGCACTTTCGCTAATATTCAAAAATAATACATTTTTGATTGAAATAAATAATGAATAAAATATCATGATCCAATTTCAAAGATTCGTTTTTTTAAATTATATTTTCCTCTTTTTTACTCTGTTTCTGATTACCCATCCAGGATTCCTAAATTTAATTAAGCTTATGGGGTAAGGATGGTTAAGGTATGATGTAGAGGAAATGTATCAACATTTAAGTGAAGAGATGAAGGTAAAAGACTTTTTTTAAACTGATAAAACCATGATGGTATTTTCTAACCCCGACCTCTACGTCACAAGCAAACTATACTATATGATGATGGTTTAAATATATAAGCTTTTGTATTTGTTAATTACGGTTATGGCCACATCTAAATATCATATTCTTTAATTTGATAAATGACACATGGACACGGAAATCGGACCCGGGACCTCTGGCTTAGTACGGCAATACTACATAACCACTGAGCTATCCTTACACTGATAACTTTAAACTAAAACTAAAGTGTAGCCAAATATATACATCTTAGAGTTATACCTTGGTTGAAAAGTAGAGTATTATCCTTTCTTGAGTTTTAAAATTTCTCCTTGGATTTAAAGAAGACTTTATTATATAATTCATTAAATTCATAGAGAAAATATTTGATGGATGTGCTTAGAATAAGGTATTTGGGAGTGTTATTATTATTATTATTATTATTATTATTATTATTATTATTATTATTTGCACCACGTCTTACTACCCGTTCGGGTTATACGCACTGGAGATAAAAGCTTGTTAATTTATGTCAAGCCTGATTTTTATTGTTATTTATTGTGCTATAAAATATTGTCATATTTGGAAACACCCTTCTGCACTTTCTGAAATTTAACAATAATAGAACGAGGTTAGGTCGAGATATTTGGGCCTGCTCGATGCCTTCTGCCCCAGTCATCCAAGCTTATATTAGCAATATTTAATCTGGTGTGAATTATACCCAACAATAAAACTTATGCGCTCTCAAAGATTCCAAAAATATGAACATTGTTTCGTCTTTGGTATTGTTGCACATAATCTTTAGCTGTGACAATCTCCCGTTATAAAACACCTTATTAGTCATACATCTTTAACTCACTGGAGAAATTCTAGTTCGATTTACTATGGAATTGAAGAGTGGATAAATGGATCTCTTCCACAACAACGCGTGTGATATGGATGACGAGAATTTTGATATTAAATGAAAATAGAACGCAACTATGAAGTCAAAATTACTGCTACCGAGTAGAAAATATTAATGAAACTACTTTACTTTTAACGACGTTTCCTACCTGTGACGTCACGGCCGATTAAGATTGGATTTCCCATGTTAATGAATTTACGTTTTACTCGGCGAATTTTAAAGATATAATGTTGAAACAAAAACCACAAATTATTAAATAATTCTAAAAATAGTTATACGGTGTTACAAAATTAGTATTTATATCTTTAAGTAGTTTTTATAAACGAATTTTTTATGAATCCTCTACAACTTAGGCTATTTGGCTTGGTCACGAAAATGGACTGTAGTAAACTTCCTAACAGGATGTAGATTTAAAAAAAGTCCTTGGTAGCATATGTTTCTCTAGAATAGGAAACCATAAAAACGTAAAATTAAAGAGCAAGTTGATGTTTTAAGGCGCAAACATTAAAGTGACTGTGTAAACTCGTCAGAGGAAACGGGTATAATCGTTACCCTTGCGTGGATAAAATTATCGTTAGACTTTTCGTGTGTGTGTGTGAGCGCGAAATGTATATTGATATATATCGTAAGAGTTACGATTATATAGGTAGAATTGGTAATAAATGTAACCACATGTGCGTGGATAAAATCATGGGATTCTTTTTTTAAAGAAACGTATAACCCCCGGAATATGAAGCCTGACCTCCCGGTTTCGGAATAGTCAGATGAGACGAGGTTGACTTCTAAGCCCACGTTCTCACCGGTGCAGATGGGCTTATATTATATTGTTATTAAACTCATAATAAAATCAACTACTATAAATGGTCATGATTGTTAATATTATTATTATTATGATCCAAATGTAATAATTTAAAATGTGCTATTTTATTAATTTAATTTATTTAGTGCCGCGCGTTTTACACCAACTAATTGAAATGCACAAACTGTGATGTTTTAATTCTATAAAATTGCAATCACATTCGCTCGAAGATTATGAGGAAAGGGGGGGGGGGGGATACTAATAGAAAACTTTCAAACGAGCAAAGAAAAATAATGTGAAGAAACAGCCATGGAAATAACTATCCCACTTTATATAATTATTTTGATAAGAAATAAAATTTCAACCAAGTTAAAATATTTCTAATACATTTGAATATTTAGTACAGTATTAGTAACAAATTTTGACGGACATAATATTTTTTTCATTTTGTTAATGATTTGATCTAAGCTATACTTAAGTTATAATAATTATCAATATGATCTTAGATACTAACCTATTAAAGATTTAAAAAGATATTCTAAAATATATACCAAGCTGTAATTAAACCTTGGCTTTCTGGGCCAAAGACTGGACTTATAATCCATCCTAATGGATAACTCTTAGCATTGTGTCCTCCACTCTCCACCCCAGCATCACATGGTCACGTGGTATAAACCAGGCGTTTCAAACTCCTTTGATCATAAGGGACACATTGAAAATTATAAATACTGAGGAGGCGTTGTTTCAAACTGTTAGATATTAACAGTATTCAGAGTTAAAATAATTCCACCGGCTTAACAGAAATAAAAAGTAAGCCCCTACATAAAAAAATCAAACACTTTTTCCTTTAACAAAAAATTTGAAACTTATTTTTTTTTGCAACAAATTGTGTGAATGAAGGTCTTTAAATCTAGTTCCAAAGTCACTTTCATAATTTGTTAACAAATATGTTTGCTCGGTCCGAGGATTCTCAGGTGTTTGGTTCAGTTTAATTTAGATATCAACTGTTGACATACGTATGTGCAGCTAAACCTTGCAAATATTTGGGGAGAAAATTCAACACTGTTTAGGAAATGACTCATGTAGGGGGAAAAAAAGCAAAAATTTGCTAAATCAAACTCCCATCACAGATATACGCAGATTATTCCAAACTCCCAAATAGAACATTGTCCGTGTTTCATTCCTCTAGCGTTTACAAAAAAGAAGCATAGGGTCGCACTCAATGCAGGTTCATCATGAGAGTATGATATGCGTGATATAAAGCGCCATTCCTTACAAATACTATACTGCTAGTGACAGATCAGGATTCGAAAACCAGTCGAGTATAATGAAGACTTTTTTCCTAAATTTATTCTCATTCTTCCTTCAGGAAAATTCTGAAAATTCTGTTCATCCCTGTTTCATTAACGTAACTATGCCGATATCCTGGACGTGTAATAAGAGTCATAACACACAAAAACAACTGGTTTCGTTCTACTACTGTATTAGCGGGTTGGTGCTATTTTAACTTTTATTAGCAATAAAAATAGTGATTGCATATTAATAATCTTTCAAATAGTATGTACTATTTGTGGTTCTGAAATTACAAACAAACATTGTATTGACCGTAGTAGAAAATTCGTACAACCGTTTCAATTTATATACCTCTAGCTACACACAACATTAACAAGTAGTGCACTCAATTATGTTAATTAATTGTACTATGGAAGAGGAAAGTGGATTATTATAATAATAATATAATATCTAGTAAATAGTAGTTTAAATTTTTCTATACATAGTCTATTCTAATCTTAAAAAGATGAAAACTCAAACCATATTTCCGACATTTGCCCATCGGATTACAAAACATCAAATAAACACCGATGTGAACAGATTTCCAGGTATTACTGTATTGTACCAACACTACTTTAAATATTCATATATGGCGTTGATGTATTCCGTCGTGTGACCTTTTGTCAATAACTTGTCAGCTCGTATTAAGCTGCTTACGTTGCCACATCTCTGTAACACAACAAAACATGCCAATATTCTCAGATACACTGGAGTGAGGCAATCCATCTAGCCGCATTTACATTTAACTGCCATTACTTATTCAAGATCAATGTAATTATGTTATCAGTTTTAATACCTATCCACAAACTGCAGGAATAATATGATGTAATTAAATGTTAACTCGAGGGCATCGTCTAATAGTCTTTACAACATCACTATATATCATTTATTTTTATTTCTTTAACAACATGACATTTTTGTATCTCAGTGTCTTTTTCGTATAGAAAACAAAAAGGCGGGAAGTTTAATAGAGCATAAAATAAATTGAAAATTAATATTTGTGATATAATTATTAGCACCAGGTCTTACTACCCGTTCGGGCTATACGCACTTACGTTAATATGTAATGGTAGGGTGATTGTGAGATGAAATGGAGGACCTACAGTTTAACTTGGAATCCGAACCACGGTGTAGGCCTGGCATTCCCCACATTCACAATATGTGTTGTCAGAGGTGAAGGAAGGATTTGGTAATCAGATAAATCTGTGCCGGGACCGAGAATTTACCCCCGGACCCCAGCATAGAAGTCCGACACCTTACCCCTATACCACCAGGTCACCCTAATATTTGTGATAGATTTACATGATATTCAAACGTGCTTCCTTAGTTCGAGCACGGGGTATCTTTACATAATCTACACACTGAAGTATATAATAACTATTGTATAGCCTACATACTTTCACCCACGACACGATATAATTAATATTATATAGTAATATTGCTCCTACTAGTTTGATTAAAGTACGAGGTGGGCAATGAGCTGTTGTTTCTTAAACCGCACTATACCTATTGAAATATTTAAAGTAAAACATTAAAAAGTTGTCTAGTTAAAAACTTTTTTCCGTTTAGTCATACACTGATATATTATATGAAAAAAATTATAAAAAGAGTTCAAATTTATTTATTTTTAAAAATACGGACCATCATCACCTCCCATTTATGTGTTTTAAAGCTGCAAAACGAGAAATACGATCTACACTGCACAGTATTGAAGAACACAGTTGTAGCGTTGAAAACTGAAGAGTTGTGTCAGCTAATCCTATCCACATAAAAAGTGATAATATTGGCTACACGTGCAACGTTTAGTCAATGTTACAATAATTTGTACATCAATATACTTATTTGTTCGTGTAGTTCAATAGGCTGGATTTTGTTGTAACTGCCGAGATTATTTTAAATACATGAAAATACGCAGCAACCATTATTTTTGATACTATAACACACTGTACTGTACTTTCGGGAGAAGAACCCAGCTACCCACAGTGGTAGTCGATCGGTCCGAGGCGTTTATACTCTCATTACACTTTGTCACCACTAGTTCAGGATTAACACAGTCGGTAGCGAGTGTCCCAACTGAGCTAAGGATCCCAGGTTTCATCCCAGACATGGTCGGAGAGTTATTTTTGGTAGATTATATTGGGGACAGAATGCTGTGTTTTTCTTAGGAAAAAGCTAGTGTGTGTTGATAACATAATCAGTGTGTTCGAAAGTTCAAAATAATACAGCCAATAAAAAAAAATATCTGGATTTGGTTTTATAAAAAAATAAAATTCATAGTGTCAGATAAATACCATTGCATTTACACTCAAAAACTTTCACTGCTATTTTCATTTAAATTAGTATAAATATCTAATAGTTAAAACACCGGCGTTAGACTTAGCACTACGTGTAATTATAAATATAGCCTTGCTAAGCTTATCACCAATGAATCCCCCTGCTAATAATAGTCGAGAATTGAACTAATGTCCTCTTGGAAAGGCAAAGCACAGTTGTTGAAACGCACATAAGAAGTCTGTTTACCCGTCGTCAGCTATAAGTGTTGAATTTCTGTTATTATTTTGGTGCCGGTGTGGCAGGATAAATTTAGACTAGGAAATTTTTAGGTAGTGGCTCTTTGTCAACGCCGCCTGTCAATACCGCCCTTTTTTTTATCTCTTTGTCAAAGCCGCTATGTAGTTCTTAGGAAATATTTAGACTAGGAAATTTTTAGGTATTAGTTCTTTGTTAATGCCACCCTTAGAAATTGTGTGTGTGTCTGTGTCGATAAAAGTCAGACCTCTGAACCAATCAGAACTCATTTGTTAGTGTATCTTTTGGAAGTTTATTAATTTGAGTGCATATATATTGCATATAAATTGTTAATGCAGTGTAATGTTAACTTAAGACATAGTTAAATGTAATAGAAGACTTATCCTTTAATTTTGCCATGTAAATAAAGACAATAATAATAATATGTTATGTTAGGTTATGTTAGGAGTCAAATATTCAGGTATTCCACTGCTCAAATCAATATTTAATATAAGGTGACCTGGTGGTCTAGGGGTAAGGTGTCAGACTTCTATGCTGGCGGCCGGGGTTCAATCCTCGGTCCCGGCACAGATTTATCTGATTACCAAACCCTTCCTTCACCTCTGACAAGACATCTTGTGAATGTGGGGAATGCCAGGCCGCCACCGTGGTTCGGATTCCACGTTAAACTGTAGGTCCTTCATTTCATCTCACAATCACCCTACCATTACACATTAGCGTAAGTGCGTATAGCCAGAATGGGTAGTAAGACGCGGTGCTAATAATAATAATAATAATAATAATATTTAATATAGGCCCATTTAAATATTTAAAGGCTTTTGACATTATAATATGCTAATTAATTGCCTTTCTTTTTTCCTTTTTAAGATAGGATTTAAAAAATTCTGGTGTTGATGTGGTGAAGGATTTGGTAAATAACTAACGTGCGAGAGGTTGAATAAAGTTTTGTATGATTTTGGTAGGAAGAACAGTAGACGTTAGTTACTAAAACAATGTTAATATATTCATACATAAAGACATGCCATCTGCAGATGTTACTTTTGATATATATTAGCATTACCTATCAAATAACACAAATAATGTAAGAAAATATTATCAATGTTGGCCTCAAAGAAATATGTTTTGATTTTCTCTACTGTTCTTCCAACCAAAATCAGGGGTATAGCACTAATATCCTTCCTTGAACACTAATTTCCTAATCAACATTGAAATTATTAGACCACTGTTTGGTGTCAAAGAGATGCCGTTCTTTTGAGTGCGTGCCAATGCTGCACTAGAGTCCTTTTTGCATTCAGACTAATAATATCCTGGACTAATATTTTCCGCTTACATAATTTTAAAGTAGCTTGAAAAAATTTAATTTGAAAATTTGCAATTTTATAAAAATATTTGAAAAATTTGGCTTAAAATGTATATATAAAGTGTTAATTGTGATTAACTAGAAGATGTGTTTGTTTTTATGAGGAAAACTTTACTTTACTGAAAATCTATTTTTGAACCTATCTTCGAAGATATAGTAAAAGATATTATAAAGTTTATGTGAATGTTTCCTATCTATTTTAAATACATTTATGCCAGGCCGCCACCGTGGTTCGGATTCCACTTTAAACTGTAGGTCCTTCATTTCATCTCACAATCACCCTACCATTACACATTAGCTAGCGTAAGTGCGTATAACCCGAACGGGTAGTAAGACGCGGTGCTAATAATAATAATAATAATAATAATAATAATAATAATAAATACATTTAGATACCTTTGATAATATTTATAAAAAAAAATTAATTATTCAAGTAGTAGATAATTATAGCTCTCAAGACCAAATATGACGTCATATTTTTATTATAGATAATTAGCCAATGAATGTACAGTTATGTAATTTTTCTAGCATAAACCTTAAACTTTAACAATATAGCTATTCATAGATAAAAACTACATTTTTTTTACTAAAACAAAAATTATTAGAAATACAACATAAAACGAGCTAACAACTAACATCAATTCGTATTATAGTAAAAATGTATACCAATACATTGGTACTTTCCTAGTCATTAATTATATAATACTCTCACAATCGAACTAAAAGTGTTATTCAGAAATTGAACAAGTCTATAAAGATTAAAGCAATAGGAATAAAATTACGAATCAACATATTTACTCTCATTACATACTTTACTGTCAGCACATTCCCATGAACAAATTATGATAATGGCATCCTGTAATAATGAGGCTCGTGTATAATATAATAGCATCAATGGCTCATCAATGATACATTTTGTAATTTGATTCCAAGCTCTTGTTAATTTAATATTGTATTAATCACCACCAAATCTCATTTGTATAGTTGCGCACTTCTCATCACATAAATAGTTCAACTAAAATGAAGCTACATAGCACGTATAGTTCAGCAATGATTTAGTTCTTTCCCGTAGCATAGCAAAGTAAAGGATCAAGTTTAATGCCAAGTGAGGTTTAAATAAATTAATATTTTTATTTAAGCTCATACTTTTGCCAAGCTATTCAACTACTGATGTTGAAATTGGCTATATAGTGTGGTGTTCATACCAAGATAAGTCGGATATAAATCATGTAATGGTATAACATTGTGTTTGGAAAATGCCAGTTAAATATCAAAATATATTTTACTGTTAGTTTTGTTATTTTCATTTACCTTTGTTTTTGTGGGACAACATCCATAAATAACTATACAATAAGTTTAGTAGATTATAAGGATACACTTACAATAAAATTTAACAATAGAATGTATTTAATTTAGAAAACGATTATATGTATATACTTGTGAAAGTAAGGAAATTTTGTTAAAATAACTTTAATTTCAATAGATAACAAAATGAGTAGCGTATTTTAAGTAGATCATAGGGAAAATATAAAATTAAAATTATAAAAGACCGGGGTGTTTCCTGAATAAATAGTGTTAGTAGTAGTAGGGCAGATCTCATCTTGGCTTTTACTTTCATCGTACTTGCTTCAGACCAAACAACGGCCTTCTCACTCAACTTCGTATCGGGTGAGAGTATTATTTTCCAAAAGTTCTCGGTAGGCTCACGGTCTGCAGTACGGACAAATAGACAGATATTTCACCTTGAAGTAGGCTGTATCGTACTCTTTTACAAGCGCAGTCAACTCGTTTACACTAGGATTCCCTCATTTCAAACGTTTTCACAACTTGGTACCTTATCCGCAATACTGGTAGACGAGTAGATGTGCTTCGAACGGTACTTTATTGATAATCTTATTCAAAATATCGCTAATATTTCTTTGTTTCATGACACGTAATGCTTCTTGTTTATAAACCCATGTACGTTATAGAGTCTAGAAACACTCGTTACCATGACAACAATCATGAAGTGGGTAAAGCACTACAAAGGCCATAATTAGCAATACTAGCTAATGATACATTAGCTCTACCCACCCCAAATAATCCAATACTCATAGACATCCTGCAATTCCATAGATTTACAAAACTTACTATGTCTACAATATATGTTTTACTCACTCATTGTATCATCTGGCTTAGCACGAGTCCCATGACCAGCCTGTTCACATCAAAGTTAATTATGAAGAGAAGACAGTCAAGCTATGAACGATTGTTCAACAAGATATTTCAATAAAGGGATCCAGTAATGCGCTGATTGGCCCTGCTGGCTAACAGATGGACCACTCACAAAATTGAACTGCCTACCCACCAGGTGTTCGGTCTACGTGACTTGGTAAACGTTCCATGTTTTAACGGCCAACTCAGCAGGTGTCTGGCCTACGTGACCTGGGAACGTGCTAAGTTTTAACTGCAACTAACCTGATGTCCGGCCTGCGAGACTTGAACAAGTGCCAAGTTTCAACTGCAACTAACCAGATATACGGGCTATGTTACTTGAGCTCATGCCAAGTCTGGCAGCTGCTAACAAGAGAGTTATGCTGTTAGCACGTGTTCGCGATGTAACGTACTTTTAATATGAAAATCTCCCACCTCTTTACCCATCAACTAGACCTATATATAGCTGGCGCTCAGCTAGCAAAGTTGACTATTATATCCAACACTTCCACGAGAAGTCCTGGTCGGGACTTGGGCATAACCGCACCAGGATGGGAATATATAAACTATATATTTAGTTAAATATTTAAAATTTAAACGACCTTCAATGGGTTTGAGTATTTGAACACTTTAATTATGTGATTATAATCGTTCATTGTAGGCGTCGGTAATTTCTCACTAGAGAATTTATTTTTTAAAGTAAATTTGTTTAATGGAACACTTAATGTTTGCTTTTGCCACTTGGGCGCTAGTCTATTTGTAATTTTTGAATCTTTTTATAGCTTGGAATATTTAGTTTAAATATAAATTTTCATCGCACTTGTGGTTATCAACTTTAAAATTTGATAATTTTTTTATAGGTAATATTTTGTAGACGTATTTTCTTTGAAGAAATTATAAAAGTAATTCATTTTTGTTAATTTATGAGTTGAAAATTTAACATTTTAACGATTCGTTTATTGAGAGATTACAAGTATTCTATTGAAGTATTGCTTTGTTTTCTATTCTAATGTTAAATATTAACATGTCGGGATCTTCTCGATTACTTCAAAGGTTATGGAAGTAATAGTCCCACAGAAGTTTGATTTATGTCGGGAAGTCCTTTGTGTATTTTACAAATATCAGAATTGATATTTAAATTCAAATTGAATCTTAAAATTTATATTTCATTAGTTTTAATTCACAATGGGGATTCCGGTGCTTTGTTAACCGTTTAAAAGAGGCTCTTTAAGCTCTTTATTATTATATTAACGATTTATGGTTATTATTGGGTCTCTTCCAGACTAATTCCTATAAATAAATCATTTACTTTGAGATTGTGAAATATATTCTCAAATGTACTACACAAGTGCAGTCTCTGGCATTTTCTATATGTTTTTCAACACTCTTCAGTTTGCCTTGTGAGGCCATGCATTTTTTATTTACCTCTGTTGTATAGTGAATAAATAATTCAAATTGTTCTTAAACTTACAATTGTTCCTATTTTTTGTTATATTAATTTCCTTACAGTTTCCGTCCTCCTCTTTTAGGCTATTGTGGCTTCTAACTAATATAAGTGGAGGTGGAGAACAGTATATAGTCTGCTTGAGAAACTCAATGAATTGCGATTCAAGAAGGTGTAGTTTTTACTCTAAATAGTTGTATCAACCCACGTATACACGATTATCGCGAGTTATTTCACTCGTAGAAGGTATGGGTTACTCAGGTAATGAAGAAATCGTTCCACGAACCTAGTTGAACCCCAGCTCTTTATTCATTTTCGAAGATGTTTCTTGTGATAAAAAAGTATAACATACAGGCCCATTTGAACATGGGTAGGCCATAGGGCTATAGTCAGCTTTTATCTTTGTCAAACGTTTTTCGGGATTCCTAAACAGATGCTGCAATATAACACTAACCTTCTTATCCTTTACGGGGTGGACAATATCAACTTGAAAAATGTCTATGAAGATCATGTGATATTGACGTTACAAATGTTTAAGGAGATGTGTTTGTTATGTTGGAAAAAACCTGTACGATTTCCTTGTCTTAAGCAAAGATCACTATATTGAAACAAGCTGATACCGATGCGGTAATTATACCTTCATTATGAGTGATTAGTATGCAATTAATCTTAGTTTATGAATCGACATCATATCGTCTATATCGAAATTCGGTCATATATTGTATATAATATTCGATCATTTTATATATTGTATATAATATTCAGTCATATATTTTATATATTGTATATATTATTCAGTCATATATTTTATATAACATTAGGTCGTATATTTTATATATTGTATATAATATGGTTGTCAATATATTCGTTAAAAAATCACATTGCTTATTACACCTGTTCTACACTCATAACGCACTCCTTTGGTCATAAACTGTATGCAGGCTGGAGATGAAAAGGGAGGGGTATGATTACTTTTCCTTCGTGGATAAGGGAAATATAGTATATAATGTTCCAGAATTCAACATTGAGCGTATGAGGGCAAGGCATAAAGACGAATACTGCGCATGCCGTATAAAGTACTATTGAGAGGGGGAGGGTTCTATTTACCACCCACCCGCTTCGTTCCCCCATCTCCACCCAATAGCTCGCCCTGGAGGAGGGGTGGATGGACGTTTCCGGACAAGAAACACACAAATGTAATACAATATAGATTGAGTTATGCACTTCTTACAACCTGTGTCCCAGAGTACCCTTACTACTCAAGGCACATTTCCTAAACATGACGACACACACACACACACATACGTAAATCTTTACAAACACCTAAATATAATAAAATCAAACTGAGATTTCCCAGAGTACCTGCATGTGATAAAATCCTTTTATAACTTCCCAGCAGCAGTTGTGATAAGCTCTTGGAGGTATATTATTTGAATAATATATTTAGTTAAACTTAAGTTGCTTACGTTGAAACTAAAAACACTGTTGAAATTTTCTGGAAAGTCATTAACCTTGAAACTTTGTTCTTAAAACATGTTGTTATTAAAGAGAACATTACAAAACAAATGACAATGTTCGTAAAACTATAAACATCCTTTATTTACTATCTTCATTTTTTTAACGAAATTTCAACACAAAATGTAAGTAACTTCTTCCCATCCGTATTTAATGAATATGATAATGATGTTGATGTTGACGATGAAAAAGTTCTTTTTATTGTTGATATTGTTAAAACTCTTCTTTTTTTTCTCGGCTATTTTCTTGTCGTGTCCCTATTATTCCACAACATTCACTTATTATATCTTTCACCTCTTTCTAACCCTATTCCCATCTTCTTTCCTTAGTCTTTTCTTCTTCAACTTTTCATCTCTGTCCCTCGTTCTTTCTAGTTTCTAGCCCCATACCCTAAGCTTTCAATTAACCTTTTCAAGATGTTGGCTGTTTTTGTCCCTCCCTTACGCTCCCTTGCTTGCATTCGTGTATACAGAGGAGCATAGACAGTCTCAACTCCTCGTTACAACACTTCAGCTCAGATTGGAATTAAATATGTCAAGTATTTTCATGCCTGGACTTTGTGAAATATTTAGAATATGTTTAAATATAATATTTGCTTACAATATGTAGATAATTTATAAATACTTTTTAATTTGAACGTTTGCCACCAAATTACAGGACATTACATATAACTATCAGTGAATAATATCCTGCAACGAGAACATGTGTTTTTTTGGGTTTATTGACCTAAAACCGAAATAAGTGATAAATTGAAATATGTCAATTTGTGTACTATATTTGATTAAAAAAATTCATATATGTTATGAAAAATACGTTGATATAAAAACAAATTAAACATGTTGACTTGCATCAAGCTTTTTTTCAAAAACTATATTCCATTTTCAAACTTACAAATGAATATTTTCATGCCACTCTTACTAGTTTTGTTGTGTTCAAAATAGTATCTTAATGCTTCGTCTGATATGTAGCCAACATTAAATTATCACGTAATTGTTTTTATAATATGTAAATCCATCCACCTGGTTAAGTTTTTTTGTAGATACTTAGTCATTATCAATTAGTTATGTTTGGAATTAAATGTGTACACCATATTTTTTAAGATCTTAGATTTGATTGACTTTTAAAGGCTTTTTATTTATTTAGAAAAATTTACTAATGTTCTTATTGCGTGCATGTTTATAATCTTTAAAACCTTTTTAAAAACTTCAATAAGTAGGCCTATCATTAAAAAATCAATAGTAGATATACTTCCAAAATGAAATAAGTTTTAAGAAATAAGCAATTAAAACATTATATCCCTCAAAATAATGAGTCTAGAAAAGTTCAAAATATAAACAGGAAGTGTTCTGGTAATATCTTTGTGGATTCAACTTAATAGTTAAAACAATTACACACACTCTATGATAGATTATTTTACTGGGCCCACTCAGTGATGTCATAAATTTATGGATAAGAATAAATGAAATTATAACAACAACAAAATTAAATGGTTCTTCTCCTGTGATCAAGACATTGGGCTCACGTTCATGTTCCTGTCCTTCCTAGTCTTTTCACAGAAGCGCTCTGAAAGACAGCAACAAAACAATAAGAGAGAAGACTGGAGAAGAGATAAAGGCACACAAAAAATGGAACTAGGCGCGAAGAGCAGCTTCAATGAAATCTTCTCTTTGTAGCATCCTTTATAAAGACACCGGGCACCCTTCAAACACACTCTCGCAAATACCCAACAACAAAAAAAGCTGTGGCCCAAAAGTGGTTTTGGGTACAGAGTAGATTACCAGGCCATCTGCATACAAGTGTGTTAATTTCCTGCCGGTTCCTGTCGACCGAGTTGGAGGAGAAAATGAGCAAGCTATGCTCCTGCTCATTAACCTCGTCTTCCTTAGGATTAGGTTGCAAACAAGAACCTTAGAACTTTAGAAATTAACTCAAATGGAGTCAAAAATAAATGCGCTAAGTAAAGTATTGGCCATGAACCTTCTTGACATCATAACTAATATTGAGGTATCTTGACGTCATGAATTAAGGGATATAACGTAAACTTAAAGAGTGGACATGTATTTTGTTATTTATTAACAACATTTCTTAGTATCCGTTTGGGCTATTAATATTCAGTTACATTAATGGTGTAGGAATAATATTGATGGAATGTAGAATAGATGTACTGGTCCTCGTTTGGAAGGATATTGATTAAACTTATAGATAAACCCCTCTAAATACACGTGGCCGGGCTTCAAACCCCAACCACCCCATCATCTACGAAGCAGACTAAATGAGCTTAATGTTTAGTTCACTTGCTCACATATTCGGTTTGGAGTGGAAATCAAACACCTATTTTTGACTCATATTAATTATTTTTAGTGCACATGTTTTTTAACACAAGGGCTATTTAACGATTATATGTGGTTTAGTGTAGAGATATAAACTGTACCAGAACTAGCGTGGAGAGTTAAAATGCTATTTGTAGACTTCCCCCCTGGCCTCTCCCTAGTAGGCATTTGCAATATTCGACGCTCAACTTGTAATCCAATATATTGTGAGATTGACGTATTAGAACAGGGATGCATAGCTTAAAAATTGGCAAGGGCCAAACTAAATATGTATATATAATTTGGCTAGAATTTTCTTTTGTGATAAACCTCATGTCCTACTCCATCTCATTTATAGTCCCCTTTACTTGTATTATGTATATCGGCTTGTAGGGGAGATATACAATACATAAAGTACTAACTCACCTTAAAAATGTTCGTCTTGTTCCTAACACTATTGTAGAAATAGCATAGTTTTAATTTTATAAGGTGTTTTATCAACCTAAATGATTAGAGTTTTGATTAATCACGTTATACTATATTTCAGCAGTAAGTCCCTCATGAAAAAAGATAATTTTTGAAGTGGTTGTCCTCAGCGACGAGTTTATTTTAATATTTAGGCTAGTTCACCAGAGATAATGTTTGATAGTAAGTATAAATGCTCCAAAAATAAGTGAAAACATGTAAATCTGATCATAAATGCTATAGATATTGGAAGGAGCATGGGTAGTGCCCCCCTCCCACTCTCTCTTGTACAAAGGGAGGAAGGGTTCGGTAAATATTGTGCAACGATGCATGTATATTTTCACGTACCCTTATATGTTTTTTTTACTCAATCTAACTTAGTATTAACATTAGGTTATTATGCCCCTCTCCCTCTCCTTCAGACTAAGAACGCTGCTGCACCCATGGATCTGATTAATGAGCTACACAATATTCGCTTAGCTTAACTCTTACATAGTGCATTGCTTTCGTTTACTTTAGGGGGGAAATATGTGCTGTAGCTAGTGTCTGTCTTCCTTAAAATGAACCTTTAGGGGAAAACCGAGATAATTTTTTCCAAACAACATTTTACTAAATTATTATTGTTATTTTATAGGTATTGATTAGTATTTATTATTAGGTGTTCAGTCTTATCACAGGTCCAGTTCTTTTGTCAATGAACTTGGACCACTAATAAGCCCTGTTCTCTGTCTCCTCCTACAGTTCCAAGAATGTTATTTTTTCCTTCTAGTCATGTACTATTTGAATCCTCTTTCCTAAGTTCCTATTTTCCTCAACCTTTCATTCTAAGACGTTGTACAGAAGACAGTTCCTTCCAAGCATTTGTCAGGTACAGTTTGCTTTGTGCTGGAGAATTACATTAAACATTGTTCTCTTCTCACATATTCTTCTTAGGACTTCATTTGTCACACTGTCTGTTGTCTAATCTTTTCAATCCTTCTCCAGCACCAAGTCTCAACGCTCTCCAAGTATTTAATTTCCAACTTTCTATGAGTCCAAATTTCTAATCCATATGGCATGATGCTCCAATTGTAACAATTCATCAGTTTCTTCCTCAGTTTCAAACTCAACTTGCTTATCAGCAGTAACCTCTTGTTGTTGAAAGCTTCCTTGGCCGTAGCAATCCTTAACATAATTTCCTTGGTACAATAAGCATTCTTTGTCAGCAGACTTCCCAGGTACAGTACTTAAATTGCTTTATGTTTTTCAACTCCTGGTTTCCAATTTTGATTTTCGGCGGCTCTTCATTTTTAGAAATCATTATCACTTTTGACTTCTCAATGCTGATCTCCATGTATTATCTTCTCCCTATCTCCAGTAACCGATCCATCATTTCTTGCAACTCTTTGTAACACTAGCGTGGACTGCTAATATGATAATGTTACTCCCCGCCCCGAAACAAGCTAATATTCATAGACATCTTGTAATAGAAATACCAATAGAACCAGCCAGCTTAAAATAATACACCAAATAATCTTATACTCATATACATCCAGCATTATTAAACATCACGATCTTACTAGGTCAAATATAGGTCTCTATTCACACATGTATCTGCCTGGTGTAGACCGACGTGTAAGTCCAGCCTGCTCACCACGAATGCTAGAATGAAGAGAAGTCCAAAACACGCTACAATTGTGCGGCACCCTGATGTTCCAACGGAGAAAGCCAGCAATTCTCTGATTGGCCAATACTGTACTATTATAAGACCACTCATATGTTTGGATACATGGATTGGCGTACGTGACCTAACAAGCATAGCTCTACACCTGCTCATCTTGTGTCTTGGAGTTCATGTTTGGAAACTAGTCGAATGCAGTGGCAGATGTTCAAGACAACAAGAACCCGACCTACATGACGAACACAACGGAGTCTTTCCACATGAATTTAGCGAGTGACGTAATACCAAAGGAGAACTCCCACCTTCCCACCCTGCAACTATACCTATATAACGAGGGACCACACACAATATCGAAGACATTTACTTTGGACACTTCCACGAGTAGTTCTGCTCAGGACTAGGACGTTATCTAGCCATTATGGCTTATAATATCTTTGTTTAAATTTATAAAATATAAATTGCTGCGATGGGTTTGAATTTCTTAAAATACTTTGGTTTAGTTTGTTATGGAAATCTGTCAGTGTAGGCATCGGTAATGTTTTGCTAAAAACTTTTATTTTTAAATATACATTCTATTATGGAGCACTTAATGCTTCCTGTTGCCGTTTGGGCGCTAGTATTTTTGTATTTTCTTGGCTTAAAGAGATAGTCACATTTGTTGGTTCTTTTTATGTTTTGCAATGTTTAGGTTAAATATTACATTTTTGCTTTTGTGGTTATCAGTAATTTAAAATATTTAAATTGATGTTTCTTGTGTTGGTTATTTTGAAGACAGCTTTGCTTTGAAGTTAATGCTAAAGTAACTTATGTTTGTTCTTTAATATAATTTGGACTTTAATATTCGCTGATCCATTTAGGCAAAATTACAAGTTCTGTAACGTAACTTTTGCTATTTTAATATTAAATATTTAAATGTGGGAATTTTGTTTAATTTTTTAAAAGTGACGAGGGTAATTGTCCCACGAATTTTTGAGTTTAGTCGGACAGTCAAACCTTTGTGCTTTAACGTAAATATCTGGTGCGATATTTAAATTTAAATTTATTCCATAAATTAAAACTGTTTTGTCTGTAATTACTGCTGTGAATCTGACGCGTTGTGAACCATTTAAAAGAGGCTCATTAAGCTCTTTGAAATTTTTTGTAATATCTAGTAATTTAAATTTTTGATCCTTTTGATTTTATTTGGTCTTAAGCTTAGAAACTTGTATATCATTTTAAAAAGTTATTTAAATAATAGCAGCTATTTTGTTTATTTCATTAGTCTCTTTTAGACTTGTTTATAATATATAATTATAAAAACGTTTGAAACGAACTGCGCATGTAATAAATTGCTAAGATTTATTTGTTTTTCAGCACAATTCAGTAAGACCTGTAAGGCCATGAAACTTGTTGTTATAACACTATTTGTTACTTTGAATAAAATTCAAATATTTCTTTAATCTGCAAATGTTTTACATTTTCATATAAATAGTTATCACTCCCCTCTTTTTTTAGGCTATTGTGGCCGTAGATAAATAGCGTGAGAGTGGGGGTGTACATCATCTTTATTTTTGGCCAGCAATGCTAGATCATCTTCGTATTTTATTGTGTTGATGACGTGTCCTACTATTCTGAAATTGTCACGTCCCTCCAGGGCTTCCCTAACCAGCCACTCTCCATTAGAGTTGAACAGACTGGGTGACAAACACCATCCCTGCCTCAATTCTCTTCTTATCTCCACACAGTTGGTATCTCCATAATATAGACTCACCTACACTCGTTGTTCCTGGTACAGGTTTGCAATCAGGCTTCTATCCCTCCAGTTTATGCTGATCTTCTTGAGTATCCCCATCATTTTCTTCCATTTCACTCTATCAAATGCCATTTGCCAGTCGATTAAACTAATGTAGATACCTTCCTTGACTTCCAGCACTTCTTTTGAAATTATTCTTATCATCCCGATGGCATCTATGGTTTCTTTGCCTTTTCTGAATCCAAATTGGTATTCTTCCACACATTTTCTATTTTCTCTTCCGGTGTCTCTTGAGTATTCTTGCCACAATCTTTCTTAAATTAAAGATGAAGCTGACGGTCCTGTGGTCACTGCATTTCTTGGCTTTCTTCTTCTTCTTCTTCAGAGCCACCGTGGTTACGTATGGAAATACCTTGGGCCATTCTCTTGTTTTGTAAATCCTATTGATAAGTTTCGTCAAAGCGATTACTCCATAGTTTACCAGTTACTTCATAAGGTAAGCTGGTATGGTATTGATAATATATATCAAAAGTGACAGCTGTAGGTAGCATGACTTGACATATGAATAAAACAAAATGTACTTACTAACATTTCTAGTTGCCAGATATGTCCCTTCCTATGAAAACTTAAAACGAGAACGGATTTGCAAAGAATTAGATGTTAATGGATTTTTAATGGCTTTAAAAAATATTTTCTTAACTATAAGGGGAAAATATTGCCTCAAATTTCATATTCATAATATTAACAACAGAGTAAAATTTTGCAATTTCACTTAAATTTTGTAATTTCACTTAACATTTTGTAATTTCACATAAATTCTTTCTCATTATACATTTTTAAACTAATTATTTCATATTGAATTCTATCAAGATAATTAACAAATTGGTTTGCTTCCAAGTTCTTGAAGCAAATCCACCAAAATTATTTTTTTAAATCATAGTTGTTGCACCTTTAGTAAAAAGTTTTATTAATTTAAAATTATTAAATCTAAACATTTAAAATAAGATAATTTTGTCACATTTGATGAAAGCAAAGAAAAAAAACTGACTACTTGGTGAATGTAGGTTGTAAGTTGTGTCAGCCATATAATCACTGGAGTGAGTAGTTCACATATTCATAAAGAACACTCTTTTAACATTGAAAGGTGTCAGTCTAATCTTAGGGGAATACACCATGGCCCTATCTTATAAGTTGCTCCATAGTAGAACCAAGCAAGGTAAGCCCTTTAAGGGTGAACGAAAGATACATCAACTATATGTAAAGTTTTTTAAATAAATAGCCATTATAATAATACGTTCTATTGAGACTTTTTTTCTACTGATTGAAAGTTAATAGGACAATTTTAGCCGTAAAATATTGATAAGACTTTAACTATTGTACCGATGATTTCACGAGTAGCTATAATACTACTGTGAAGACTGTATTTGTGTTCCCTTCCCTGTGAAAACGAACAGTGAGAGAAAGTTACCAATCTCCTTAGTGAGTAAAATCAATGCTAAGACACCCAAAATAATATTCCACGATCGGCCACTGATCGATGCTATTGTTATAAGATAAAATGACCCACAAACTCAATTGGAAGGATAAGTGTGGGAGAAAGTGATCTAACTATCCAGTGAGAAGGGTCAAAGCTAAAAACCCAAAATAATATTCCACGATCCGCCACTAGCCAATGCTATTCTTATGAGAAAAGTGACTTGCCTACTCTATGAGAAGGATCAAGGTGGATGAAAGTGACCCAACTCCACAGTGAGGAGGATCAATGTTATAACTCAAAAGCTCTGACAAGACATCATGTGAATGTGGGGGAATGCCAGGCCTCCACCATGGTTTGGATTCCACGTTAAACTGTAGGTCCTTCATTTCATCTCACAATCACCCTACCATTACACATTAGCGTAAGTGCGTATAACCCGAACGGGTAGTAAGACGCGGTGCTAATAATAATAATAATAATAATAATAATAATAATAATAATATAACTCAAAAGCATTGTCAACCCCCAAAATAATTTTTCTCGATCCGCCACTGACTCACTTTGATCATTCTAAGTATTATTCGCATGGGAGAGAATAACCCACCTCAGTATTAAGGAGGGTGCAAGATAAAACTTGAAAGAAATGTCAACACCCAAAATAATATTTCTTCAGCCGCCACTGATCAATGCTATTCTTATGCGAGAATTAAGAGAAACAATGTGAGATAAAGTGACCCGAACTTACAATGTGGAGGATTAACGTTATTCTTATGGGAGAAATGTATCCACCTCATTCAAGGAGGTGGACCAATGTTAGCCTTATGGGAGAAATTTATCCACCTCATTTCAAGGAGGTGGACCAATGTTAGCCTTATGGGAGAAATTTATCCACCTCCTTCAAGGAGGTGGACCAATGTTAGCCTTATGGGAGAAATTTATCCACCTCATTCAAGGAGGTGGACCAATGTTAACCTTATGGGAGAAATTTATCCACCTCATTCAAGGAGGTGGACCAATGTTAACCTTATGGGAGAAATTTATCCACCTCATTCAAGGAGGTGGACCAATGTTAACCTTATGGGAGAAATTTATCCACCTCATTCAAGGAGGTGGACCAATGTTAACCTTATGGGATTGTTGGTGACCCGTATATTTTTCCGCTTAGGTTTTACGCATGTGTCTTTTTTTTTTTACTTTCAGTGAGCTTTTTTAATCAACTGAACATATCAGAACACGACTTAAAAATTAATCTAGAACAGCCGGCCACTCAGACGTGAATTCATCACTGGGTAAGAAACCCCAATTTCATTAATGTTACAATTTCTTTCCTTGAGGATAATCCAACCCATAGCCCTTAACTAAGTACACAGACACGTTACCCACTACGTATATGTACTAATTACGGTGATATGTTCGGGATGAGGAAGGTTGAATTTAAAGTAAATTGCGTGGTGGGAGAGTGGAAAGCCCATTTAAACTACCCTCAATACACCCGACTGAGGTTGGAAATCTAATCTCCCCATCATTGACAGTCTAGTATGATGCAAGAGTGACGCCTTGGACAGTGCTTCCACCGAAGCGGTTCACCTCTTATAGAGGCATATCAACTTTAATAACAGTAGCTAAATTTGTCATGTGCCTTTTTGGACTACAAAAGAGCAATGTTGTCTGAAATGTTGGAACTGCTGGGATATTAACATCTAGAACGAGATTAAGTTTAAGAAGGAAGGGAATGCAATGCGATTATGTTGATTCATATTAAAGAAAGAGCCTTTAAGAACTTATAAACACCTTTATTAACCTAAAAATGTAAATCAAGTCCAGTTCAGGTTCTGGTTCTTAAGCAATTTACTTTTTACCTTTTGGGTGCATATTCCAGTTCTGGTTCCTTAAAAATAACTTAATTTTGGCTAACAGTTCTGGGTCAGGTTTGACTCTCTGATTATTATCTCAAAATAATAATGTGTTGAGAACAGAACCAAATAAATTGTAAACTTATGTTACCATTCAGCAAAAGGTGATTCCAACAATAAATAGAGATTAGTTTACAGACAACTTGAAAAATTCTTAGTTTTACCTTGAAATCGAAATAGCATCTCACCCAAAAATGTGTATATTCATATTAAAGGCTTTTGATACTTTTTTACATTTAAAGACAAACAAACACACGCACGCATACACACATTCACACAAAGGGACAGACACACTCACACACATACCCTCATGCCGACATACACTACCATGCAAAGTGAAAGAAACACACTCACGCACACACGGGAATACACACTCGAGTACACATGGGAAGACATACTTAATGCACACACGGGAAGACACACTCAAGTACACATGGGAAGACATACTTAATGCACACACGGGAATACACACTCGAGTACACATGGGAAGACATACTTAATGCACATACGGGAATACACACTCGAGTGCACATGGGAAGACATACTTCATGCAAACATGGGAAGACATACTCGAGTGCACATGGGAAGACATACTCGAGTGCACATGGGAAGACATACTCGAGTGCACATACGGGAAGACACACTCAAGTACACATGGGAAGACATACTTAATGCACACACGGGAAGACACACTCAAGTACACATGGGAAGACATACTTAATGCACATACGGGAATACACACTCGAGTGCACATGGGAAGACATACTTAATGCACATACGGGAATACACACTCGAGTGCACATGGGAAGACATACTCGAGTACACATGGGAAGACATACTCGAGTGCACATGGGAAGACACACTCGAGTGCACATGGGAAGACATACTTAATGCACACACGGGAATACACACTCGAGTGCAGATGGGAAGACATACTTAATGCACACACGGGAATACACACTCGAGTGCACATGGGAAGACATACTCGAGTGCACATGGGAAGACATACTCGAGTGCACATGGGAATACACACTCGAGTACACATGGGAATACACACTCGAGTATCACATGGGAAGACATACTTAATGCACATACGGGAATACACACTCGAGTGCACATGGGAAGACATACTCGAGTACACATGGGAAGACATACTCGAGTGCACATGGGAAGACACACTCGAGTGCACATGGGAAGACATACTTAATGCACACACGGGAATACACACTCGAGTGCAGATGGGAAGACATACTTAATGCACATACGGGAAGACACACTCAAGTACACATGGGAAGACATACTTCATGCAAACATGGGAAGACATACTCGAGTACACATGGGAAGACATACTTAATGCACACACGGGAAGAGACACTCACATACAAAGTAAATTCTCCAATTCACTACCTCGTACGCTCACAGGCAAATTCTTGCAGCAAGTTTATGTCACAGAGAAGTTAGAATCAGGATTTCAACGACTATAAACAAGAAAGAAAAGAAGGAAAAACCTCCCCTTACCCTCTTCCACCCTTGAAACGTTGCAGGGTTCCACCTTAGTCTCACCTCCCTTGCCCCTTCCACATCATACCGCACCCTTCCTTGGTGAATCTGGCTTCAAGATCAATGCGATGGAAGCTGTGAGGGGTGGGGTGTGAAGGGTAGATGGTCTGTTGTGGTGTTCTGAGGGATAGAAAGTGCGAGAAAACCACTGGAAATGCTCTGGATGGTCTTTCAACAAAGCTTCTGTCCGCCAGGAATTCACAAGAGAGGGACAAGCTGGACAGGACCGGGACAAGTCCGAGCTTTGTATTGGCAAACGCTTTTTAAAACTAGCTGACGTCATTTCATTGTTCGTTTGATAAGAACGATTTTACACAAACTCTTCAGCGACCCTTTATTTTATAAAAAATATTGCACTCAAACTCATAAAATTAGAAAAATCATTAACTGTCTCGACATTAAAAGGGTCTTTAAAGCGCAGGTCTTCTACTTATTAAAAAATCTTCAGCTAATATTTAGGTTGGATATTTAAGATATTTGATGTTTACAAAAGGCATCAAATTCACCTGACAGATGGCTTCAGCCGTCAGCTGCTAAATATCTGGGGCCTAACGTTGTAAAGACAAACTGTGACGAATAACTCATTCATGTTGCACATCACCTATGGCTTTATAGATATTTTCAAGACGTTTAAATTTATAATTTGGCATTTAATATTTCAAACTCAAGGTCTTGTCGTGAGAACACAAAAGTGTACATCTAAATTGCTCGCCTAGTGTTTCCATGGTCACCAAGGAGTGTTGGATTTGATTTACGAATGGGTATTCTAAATATATACTGTACCCACCTCGATGGGCACATGGTCTAAGACGTGACTCTCACAATTAACTGGACAACCAATGACGGGGAGATTGGGGTTCGAATCCCAGTTGGGTGTACTGAGAATGGATTTTCACTCTGCCTACACGCCAATTCGGGTACACCTTCTCTAAAAATGAAACTTTCCTCATAGACACGTTCCACGTATTGCCACATAGTTGGGTAGAGGTAAGGAGGCATAATCTAGAAGAAGTGCACCCACACCTGTGATAAAGAAAAGTTATAAGCCATTTAGCACACAAAAAATCTCAGTACCTCTTGGAGGAATTAGATCCCCTACCTTCCCGTCCCCCAGCGTTTTTCAACCGGTGTTCCCTGAAGGGCAAGAAGGTGTGCCGCGGGAGTTTTGGGAAAAATCAAAAAGAAGCGAGAGAAAAAATTGAAAAGTAGAAATAAATATTTTTGAATCCATGATCAACATTATTTTTAAAAATAACAAACTTACAGTAGAACTTTTAAACACAATATATTAACTAGTTTTTTAGCTATAAAATCTCTCCTTATAAACGTATGGTGTGCCTTGATAATTTTAGTGCTATGTTCAGTGTGCCTTGATCATTTTAGTGTCATGTTTAGTGTGCCGTGAGAGTAAAAAGGTTGAAATCACAGCAGTTACCAGTGAACCAGACAAAATGAGAGTGACGCTCAAAAGCTGATTATACTTAAAATACAACAAATAACTTTATGTTATTTTTTTATAACTGCCTTTGAATAAACAGTTCATAGTTTTAAGGCATGACCTTGTTGAGAAACTTAAGCTATAATAGATATTTAAATACATATTTTTAAAAATTAAGTATTAATTTTTTTTTGGAGTTGTTAAAGTGGTCCATATAGCAATTAAAATAGTGTGTAAGATGACTAGGCCTAAATGTTAATTTATAAAGAAGAACTTAAACCAAATCACGCTCAACGTAAATAAAAAGTAGTTGTCTCAGCGTCAAACATACCCTGAAGGGTGTCGGTCTTTTCTTGATGGATTATACTATGGCTCTTATTTCGTAAGCTACGCCATTGTTGACAAGTGAAGGGTAAACTGGTTACTTATCAGGGTAAATGGAGTGTATATTCCATAATACAATCCATCAGTCCAATCCGTGCCTTTGCAGCGTCTTCTAAATCCACCCCTATTAATTTAACACAGTTTTCATTTAGTTCGAAACTAAATCCAATTAGAATTCACTTGAAAGTTGTGTTGTTGCTCTTCAGAGGGCTCCGAAAATTAACTAACCTGATTATTTATAAATAAACCCAAAAGACATGATGAAATATATAATTTTAATATATAGCCTATATACTTCACAATTACCATAAAGAGAGTTTTAGTCCCCAATAGCAGACACGTTGATTGTTATAACTATTTTATCCAATAAATTTGATGTGCGCGCTTTTGTCTTTATCTTTGGAACTTATTAAAATTAAGTTTCTTTGGATGTTATAAGTTCATCCGCTTCATTTAAATCATAGTTTAGATGTGAATAACAATATTACTGAACCAGCAAATGAATAGTTCAAAATGTTCTTGTCATCGGGTCACGAGCCACTGTTTGATAACCATGCTATTACTATGGCTAAATTTTACAGGTGAGCATATAAACTCTTGCAATGATGCTATTCCTAAGATACTTCCTTCAATACTACCGTGAATACGCCGACATTTGATGGAATATGGCCTTATACCAACACCAAAAGACCCATAAAAGTGACGAAAGGGTTACTACCCCTAGCTTGGATCCATAAGGGAAGACGTTCAGGTCAAATGAGATGGTACGAGTTCGAAAACTCCCGCTGTATAAGGTGAAGCCTGGAGCCTCTATGACTGGCTTCCAAAAGATAAGATGGATTTAAGTTTAATAAGATTCAAAAAAAACAAAATGGTTTGTGTGCTCTTCCATTGATAAGTCCGTGAACACATCGGTGTAATATTTCGTAACGATTCTCCATATAAGTAAAAGGATATGATTTCAAATAAGGGAAGGAGGAATATAAACAAAGACTCTTATCGTTGGATATAATATTAAATTCCGGGATCTGTGCCAATCTAAATGTAGTATCATGGTTTTATACCAGATTTTACGTTCCAAAAATAAAGATATGGAAGGATACACACAAAACATACATATATCATCCGTCTTACTAATCATAATAAAAAATGTAATGTAAGTTTTTTAAACACAGAAACATATGCTAAATCTCTTACAACTAACTTAACCTAGAACAACATATCCAATATGCATACCAAGCTTTAGTGGCAGCACTTGTGTTATCTATATACGAGAAATAAATTCATACTGGCGTTAGCTAAAAGTGAAAGAGGGTATTTTATACCTGAAGTCTACAATCGACTACGTTTATTTAATTAATAAGGTGAAAGTAGGATTCCAACGAAAATACCAACGTAAAAATGCCTTTTAAGAGCACACAAACACAAATCAATATACCAGGCTGAATAATAGGGTTTTAGACTATCATAATTTCCATTTATAGAATCTACTTTATTTATAGAGTTAAAGGAGGATGGGGAGAATAATTGAGAATAACTGTACCAGAGTATCCTGAGACGTATATTATATATAAGCCACGGTGTTAAACAGCAAATTTATGAAAAAGCATGGCCCTACGGGTAACATTCAAACGTGCTAACCATTTAAATAAATCCCCAAGTATTATTATGTTAAAATAGTTTGATATGCCGGTTTTCTGTTATAGAAATTACGAGGAAATGGCTAAACAAATTTTTACAAACGAACAAACAATCATTTTGAAGGTTAGGATTCCAGGATGTTGGAAAAAATAGTACTTTCCAAGGGAAATCTGATTTTTCTAGAGATCAACTTTTCATTATTTACTTATAACACCATGGAAACCCTGATTTGTGCATGAATGTATAACATATTTATCTTCGGTTACAAAAATATTGATACCAACTCAACTCTTATTTTAGTGGTATGGTACATCAAATACTGTATAAAGATTACAACTTATCAATTTGTATGGTTATAAAACAAACCAGTGATATTGGGTTGTATATATGTGTGTGTGTGTGTGTGTGTACAATTTGCATTGTTGATTTTTTTTTTCCCCTTCCTCTTTTGTCTTTAAATATTTTCCTCTGCTCTTATGTATAATTTGATAAGCCCTTTTATGATAATTGAAATTACGAGAAAATGATTGAAGCGATGATAAATGACAACTCATTTTTAATTTTAAAGGTCCAGGATGTCACCAAAACAAGTATTTTCTAGAGAAAACCTTATTTTATCAGTGAATTTCCAGCTTTTCAATTTTTGTTTACATCCATACGGAAAGCCTAATTTGTGTTTAGTTTTATACTAGAAAATAAAATAATCCTCTTTGTTTAAAAATGATAATGTAACTCTTATTTAAGTTTTACAGTGCAACAAATAAACAAATTTTGGCGAAAATATGTACATATTAAATAAACCAATGATAGTATGTTTTAAATATGTCATTTTGTTTGCATTTATACGGTTTCTTCTTTTTTTATTTTTAAATATTCCTTTCTGATCACAAAATGTTCTTTATAATATCTGCTTCTATCAAACACATCTTTTACATACATTATTTGATTGAGGAATTAATTTTATAAGCCCTAGAAACATTTATTATTATCAGATGGTTGTTATCATTAGGTCATATTTAAATAAACAATATTGACTATAACTCGCAGAATGTGGGGAATGCCAGGCCTCCACCGTAGTTCGGATTCCACGTTAAACTGTAGGTCCTCCATTTCATCTCACAATCACCCTACCATCAATCACCCTACCATTACACATTAGCGTAAGTGCGTATAACCCGAACGGGTAGTAAGACGCGGTGCTAATAATAATAATAATATAACTCGCAAATTAAAAGGTTAAATAGTCGATTTCACGTAAATATTTTCTTACTTTCGTTTCACGCATGAATTATAAATTAAAAACGATACAATTATGTTTAAACGTGTTTTAGTATGTATTATAATCTCACATATTGATAAAATAATCTTGAAATGTGCTTAGATAGCCATTTAAATTGTTTAAAGTATGGATTTTGGTGTTTGTTTTTTCGAAGAGTATCACAACACCAATAAGTTTAGTTATGTTTCCTAGCTACCACTTGAATATGTTGATAATATTACAAAGTAATGTTTTGTGTATCCCACCAAGCATCTCCAACACACACAGACACACACACACACTCCTACATACATTCTTTCTCACTCACACACACACAAAATCACTCACATATTATCTCTCACACACACACAAAATCCCTCACATATTATCTCTCTCTCTCACACACACACACACACACAAAATCCCTCACATATTATTATCTCTCTCACACACACACACACAAAATCCCTCACATATTATCTCTCTCACACACACACACACACACACAAAATCCCTCACATACTATCTCTCACACACACACACACACACAAACTATATCTAACACATTCTATATTATATTTATACTAATGAGTTAAAACAAAGAAGACAGAATTTAGAGTAATTGAGCTTAAATATGCGTGGAGGAGAGTGATTGGTGTTAGACCACAGACCCGCCAATCACGGATAAACGATACCAACGCTTATGTCCGTACACCCACTGCCTATGGTATTATATTAATATACTTTTATTACCATCCTAATTTGAGAAAACTTGATAATGTAACTCTATAGTATGTTTTTCCCCAAATGAGCGCCGACAAAAATGGAACAAGGCTGAACAATCCATTCTAAAAAAAAACACTGACGAGTTTCTCTGTCACCAAGACACGACTGTCTAGCATTGACAGAAATCATCATTCAATCGTAAAATTGTAGATTCATAATTATTGTTAATACTTAAAACGACTGCCTTAGCAGTTTTTTAAAGCAAGCCCACTGTATAAAATACCACTGTGTAAAATGCCACTGTATAAAATACCACTGTGTAAAATACAACTGTACAAAATACCACTGCATAAAATACTACTGTATAAAATACCACTGTGTAAAATACCACTGTATAAAATACCACTGTGTAAAATACCACTGTATAAAATACCACTGTGTAAAATACAACTGTACAAAATACCACTGTACAAAATACCACTGTACAAAATACCACTGTGTAAAATACCACTGTATAAAATATCACTGTATAAAATACCACTGTGTAAAATGCCACTGTATAAAATACCATTGTGTAAAATACCCCTGTATAAAATACCACTGTGTAAAATGCCACTGTACAAAATACCACTGTACAAAATACCACTGTACAAAATACCACTGTATAAAATATCATTGTGTAAAATACCACTGTGTAAAATACCACTGTATAAAATACCACTGTATAAAATACCACTGTACAAAATACCACTGTATAAAATATCATTGTGTAAAATACCACTGTATAAAATACCATTGTATAAAATGCCACTGTATAAAATGCCACTGTATAAAATGCCACTGTATAAAATGCCACTGTATAAAATACCACTGTATAAAATACCACTGTATAAAATACCACTGTATAAAATACCACTGTGTAAAATACCACTGTATAAAATACCACTGTATAAAATACCACTGTGTAAAATACCACTGTATAAAATGCCACTGTATAAAATGCCTCCTGTCACCTTCCCGTCATTCGTGGGCCTAAAGTGTCAGGATGGCTTGAGGGAAAGGATAAGGGTAGCGGAAAAATAGATATGTGGGTTCGTAATGTATACACTGTTTGGTTTTTCAGATTTATTAATAGCAATACGCACTACTACAAAATGTGATGGTATAAAAAAGTTACAAAGGATATAAATACTTCGACTTAGGAGCTCAAAAAATAACTTGTTTGGTAAGAAATGCTCAACCGATGGCCTGACTTACACCCTCTGTGTTCCCTCCAGGATTCGAACCCCAGTACCCTGGCACGATGGTTGCCCTACAAAACAAGTGCGCGATGATCCAACGTTCTCTCTCTCTCTCTGTGAATAGATATTATTTTGTCAGCCTCGATGGCTCTAAAACAGAATCATACATACCACAAATTGGCCCCATTACTAAGAACAACGCTGACACATTGTTTCGAGTTGTCAGCTGTTACGTCCTAATGTTTACTTGCTCATCAAATCAAGTTTAACTGGACCATTTCTGTCGTTTGCTTCTTTCAACACTATAATGTTAATTTAAACAAACACTCCAAATTAGGGCAGGGCGGTTATACTACCAAGCATTTATAAAAATGAATTATTTATAAATAATCTTATCTACATTAATAGCAATTAAATGCATTTCTATGAACAATAAATTGACCTAAGTAGGTTACCAAACAATTTATGTTTCAAATTGAATTTATATAACCAATAATTTTAAATAAACGTTGTAGATTTAAATGTTTTAAGATTAAACATTAAAATTATATAAGCATATTGTTCAAGGCAAGATATTAAATTATTACTACTATCATCATTATTATTCACTATTCATATATCTGTGTGTCCAGTATGCTATTTCAAAAGTTACTCTCATTTATATAAACTGACAAAAGTGGCCATAAGAAAGAACATTTTAAATTGATTTTAGGTGGTAAAAGGTTGATGGGGGATTGTAATATTGACTTAAACCACATACATATTACAGGTTTAAGTTTTTTCTAATTCTTAAAGAGTCAATATTACACGGCAAAATGTATCTGACCACATGCATGTAAAATACCTATATATTTTATCAAACTTAGTTACAAACTAAATGTTAAGATGAAAGCTTATACTATATTATTTATATTATGATAAATTTTAAAATTATTTAAAGTTATCTATCAATACGATACTAAAGTGAATTTACAAATTTTTCTTTCACAAAAGAACTAAGTTTTTGCATCGTTAGTGAGCCTTTGAAAATGTATCCTTTTTGCTTGCAATGCAATCGTCCAAGTGGAATGGTGTCGCTTTGTGACTAGCGGTATAAACGATTCCAAATGTGTCATTACCGAGCAAAACGCATCCCCAGGATTTGTGGAAGGGCCCCCCCATTGTATAAAAGCCGTTAAAACCATTCATTAAAACACAACAAAGGGCTACTTTACTATCAAATACTCTTCTTTTTTTTTATTCGCAGTACAGATGAACGTGTGCGTGTGACAATATTAATGGGTTTTTAGCCAACTTGAAACCCAATGGGAAGTACTTTATGGAGACGGAAATGTGGCGTATGAAATAAAATGAGACTGAGGTGTCTTCGTAAGATTGATTAGCAGCTGAAACATTAATTCTGAGAATAGATTACGAGGATACAGGCTTTTAGTTCAAAATATAGACTATGACACAGCGTATTACTTACATGGATCATAATTTTAAGCAGTGATTATTTCCTTAGTAAATGTAATTATGTATTACATCACATTCAAATTATCAATTAATATGTATTTGCTGTCGTTTGCGGATATTCATACGCAAAAGCTAGAAAATAACAGCTGGATACAGGAATTGAATTCAACACTGTTGCTTGTGATAAACAGTATAACACAGAGGCCTATTTTAGGATGGGTAGTCATTCAGGCTAAAAAGGCTATTTATATTTATTTCAAACACACCACAACCTAAGCATTCACATTTGGACAATCTTCTAGCAAAAAAATACATCTGTAATAAATATATAAAATTGTTGAAAACATGATTGCTTATATATTACAAGTTTGAAGAATGAAGCTTAACTTATGCCTACAATAAAAAGGGTTCTCAGATTCAATTTGGAAGTTATCTGCAGAAAAGAGGTAAGACATTCAAGATCCATCCCAAAATGGCGCTCTCAACAACCCTTACATCCAATCACTAATCATTATTAAAAATATATTAAACTCATTATATTTTAGTTTACTATCCAAACTAAAGCAAGTATTGAGCCTGGACATGGTGCATTTACTCTATGAACCCAACCAATGTCTTGTGAAAATAGCTCTGTCTGCTGGATAAAGTTCTTAACTAGGGCGTTTTTTACTGGCTTGACCCTGAAACAGGACAATGTCTCTTGCCTTTGTTCTGAAACAGGCCGTTGTCTCTTGTCCCAGTTCTGAAACAGGCCGTTGTCTCTTCTCCTAGTTCTGAAACAGGCCGTTGTTTCTTCTCCTAGTTCTGAAACAGGCCATTGTCTCTTCTCCTAGTTCTGAAACGGGCCGTTGTCTCTTCTCCTAGTTCTGAAACAGGCCGTTGTCTCTTATACTAGTACTGAAACAGATAGTTGACTGTTGGACACAGTTATAAAACAAGCCGTTGTCTGTTGAACATACACATGAAACAGGCCGTTGTCTCTTGGGATAGTTCTAAAGTGGGCGACAGTCCTTTGGTTTTTATAATAATGTGTAAGCCATGTGATGACAAATAACACTCTCTCTGAAGCTGTTTGTACGTGTTGATTAAAATGAATTTGATCCGTATGTTATAAGTGACTTGCCTCCTAGTTTTCGTATCCCACCAGCCATAAGGAATAAAGAAGAAAGTCAATACGCTGGTGATAGGAACAAAAGGCAAGACTGTATGAGTTTTTGGTGACTGAAGCGCTGATTTTATTTACCTAATTAGAGATTTGAAATATTAAATGGAGATAAATCCTGATTGATAGATAAGACATTATTGTTCAGAGCTTGATAACAAACATTTAAAACACATTTTTAGCGACTTCAGCTTATTATCGAGGATTTGATCAATTAATATTAAGTCATATAAGATGTTTTTAAGTCCAAACACTTTCTGCGTAAAAAAAAGTTTTGTTATTTATTTTAATCCATCGAGTCTTACAACTCGTACGAGCTATATACATTTTTAATTACAATAATGGTTAATGGATGAGTATGGTATGATTCGGCTAAATAGTATCCCCATTCAAGTGAGGAGAGCGGGAAAACATTTAGGAAAAATTATCCCCCGTAGCACTGGCATTTTATATCAAAATTTAAACACTCATAGATTGTTCCCGTAGACCCGCGACGGCCGTTCCGTTTAAAGTCACGTAGGCCCACGTCTATTCAAAGAACCTAACTCCCCCCATTCATTCAAGTTGATAACAAAAAGAAAGACTTATATGGTATTAATAAGATCCTAGCAAGGTCCCTTATTCTAATAAATAGTAAAATACCACGTCTTACTACTCGTAAGGACTATCTGTAGACTTGCACTCATGGCTTAGAGATGAGGAGGGTAGGTAGACCCCCTTGTGTGTGGAGGGAAACACTAACTTTGTGGACTGGAGCTCCATCCGACCTTCTCATCACCGGAAAAACAAACAACACACGACTGACGCCTATGTCCATATGCCCACCGGTGCTGGTGAAAATATCCTATTGTTTAGAGATTCATTGTAATGCTAATTTTTTTTAAGATTTTCTTTAAGGACCAGGATCAATGTAGGAATTAAACCATTATTTCCACCACCACCATAATTAAACTCAAACTGTTATATTAACTAAAATTATAATAATTTGTAACAGCTTTGGTGGTTAAATCGTCCAAGGCATCAATCTGGTGTTAGACTAGCCTGCTTATTACGGGGAGATCGGGGCTAGAATCCTGGTCGACTCTTCTAGATTAGTTTTTCCTAAATGGTTTCCTACTCTCCTTCCACGCAAATGTAGGTAAATTACCTATAGAGTGCTTTCTCCACCATCCCTACACCATCAGAATAGTTATAATATATTAGTATATCTTGAACAGGTAGTAAGACACGGTGATTAAAAAATAGTGAGAGTGGCTTTTTGTAAATGGTTTTACACTCCCCATCTACACAAATATGGGCACACTTCCTCTTAACCTAACTCATACCTTCCAAATTAGCATAATTAGTATATATTATGAACGGGAAGAAATACATGCTGCTAAAAAAAAATAGGTAATACAGGATGGGCCGGAAACAATTATACGATCCATGTTGAGGAGAGTGATGGACAATTACTGAGGTTTGTCTGACGTCTGGTGGAGCTCACATGAGTGACATTATCTTCAAAAAGTGTAGTTTTTAGTTTGCTTTTATTTAGCTAGTGAATATTTACTTTGAAACTAATCGTCTAATTCAGTGGACATAGCCTTTTCTTTACCACACACCCATTTTAAATATATTTTGTTGCTGCGGACCACCAAGACTTAACCCAAGATTTAATACCATAAAGTTCATCGAGTGTTTATTTAAAGTTTATCATGAAGGTTCTTCTAAATCGGAGGGAAGGGAGAAATAAGTTAATCCGTTAATGCACACATTTATATTATAATAATTTTATTATAATGATTCCATTATTATTCGGTGTTCTGTCTTACGACAGATAAATTTTATTTGTCAGCGAACTGAGACTGCCAATGAGCCCTGTCCTCTGCCTCCTCCTTCAGCTCCCAGATTTTTCTTCTTTCCTTCAAGTTATTTATTCCATATAAATTTAAAATAATAATAATAATAATAATAATAATAATAATAATAATAATAATAATAAAGTTGTCTTTAATTCTTGCTGGAGAAACTTAAATTACAAGAACATTCCTTCAAACTTCCACGGACCCCCTGTGAGGACATCGTGGCCCCCCTGGGGTCCGCGGACCACAGGTTAAGAACCAGTGGTCTAATTGTTTCGGCTCCACACTGTACTTGGTGAAGGTTTGTTGTATTCTGTTGTTTTTATAATAAAGAATGATATGTACCTAAAAGTATGACATCTCTTTGGGTAAATGCGGTGTGTAAATACAAACGTAATTAACTTTCGAAACGAATAAATTAGTTATTGTTCCTGCATCCCGGGCATCTCAACTTCTTGGCATCGATAAAACCACGGGATTGATAACGAACACGCTTATTGGTTGAGTGTTCAGACACGCTACCCCTTATAATAAATACGCTCCGTTGTTTGTATCGCTTTTATTACTGTTGTATTTAATTATTTTTTATCTTCGTGAAACATGTAAGTTTATCTACAAAAAAATAATAATTTATTGTTTCTGAAATTTGACTTGAAGATGGATTAATTAACAATTCATCACTCTTGCAATAAACTAGACCACAGATGACAGGAAGTCTAGGGTTTGAGTCCCAATCGGGTGTTTTGAGGTTGGGATTTCTTAAATCGCTGCCCACATTCCGGATAGGCAAAAGAAAGTAAATGTCCTCTAAGTTATATAGTCCTCATCTCCATAGAAAATATAATTATGCAGATACCATAAAATAAAATTATGATCAATATTTTTCTTTAATAAAGAATATAATTAAATTAGATTATCTGGATGGAATCTGAATTCAGGTATAAATATTATTAAAACTTCAGGTAATTCGATAATAAAAAATTATTGGGCACTTTTAACAAGTGTAGGCCTATAATCATAATATATACAATGTGATTCAATACATTTCAAATCATTACAGTTTTCTAGTTATAAGGCGGAAAACTTGCTATTTTATGATTTTTGCGTATCATTGTTAAAGTGAAATAATTAATGTATGGGGCTGAAATTTAGTAAAACGAGACATTCATATAAAGTATACAGAATGACATATTTCTAATATTAATACTAACAATATAAATAATGTCAATGTTTTATTAATATTATGAATACACCATATTAATAATATCTGTTAATATTAATAATTTATATTATATTAATAATATTACTATTATAAATATTTGTATGAATTAATAATATTATTATTATAAATATTTCAATGAATTATTATAATATTAATCTTATATGGTCGAATGACCGTAAAACGACACGCCATTAGAAATAGTAAACTATAACGATGCTATTACTTGTGGAAACGTTATTAAAAATTAGAAATCCATTAGTATTTATGCAAACTATATTAGCACGTTTAAAATAAGCAAACGTTTTACAAAATTCATACTAAACTTATTTTATATTTATATTGCTATAAACAATTTTAACTATTTCTAATATTTGCCGAATAAAGCTTTAATTTTAAGTATATTTTGGTTGGGATCCAAAATTAAATTTTAAAATAAAATGGTGTGTGTGTGTGTGCGTGCGTGCGTGCGTGTGTGTGTGTGTGTATAACAAACTAATATGATATGTAATGTCAACCAAAAACGTCTGTAGGATCATATGTAAGCCACATTTTAACAAATTAGCATTCATTGAAAACCTACTCTAGTTTTCCTGAGTTGAGGGTGACTACAATATATCAAAGTACACCAAGAAACATTAATTCTTGCACGTTTTCAGTAGAAAAGGGGTATAAAAAAAAGTGTCATAAATGGTAAAAGGAGGGAGGGATGTAATATTACCATAATTCACTATGTAGCTCGTAGTTTATAACTAACTTCAAACTTGGATATGATTTATGCAGTAGCTTTTAAAAGCAGAAAAAAAATAAGTTTGTTGTTTCTTTTTTTCTATCTCGTGTACAATATACCAAGAAAACTCTGCAAACTGATGAAACTTTTTCAAAAGAATCGTGTAGAGCAGTTTAAAAGAACCGTGTATATTTAGAGCACATATTTGTGGGGCGGAGCGAAGAGTTATTTCCCTGAAAAGTGAATAAATTACCTTTAACTGGGCGTAGGGCACTGAAAGCAAACTTCACATTTCAAATATTCGAATAATTTTCTTAATCACTTATTGGAGGAAAATATTATTTTATGAATTTAAAAATCACAATATTGTTGGGGTTTTAATGAAGATAGTGTGAGTTAGAAAAATGCAGCCACATCTGCGTGGAAGGAGAGTAGGAAATAATTTTTAAAAAGTATTTAAAAGAGTTGTGTGTCTTACGATTTTTAACTCGTCCGGGTATCCACATACTTATAATGTCAAAGGAATATGAAAGGTATAATATAGAGTAAGTATATCGACATTTGTGTGAATTTTAGCATAATTTTTATACGAACCTATATTTAAATATATATATATATCTCATGAAAAAAATATACAGATAATGTAACTAAATAAAGCCACCAGCTTCTCTTCATTCTTTGCCCTGACTTTTATATATTTTTTAGACATACATATAAATATCAAATGCAAGGCTACTATTAGAACTATGCTAGAACATCCAACTCTTTTAAATACTTTTTAAAATTATTTCCTACTCTCCGTCCACGCAGATGTGCCTGCAATTTTCTGTCTCATACTATCTTCATTCAAGCCCCAACGATATTGTGATTTTTGAATTCATAAAATAAAATGTATCTCCTATAAGTGATTAAGAAAATTATTCGAAGATTTGAAATGTGAAGTATATATAAAACTGAAAATAGATCTGTCCGGGAAATACAATCAATTTCCAGATGAGCTGTAAAACTCAAATTTTGTAGAAAGGTAAGGGGATTTACCCATATAACCAAAAAAATCTAAAACCGGGAGATTTCAATATGGGGTTGTGTGAATAGGAGGACGTAGCTATGATTAGAAAAAACACTTTTTAAATGAGGTAGAAAATTTAAATTTGGCGAGATTGTAAAGGGACCATTCAAACATAGAAATAGATACTAAGTGTCGTAGGAAATCTAATTTTGGCAGGCAGGTAGTAGGGCAATCCACATAACCATATTTGTCTTAAAATTCGAAATTTATAAGTAGGAGTTGTTTTAATGGAGGAGGTACGTTACAACGTCCAAAACTAATAGAAACAATTAATTTAATGTGTGGTAGAAAAGTTACACTCGACAAGAAGGTATAAAGATCCCTCTAAATAACTTAAAGACTGAAGATTTGTAAATGTAGAAATTAGGAAAGGAGGGGGAAGTGGGGTTGTTATTTATAAAGAAAAAACAAACCAGCTAAGTGACACAGAAAATAGAAGTATGTCAGGAACTTAGATGGATTACTCCAATGACAAAATAAGTGTTAAATATTTACTATTTAGAAAGGAACTTGGAAAAGTGTGGAGACTCTTAGCGTAAAATATTTCCAAAACTACTATAAAATATTTTTTCCGATAATATGGAAGGAAATTTAAATTTGCCGAGTTTGTAAATGTACTACCCCACAATAACCATAAAGGCTGAAAAGTTTTGAATTTAAAAATAGAGAGTGGAAAATTTCTAGTAAAATAAACTTATCGATATAGATGAGGTAGGAAATTTGAATTTTTTACACGAATACGACGAAAATATAGAAATAAATGAATGAAAATCTAAATATTAACTTAAAGGGGATTCATTATCATTGCGATCACAACGATAAAATCCAAATGATAAATTAGCGTCTAACAGCGAAATAACAATTAAAATAGACAAATTCTTCCATCAAAGCTTGGGTGAACCATGATGCTTACTATTCAATATGTTTATTTAACAAAGGATATTATTTATGTTATTTGGTTATCTGTTAAGCTCTTTTATTCGAATTATTTATGCAACAAATCTATTAGTTCGTTAATTTTATTTTATGATCATACTTAGGTAAATAATAGGCTGCGTTTGTTTGTGCACTCAGTTTGTGGACAAAGTGATATTTTATCATATATTTAATTTATTTTAATTTATTAATTACCATAATTGGTTTGTGAGTGTCATAGTTAGCCCAGGATTGTATAACGTGGAACGATCAAAAAGTGGGCAGCCAGATGTTGAACGTTCTAATGGGATATAACTTAGGTGCCGCTTAACCACGCGAAGAGTGGGTCGAACTGTTAGTTCCAATAATAAAAAAAGTGTTGGCTGAGAGACTACTTCTAAGCTATTTATTTTAAATTACATTGAGATATCCTTCCTGTCTATCCGTATTTCACCAGGCAAATGGCATAAAGATGATTGAATCTAGAATAAATGTACCCGGATTTGAGTGGAAGGTAACTTAAAGGATGAATATGTCTATCTCTTCTCTCAAAGTCTGTGTTCAAGATCCATTACCTCCATTCATTCAAATTAGAAATGTAATATAAATACCCACTAGGAAACAGTAGTATTATCAGTAGCAAGTTTCAAGGGCAGACAGTGACCCAAATTTCCTATATCAAAACCAATCATGTGGGAAGTATGCTCTCGACATGCTGGATTAGGCGGTTCTCCCAAGCAAAGAGTTCAGTGACGTCATTACCTTTCCCTCCTATCGAGTTTGTACTTCCCTTCTTCCTCTAAACATTACTCTTACTCGTGACCATCCTTCCTCCATCCAGACCATACCCTTATCTTTCCCCACTTATTCCTTCCACCAATCATATTAGGGCTCCCCAACCAACCCTCTTCATCCTTGTTTGCTCATTTCCCATCCTTCTTATATCCAGACCACGTCCTTATCCTTAATCGCTTTTTCTTTCCTCCATCCAGACAATGCCAACCCAACCGTAATCTTACCTGCTCCGTCATTTCTCCAATCAGACTATCGCTTCCCTCACCTGTCCTTCTTGCTTATTTCTTCCTCCATTCAGGCCACGCCCTAAGTTCCAAAATTATTCCTTTTCTAGATTCAGCTCATGCTCCTTTTTCCAATTGGAATAAGCGCATCCTTACCCTAGTCCTCCCTGCTCCATCAACACTCTACCTAATACCACCACTTTGTGAGCAAGATTAATGAAACAATATTTTTAAATAGGATTTGGTGAAATAAACAGAGTAGAAGTGGTTCCCAAACTGTGCTCCGCGGATACCAGGCGGTCCGTGAACAGTACCAAGGGGATCCGTGGATTAATTTATATAATGGCTAATATATAAATATATATTATTTAAAGGCATAATATGTTGATAAAAATAACCGCAAAACGTCTTTAAGTGAGTATATGTATATTTCATATGACCGCTAGACTATCTAGCTAAGGAAACCCCTGTTGAATTAATATTTATCGTCCTATTTAATTACTGCAGTTTACACTATTTGTTACAATATTTTCTTGTCAACTGCTGAGTTTCTCACTAGGTTCAAAATAATACTTTTTAGTAGTTGTAGTGAAATGGGTATTTCCCTTCCTAATCCTACCCTATTTTTTTCGCATCAATGTATATGACTCAGAATTAGCAACTCTCTCTCTCTCCCCCGGACTCCTGCTAACAGGACCAGCCATTGTTCTCATTTTTAGCAACGTCTATCAATACAGATAGCAGTTTGGTGACGTGCTCGCTCATTATCTTATAGCTCGTGTTAAAAACAGTACTCACCACATTTGTTAGGTACTGTGTCCTTGTGTTATTTATTTATTTGAGTCAATTAACTCGTGTATATGTATTCGTGATTACTTATCATGGATCAATGACTAAAAAGAAGTAGTTTAAGTAAAAAATACAGTTCTACTATCGCAATTTCCAATGTAACCGACTTTGTAAGTGTATGAGAATCTCGAAGATTCTCGTCACTATCTTGAAAACGGAAGTGCATTGATTTCTATTAGTCTCTGGGTTTTACATATACAAGAAATAAAATTGTCCCTGGTGCAATATATGTCTTTTGCAATAAAGTGTTATCAGACCGTTCTATATTACCTGCCAAACTTTGTAGACATCGAATATAAGGACAAAGATGTTAGTATTTTTATAAGCTTGAGGCATTAACAAACTGTCATAGCTTTATGATGAAAAGCTCAACAACTGACAGTGAAAGCTATGCCGAGGCCTACTATAGAATGAGTTAGCGTATGGTGCCTGCAGGAGAGGTCCATACAATAACTTATACCCTAATAGAACCTTGTGCAATTTAAATGGCAGCTCGTGTGCTTAGTAAGCGAACAAAAAATAAACTTGATACAATTCAGTTATCTTACTCGCATAATACTGTTAAACGTCGCATTCTGGATCTGTTAACAGATATAGACAAGGAATTGGTGTCACGATCTAAATGAAGGTTTGCTTTTTCTTTGAATCTTTACGAATCAACAGACGTGTCAGGGCTATCAGTATTTCGTGTATTTGTGCGTTACCTGTTCCAGAATAAAATTGATTGAGATTTGTTACTGTGTAAAACTCTTGAAAGTTGTAAGACTGGATAAGAAATCCTTAAAGTCATAAATATTTACATGATAGAACATGAAATAACTAGCGAAACGTGTGGTGATGTGTGCAATGATGTAGCCAGAGCAATAATAGGAAAAACTGTGTGGATGGTGCCGTTTATTAAAGAGTTGGCACCGTCTCGTTAGAATAATCACTGTGTGTTTCACTGACAAGTGCTTGTTGCCAAAATGATGGAAAGAAACCCAAAAACTGTGTTGGATGAAGTTGTAAAAAGAGTGAACTACATTAAATCAAAGCCACTTAATGTCATAGGGCTTAAATTACTTTTCAAAGAAATGGGCAGTGCGCACACAACGTAACTGCTTCATACAGGAAAAGTTCTTGTTAGAGTTTATGAATTTCGCTCGAAAATGTATCCTTTTATTATTAATCACCCATTTTATCTTTATCGCTCTTTGTTAAATACCTCTTGGTTACATAAATGGGCTTACTTAGTACATATTTAAAAATAATTAATTATTTAACTATGTTATGTCAAGGAAATAATGTGTCGGTATTAACAACAAGGGAAAGAATAGCCTATTTTGATGGAAAACTTAAATTTTGTACGAGATGAATAGAAAAAAGACAGTATGAATGCTTTCTGACTTTGAATTAATTCTTGATGGAAACATAATATAGCCTAGAATAAACTACTCGTATTTATGCTATAATCGTTCAGCATTTAGGTGGTTTTCAACAAGCGTTACAAAAATATTTCCCATCTTCTACCAATGATGTTTCCTGGGTCTGGAATCCATATTGTGTTTAAGAGAAACCAGATGGAATGCCTGTGCTAAATTACAAGTGTTTTAAAGCTATTACATCTTTTACTAGCTCGAAACAGAAATTCAATGACTTTACTCTGGGTGAATTCTGGTGGAGGTATGCGGTAGCAAAATCTAAATATTGTTGCAGACTGGACGTTTCTCTCAACAAGAGAGTTCAGCTGTCTACAATCACTCCCAACTTTAATGGACTATGTGAGATGAAGAAACATCACCATTCCTCACACTACTAGCCTATAAAGTAAGATAGAATATATACTTTTGAATGTATCATATTCATGTCACACTAAAAAAAAATTGAATATGTATAGTTAATTTTGGGTACCTCTCATATAGACACCCTATTTTTATGTGAGCAAAAATGTGAGGGTTCATGAATAATTTACAAAACCAAAAGGAGTCCGCTGGCATAAATGTTTAGGAACCCCTGGAGTAGATTCTTTTCAGGGGTATATGTTGAGTGTGATAAATAAAACACACGTCCATAATAGTATATACATGGAATAGCACTTAGTCAAAATGTTGTCCTCATCATTGCAACACCCTAGCCGTTATAATACTAGAATTCAGTGATAATATCTAGATACGTGAGTGATCTGTACCCCTAATTTTAAAACGTGAGGTTTTAAAGTATTTAAAGGAATGCTTGCATCTCACTCACAATCTCACAACTACCTAATTTTGAAATGCCGGAACTGTGAAAACAGGCGTCATACTAGTGGCTTGCAAGATAATTATCCTCGCCAGCTAAACAACATATGAGACATGGCTTGTCTGGCGAGTAAATCAACATAAAACAATATAGACACCATTCCCTTCTTCGATTGCACTCTTTTGAGAGTGATTCTGTTGAAATAAAACTATTATTGTAAAAAATTGGTTTGCATAGGTAAAAAATATGATTACTTTGGACGCTTCATGCAATTCATCAATAAAATATTTGTTTGTATAAATGGCAAAAATATTACTTAAAGTTCTCTGTCTCAACAATAGATCAACTTGACTGAGCTGGCAGTGTAAATGTCATAATCTAGAGTTTCCGAGCTCAAATCCACATTTTTAATTCTTTTTAATGTATCAAACTGAAAAAATTAACCTTTCATTAAATAAATTGTATTAATAAGCATAAAACTTGTTTAAAATATATTTATGAAAATATACAAGGTATTTAAGCCCACTTAGAGAACTCCAACATTCTTCTTTAAAAATAACTACAAAAGATGTAGTGGCCATCTTATTAGTTGTGGAATATGCCACTGGAGGGGGTTGTTGTTGATAGTGAGTGCGGCTTCCTACTGCCAACCCTCCCTCGTGTTGTATTGGGAATTCCGCCACTTGTGTAGCGCATGAATTTGGCATAAAAGCTTGTGTTAAGTCTCATTATCATAGACAAAGTTCACCCGCCGTTTGGTTTTTGTCTCTACAACCAGTGTTCCGTGCAAACGTTTAGTATAAATTGTGTTCGTGTTTTAAATAAATTTATCTTGTTGTCCTGAATATTAGTATAGAGTATTAAATTAATTTCGTATGTTTCGGATTTGTTTACCTGCGTTCTAGACTCTCAGACCAGGTTTTTTTTAACAGTTATTTATATCTTTATTCATAGCTTCTGAACCATACCTAGAAATAGTTTTTTGAAAAAAAATCTAAGTAGGACATAATTAATAAAGAACATTATCAAGTAGAAATAACATTTTAGTAAAAACGTGGGGCTATTTGTATCAGGGATGGGGTTATTTGTTTCACATATTTATTTTTATATTTTAGCATGAGTATAGTCAGTTTAATTTTTTTATTAGAGGTGTATACTACTAGATGCAAACAACATGTTTATCTGCATTTTCCACACTTAAACTGTTTTTTTCCAAAGGCCCCAACATATACTTCATGAAACCACAATTTGTAGGTTTAACACCTAATACAGTCTCTTTTTCCACTTGAATTTTTGTCAAAATAAGTAACTTTACAAAACCCACATGGTGAGTTTTCTTCTTCTTCTTCGTCTTCTTCTTTATTGTCAAACATATTATCGATATTATAGTCTTCATCTGAGTTGCTGGGTGTGGCGAACTCAAATAAAATTTCTTTCAGGCTTTTTAGAGACCCGGTATTTCAGGGTCATACCAGCATTAGTTTCTTTTTCGAACAGTAAAGCTCTTTTCGATCTTATTTTATCAATATTTTATTGTGATGTTAGATGGCGGGCTCTTTGTTTTGTCCTCTTTTGTTTGTATGTGTGTGAAGCTTTGACCGGTGTTGGTAATACTTGAGAAAAAGTAATGATAGATGTTTGTTGTCTGGTTGATGGTCCTTCAAAGTCATATGGAGTTTCCGGTTCTCATATAGGCCTATCTGCAATAAAGGTGTGTGAAGGAAGAAATTTTTCTTCAGGCACTTTATCGCAATTGTAAGTAAATATCCCTGTACATTTAAAACCTTTGACCGCATTCCCAACAGTTGCTCCTTTGATCCAAGCAGAATCTAGCAGTCGACCGAAAGTTAATTTGGTGAATGAGCTTTTTGGATTGTTGTGAATGAATGAATTAGTTTCTTGATGATAAAAAGCTTTTAGGGGTTTAAAAAATGACCTAGCAAGGGGCTGCAGAACGTGCGTGGTGTTAGGTTGAACGCACAATAGCTCTATTTTGTTATGCAAACAGAACTCAAGACACTGAAGAAAGTGATGTGATGAGTGGCCATCTAAAATAGGCAGGCATTTCCCAGATGATCGGTGATTTTGAAAATGTTGCAGCCATTTTAGGAACAATTCTTCATTCATATACCCACTCTCTGACATTAGTACTAATGATCCCGATGTCATTCCAATGCTAAATTCCTCTTTCAACCTTTTCCCCTTGAAAATCACGACTGGGAGTATAAAAACCAGCATGCTACAACGGTCATGTTTTCACCTCTATTTAAGCTTGTTAATGAAACTACCTCTCTCTTCCTCTTTTCTGCCACTATTTTAGATGGTTTATTGTTCATCGGGAAACCAGTTTCATCCATATTGTAAACAGATTGTGTGGCTGAACATGGATTCCAAGATCAACTGTGACATAATTTTAGTAATTTGTAAAATTTTTCTACTGCATTTCTATCCATTACTTCAGCGCGAGATTTTTACAAACCTTCTGGCTTTCTTAAGGAGATATCTTGATGTCGTTTCATGAAAGAAATAAACCAATCCTTGCCTACAATTTTGGCATAATCATTCCAAGGGGTTTTGATGTTAAGAGACTTAGCAAGCTGGGACGCAGCTTTAAGCACATTTTCTGATGAATGACCAAAACCACGATTACAAAGAACTTTTAATTATTCTACTAGGGTTCTCTCCTGCTAGAAAGATAGAACTGTAGGATGTCCTATTGAATTTTGTATTATAATTGGGTTATCATGCTGGTGCCCACAGCGGTTTTAAGTAGTCTAACCGCCCAAACTCTTCTTTGCAGTGTACTGAACGGTACCTTTAAATGTGATGCAGCTGCTCTGACACTCCAGTTTTCGTTAAGTGTACTGTTTTGGGACTGGGTCATTCCCTCTTTTGACCAATGTTGTTTTATTTTTGTTTTTTTATCCTCGAACCACATAAAATCATATTTTAAAACTAAATCGAAACACTAAAATAACTTAGATCATTTTACAAGTTGAGATGTTAATATACTATGACTTACCCCCACGAAGATTCAGTATTACTAAATAACAATTAACTGTTTATACATTCAAACACAATATCACTAAACCAACCCTAAACACACCGAGCCATCAATTAAACTTTCACCTAACTGTCTGAGGTGACCCGACCAAATACTGAAACCCTCTTACCCCCTCACGCTTCCCTTCAAGAGTACTGTTATAGGGTTAACCAGTTATATCGGTGTTTAACAGAGCTGTCCAATCTTCAACTTACAACTATAGCACATTTAAGTATTTTAAACGAGACAGAAATACCTTTCCAAATAAACTAGCGCTATTCTTCAAGCTTTGAGTACTAGTGAGAAATAATGTGTAGTAGTTACTATGTTTAGTTTGTTTTTAAAATTGAATTCAAAAGTTTTTATTTTCAAATCCAACAACGATGATAATATGACAGCCTATAAGCTCACTCTAAGAAGTGGCAGAAGGCGATAAATAATTAACGGTATATTCTAAAAATAAATAAAAACTCAAGAAAATAATGATCCAAATAGCCCCGGAAGAAAACTAGTTTCCAATATAAAATAACTATTGTTTTCGAATAGAATACGCTCAAACTTCTTGCTGATGAACATAGAAGACTAAGCTATAGGTTTAAAAAAATGACTTCTTAATCACCAACTATAAGAGGGTGAGTAACAACGCAAAACGCAACGCATACAACGCAAAAACAATTATTTACATCACTAGAAAAAGTATGTCAATCTCACTTCGATTGATCTTGTAAAACTTTTTTTTCAGCTATATAAACGTTTAAAAATTATAATTTTTTCATACCAATTTACAGCCAGTAGATCATTCAGTAAATTAGAAGAATTAAACACCGAAATATATGTGCAGAATAACTGCGCAGTAGCTTGAATCCTTATTTTGATTCAAATAGCCCCACCTTACCATATACTCAAAGGAAGAGTATCTTCCGTTGAACCACGCAATTATTTACATTAGCTCCCGCATTAATTATATCTTGCGAACATTGGTGACTTCAGGTAATAGCCATGCTATTCTAATATCAAGATCCATCCATAACCAAAAACTCTACCCAACTGGACTGTAAATGTAGGCAGGAAGGCGTCTCAAGGTGACCGCGAGATCAACAGCTGAGGTAGGCTTTTGTAAAATAGATTATTATTATTATTATTATTATTATTATTATTATTATTATTATTAGCACCGCGTCTTACTACCCGTTCGGGTTATACGCACTTACGCTAATGTGTAATGGTAGGGTGATTGTGAGATGAAATGAAGGACCTACAGTTTAACGTGGAATCCGAACCACGGTGGCGGCCTGGCATTCCTCACATCCACAAGATGTCTTGTCAGAGGTGAAGGAAGGGTTTGGAAATCAGATAAATCAGTGCCGGGACCGAGGATTGAACCCCGGCCGCAAGCACAGAAGTCTGACACCTTACCTCTAGACCACCAGGTCACCTTGTAAAATAGAGTTTTCCTTTATTGTGTTTACCTTGATCCCTTGGTTATTCAAGGGTGGTCCTCCGTTTGTTTGTGTTTATCGCCACAATGGCGTCCACATAGTTTCTAGTCAACCTGATTGGATTTGGGTAGCGTTTTCTTTGGGTTACTCAGTAAAGAGTATAGAACATTTTGACAACTCTGGGTTGTAAAGAGTTCGAGAATGTGCTTTTATGTAACAACGCGTACTGTTTAGATATTGCGAGTTCTTACAATAATTTTGTTTCAAAACACTGGCCACATATTACTATTTTTATTTTTGATACCATCTTTCCCGCATATGTTAGCTTACAACTATTGGTTCCATTCTTTTCATTGTTATTAGTTGCGCTGTTTTGTCTTTAATTAAATCGATATTTTGCTACCACCCCTTTCCGCAATTGTTTGGTTAGAATCTGTGCCGTTATTCTCATCTTAATTGAGTGCATTGTTTTGTCATTGATTTCGGTCGCTTCGCCTTCATAACAGCGAGGACGCCATGGCTTGACTAGAACATTGGAGAGCTATCTCTCTGAGAAGATCATGCCTTGACTTTAACACTGGAGAGCTATCTCTCTGAGAAAACCATGCTTTGACTTGAGCACTGGAGACCTATCTCTCTGAGAAAACCATGCTTTGACTTGAGCACTGGAAACCTATCTCTCTGAGAAAACCATGCTTTGACTTGAGCACTGGAAACCTATCTTTATGAGGAGGCCGTGCCTTTACTAGAGCATTGGAGACCTATTTCTTTGAGGAGGCCATGCCTTTACTAGAGCACTGTAGACCTATCTCTATGAGGAGGCCATGCCTTGACTTGAGAACTGGAGACCTATCTCTTTGAGGAGACCATGCCTTTACTAGAGCACTGGAGACCTATCTCTATGAGGAGGCCGTGCTTGACTGGAGCATTGGAGACCTATCTCTTTGAGGAGACCATGCCTTGACTAGAGCACTGTAGACCTATCTCTATGAGGAGACCATGCCTTTACTAAAGCACTGGAGACCTATCTCTATGAGGAGGCCGTGCCTTGACTGGAGCATTGGAGACCTATCTCTATGAGGAGGCCATGCCTTGACTAGAGCATTGGAGACCTATCTCTTTGAGGAGACCATGCCTTTACTAAAGCACTGGAGACCTATCTCTATGAGGAGGCCGTGCCTTGACTAGAGCATTGGAGACCTATCTCTTTGAGGAGACCATGCCTTTACTAAAGCACTGGATACCTATCTCTATGAAGAGGCCGTGCCTTGACTGGAGCATTGGAGACCTATCTTTTTGAGAGACCATACCTTTACTAGAGCACTGTAGACCTATCTCTATGAGGAGGCCGTGCCTTGACTAGAGCACTGGAGATCTATAAATCTGAAGAGGCCATACCATGACTAAAGTATTGGAACCTGATATAATCTGAGGAGGCCATGCCTTGACTAGAGTATTGGTATCGGATATAATCTGAGGAGGCCTCACCTCGACTAGAATAATAGAAAGCAATGCAGTTAAGTTGGCCACATCTATCTCTATGAGGAAGGGAAATAAAGGGTCATCAGATTATCATAATTAGGCCTAATCATTTGAAAATAAATCTGGCACATGATAGGCTTATGTCATATATACCCGTTAAGTGAAATTTGGAACGAGAAATAGACATATTAGAACTGCCATTAAAATCAACAATATTTTGTAACAGACCCATTCCTATGAAATTATTTATGTTAAACCAACATTTAATTATTATAAAATCTTCGTGTTTCTCTAATATGCGCGCAACTCATAATTTAACAATTTGACATGTTTACTTTGTTCTGTGTAAAATGGGGTAGTATATTATATAAAATTATAAATCCACCTTCTTTGCAAGGATATATTAACTTCCAAGAAAAAAACTATAACAAACGTTACATACAAAATAAATATGAACTAAATCTGGTTCTACTGTAAAATAATAAAGAACCAAACTCTAGAATTATAACGCTACACTAATGTCTAACTACGTCGTATTTTAAAACGTTGTTTGACCTCACTAAATACTTAATAACACCTGGTTCTGGCCCCACCCAACCTATCACCTCTAAAAGTCATTAAAAATTATTCTTACTAAAACAAAGCCACGTTCTTGATTAGTATGGTGGCTGATGCCACACGTAGTTTAATAAACCAGCTTTATTCTCACCTTAGCCATGGCGTTTACTTTATATAATCGAAAATGGCGGTTCTTAAGAGCGTGCGTCACATACCAATCAACTAGATGTGATGCAGTCGGCTAGAAATGGTAAATTTACAAGAAAACTATTTCCCTTGGGCCATTTCTGATTAAACATTAATGGATATAAAGAATTAATAGAAGTAAAACTAAAGATTGTTTAGAAAATTAATGATATTTGGATGAAAACTGCATTGAAAAGGCCCTATTTTGAACATTTTAGAATGGCTTCACAGATAAGCATTGTGCACAAATCTTAATTCTGTCATAGTAGGGACATACTGTAATTATTAACATGAAACTTTATCATTTGCCCCCCATCGTCACCGCGGAAAATTTAAAGTAATCATTCAAATACGAATGCACTACACACATTTCTGGCCTATCGTAGGTGTCTTCTTTTCCCTTTTACTCCCATCCCTCGCGCGCGCGCGCACACACACACAAACTAGCCGGGAGCTGAGTTGGGCCTGCTATGATGAACATCCTAACAGCTAAAGCTGGTATTTTTAGGCAACATGTTTAATCATCGATGGCACTAGTGAAAACGCACCAAGCGCCAATTTTGCAATATTTTAAAACTTAAGAATGTTTGCTCTTAGTAAACATAATATAGAGTCATGTATGATATTAACAAAATAATTATTCCCACGCAATGTCAATGTTTATATGATAAAAAAGCTCCATATTTAAATAAAAACGAAGACGAGTTTTATTTAGCTTGAAAGGGAAAATATGGTTTTAATTATGTCCTAATATTCCTCCAAACCAATGCTGCTACATTTTCTCTATCTTTCACCTTACTTATTATTATCCCATTGGCGTGGTTAAAACTCTTATATTTCGTATGGATATTAAGACGTGATGCAGAGAAAGCCACTGTATTGTGCCCAATTAGTTCATGTCAAAGAGACTTGATATGTATAATTTTTTTTAAGTGGTTCATGAGACTAGAACTGTCCTAGGGCGGTATTACATTGTCAAAATTGTTTAATATAAGAAATACGATGTAGCTTTGAAGATCTATCAAAGATAGATTATAATGTAATATATTTTATGAAACATTAACATAAAAAACATGATATAGGACTTTATCAAAGAAAATTGCGAGCTATGAAAGATTAAGCTGTATATTCAAACCCCTTAAAAATGTAATTGTGCAGTGTGAAAAGAATATTTTATTTTATATTATATAAAGTTCATATTATTAAAACATGTTTTTAAAATAGGTTTTTCCTTTGTTGGAGCAACTTTACTGAAAACATTTTTTTTAAATTTTCATGATTCATTAGTAAATATTTTTGATTTGATTCGGAATCTAGAACTTTAGCCTAATGTATCGGGCATTTGTAAATTCGTATAGCTCTTTGTCTACCATCCTAGGGTCGAACCTGTGGCAGTTCTACTCCCCCCTCCCCTCCTCCCACACTCAAGTACAAGAAATTAAATAATCAAAGTCAATTTTTGTGAGGAAAAAAAGTGCATTACTACTCACTACGCGTATGGGCTATATACCTACAAATATTTGTATTAATAAGGAAGGGATGAGGAGAGTGGATTTAGAGGAAATCAACCCGGGAGAATGGGAAACCAAACGTTAGGGGGAAAAAAACCTCAATACATCCAACCGGGATTCGAACCCCTATCTCCCGATCACTGTTAATTCCGTCTATTTCAAGGATTACGCCTTAGATCTTTCAGCTAAAATAAAGAAACATATTGAATAGTATCATTATTTTCAAACCTATTTTGTTTTTTTATTTTGTTTGAACAATTTATTGTTAATTTTGTGAGCTGCCATGACCTTGTGATTTCCCTCCCCTCCTAAATATATCTCGAGGTTTCTCCGCATGAAGACGTGGTTGTAAGTGGCGGAATTGAGTGTAAGATGTGTGTGAGGGTTCGGAGAATTGAGAGGAAGACAAGAGCTGATAGGACGGGTGAAGGGTGGGTGACGACACAATGAAAACCCTTACAACAGACATATTGTGCGTGTTTATTGTGCGTGATACTCGGCAGAGTGAGGGGGGATGTCCCTGGCTGAGTGTGACAAAGGGCAGTGTCTGGAAGTGGAGCTGTTTGCCTCCTTTACTAAGGCCTCATCTTGGCGTGTGCTCTGGTCGGCCTTCAAATAGAACACCGGCATCAATGGGCTCACGGATTGACTGTACGTAGAGTTCGTATAGTCTGGGTTGCCTGTCACACGATGGCTTAGGTTCAAATCCTGGCCAGGCGTATTTAGGGTGTTTAATTCCTAAATAGCTTCCCATCCTCCATCCACGCTAATTATTATACATATCATCTAATTAGATTTTCATCCCTACGCCATTACTGTACCCTAGAGGGTAGCAAAACACGCTGCAGTAAATAACAACACTGGCAATTGGAAATCCAACGGAACAACGAGTGAGACCAATCTTTTAAGGTTCGATCTCTAGCTCAGTCAGTAGAGCGCATACCTGGTTAAAGGTCCTCAGTTCTATTCCTGACGAAAGCAAACGTTTAAAAATTATTAAATTCAGCTTGTTGGGAAGTTGACGATATTCTTAGTTACTAGATTTCATCAAAATTAGTAATTGAGATGGGACTAAGGCGTACATTAACAAAAAGTAATGTACAAGGCCATAGCCAGGTTTATTTTTTTGGGGGGGAGGGGGTTCAGAACCCCCTCTTCCCTCAAAATTTTATGAACAAATATATTCAGTATGGCTCTTTTTATGGTTCAAACAATATCAAAGGTAAGATACAAGTACAAATTATGGGTCTGTGTTACCATAAAAAGCTTCTAGAAATGTCGATCATTTAGAATTTTTTCTAGTTATCGGTATTGGAGGATGTATACACCCAAATCCCCCCTGATATTATTGGCTGGTTACGGCCTTGGAAATGTGTGTTTATTGTTATTTCTTATTAACAGCCCTGTGAATATTATTCCCTTAGTCCAAGGACAAGGTGTATACCTTGTCTGTGCCAAAATCGTATTGAATTGATAACTATATAATATTAAAACGTTTGGCTTAGTGCCACCTAAACTTCCTTTGGCTGGTGGGAACAGTTCAGAACCATGTACTGACTCATGGCTAGGTGCACTGGAAGGGGCTTAGGATGGACTGACTCATGGCTAGGTGCACTGGAAGGTGGATAGGGGCAACTGATTCATGCCTAGGTGTGCTGGAAGGTGATTAGGGTGGATTCACTCATGACTACGTGCACTGTAAGGAGTTTGGGAGTGACTGATGCATGCCTAGGTGCACTCTAAGTTGTTAGGGTGGACTGACTCATGGCAAGGTGAACTGTAAGAAGTTTAGGGGGGACTTATCCATGGCTAGGTGCACTAAAGCTCGTTTAGGGTGGGAGGATGTTTCTAATTGTAATGCTCATTGTGGTTTTAATTAACCTATTAAATCGGATATTTGATTTGTATGTGTGGGCGTATCATTTCATATAGACTTACAAGCCTGATACTGGGTCTGGATGTTCATATTTTGATGTTCTCTTAGAGATTATATTTGTAGGCTATGTACTTGTATGAACCTCAAATTATTATGAAGGAGCTAAGAAACCTGGTCAAGGTGGATATTAATAGGCTGACAAGAGTAGACGTTAAGGTTCTTGACAAAATTTGGTGGCAAAGTGGATGCCAAGGTTGGATACTAAGATAATTAAGATAGAAAGTGCCGGGAGATTTTCCTCGAGTTTAGTTGAAGTAGATTAATGTAGATATAAATCTGGGGAGCCCATAATCAAGTCGACAAATCTCAGCACAATATATCAAGTCTCAGCAGAATCCACGGTTTGACAGTGATGATAACTTTGTAAAAGGATGTTCTATTATTTAGCTAATATGAATTCTCACCCTCTTGTCACATTGTTGGTTATAAAGAGGCATTTTGTTTCATAAACGGAAACACAAACTTAAAACTAACGAAAGAAATACAACAAATCTATGACAAATTAAATAGCATGGGTACATAAAAGTTAGTTAAAAAACAGGGAGTCGAACCGGAACTGGAACCGGAAAATATAACCGAAATTTACAATTATTTTTAAGCAACCAGAACCGGAATTTATACATAGTGTTATATTGTAACTATTGATAATTTTATCTAAAGTCAGTTGCATAATAACTTATAAATATGTAGAGGTATTTTTAATTTGAGGTATTTAACGTGCACTTTCTGATCCGACTGATTACATCAGCACACGACTTATAAACTAACTTAAATCTAGAACAGACACAACAGCCAGACCTCGGCTGTAAATTATTCATCACTGTGAAAGGTGAAAATCAACATTTCACCAATTATATATGTTTCGTCCCTGCCGGGAATCGAACACAGGACCCTCAACTCAGTATGAAGATTCACTACCGATTAAGCTAAAGTGTCGGACTATGTAAACATAGATCTAAGTTATTCATGAGCTAATTTTACCTGGATGACAGCTCTAAATGTTACTAGAAGTAATCCCTAATATATCACTATGCCAACAGCTGACATCTATCACTTTGGGTCACTGTAATGAAAACAGATGGTGATATATTAATCTGATAGTTAACCACAGTAATTTAAGCCAATATTATTTATATATTTATTTGAGGTCGGACACAAAGTTTATTTATAGTTTTATTCCCCTTAAAAAAATATTAACACCACTTTCACAAAAACTTCTAACGAACATAGCTTCAAAATGGCGACTAACGAATCTAAACCATATGATTGAACATAACGGTAAACAAATTTTTTACAATGATGCAGACACGCAATTGATGAACATATTTTATTCAGTTAAATATTTCAAAATACGATAAAATAATCATAAAATCATTTATTGTATGTAAAAAAATGACAACAATTTTTTTCTTTTCCAAGTAAATACGATGCCTGTATTAAAAGATGTGTGCACTATATTACACAAAATAAGTAACGTTCCAAAACGAAAAATAAGTACGTTTAATTATGTTTAAAATATTTGTTTCAAGTTGGATAAAAAGAAATTATTTAAAAAAATGAGATAGTATGAGAAAACTTAAGTTTACGTTATTTGAAATGTAATATATAACAGGTAATTAAAGATATTTACATTTATAACAAAACTGTAATCTTTTACGAGTGTTGGCAACCCAAAACCTAAACATATGATTTTCGAACTGTCATCCAGGTAAAAACCTATCGTAAACATAGATCTAGTAACTGTTTCTAGCAGTCAGATAAATGTCCATCCCTAAGAAAATTGGGGTATAAATTAAAAAGATCTGAAGTCACTAGACCTAAGCTTCGTAAGACGTAGCTACACAAGGCAACTTCATTGGGTCCGTTTTTATAACACTACTTTCGAATGTTCGTGTATCGGATGACTGTTCGAATAGTGTGGGAGGTACATAAACGGCGAATGTTCAGTCGAATATTCGGCATTGGAAGGGTTTCGCCTTTTGACACGAATCAAAGGAAGCGAATGTTCGCCACTGGAGTCACGGCGATCATTCGAAACAATCCCACAATGCACTTCAGTCGTTCGTTTCGTCTGGTTGCCCACACACTGGGCACTCTACTGGTTTTATCATTTTGTGGTTATTGTAGAATTGCCAGGTAAGTACACTTAATGCTTAAATATTTATTTAAATAAAAAAGTATTAGTATTTTGTAGTGTAATATGTATGTAACATTAACTACTAGTTTTATTTAATAATCTGATAATTGTTTTGCTAACACAAAATAGCTATGCCAACTTATGTTTGCTTTAGTAGGAACTGTATCAAACTTGGTACAGACCCAGCCAGAACCCTATAACACTTTTTGAGTGGTTTTGCAGCAGCAACAGCAGTGATGTCATCACATGCGCAGTGCAGTGGATACCAGCTACCGTTGAAGTGAATGATTTGATCGAATATTCGGGGAATACATTCGCGAGAAGTGAGTGAGGTTCACAGAAGGCGAACATTCGGATGAATATTTGGCTGAAACAGTAGTCCGGATTCGCCAATAGTGTGGGCCGGCTTAAAGTCATATCCTTTAAGCTTTAGGTGTTGTGAAGTTTGGTTCACTAAATATCTTCCCTATATTCCGTGTGACTGTAAACGGAATTAATAATTACACAAGTGTACATAGTTTTGGAACAGATTGGTAGAGAGGAAAGGGAGGCTACGCTAGCCACGCCCTCTTCTGTAAAGTGTTTGCGATAAAGGACGTGATGAGGACGAAGGAGAATTGAGGTGGACAGTTTGGACGAACAGAGAATCTGTTAATGGGTCCAGTATGGCGCGTCAACGAGACCACAATAGCAGACGCAATATTTACATAATTGGATTAGGGTTTATGGAGGTGTGCTTTGATAGATTCCCATAGTACTCCCTCCGACTCACCCCCCCGCACCGCCATGTCGCCCACAATACGCCCGTCACGTGTTCGGTATCTCGCACTCTGTGGCCTGCCTGCTCCCGTTCATAATAACAAACTAAATATACGCACATACAAAAAAAAATATGGCATAACGCGCATATAAACACATTCAATCGGGTCTGGACTCGCTGTTAATATTGTTCGATGGGCTTGAATGACGTAGCGTGCCTGGGAACTGCCACGGCTGTGATTGGTAATACTGCCCGGTACTATCTGATAGTTTGTGTCGACGCTCTTTTTTTTGTTTGTCGCAAGCATTGTAAACAGCGGGATTGGTTCGGATTAAAGACTATTACAATGGCTTATAAAAAACTATTTTACATCAAATACCATACATTTTAATCTTTTTTTTCTTTCGTTTTTAAAAGTTAATTTTTTATTTACTGGAATTGTTATGGAAGTGGTTCGAAAAAGTGAATTTCAAAAACCTAAAAGTTTAAAATTATGTTTCAAAAATCTAAAAATACGTTAAATAAAAGACAAGACTATAACTATTTGAAATCCATTTTAAATCATTTTGAAGAATTTAATTGGAATTTCAAATACTTTATGTTTAAATTAATATAAAAAGTTATTTTAAAATAAGTTTAAAATTGTAAACAAAAATACAATAAATAGTAATGTATACTCAATACACCAGAAGCTATATTTCTAATTTCAACTGTCCACACCTTCCTTCAAATCCCAAAATGACATCCTCTAAACACCTGCCAGATATGGCCGCAGTAACTGTTACTACGAAGGTACAGCTTTGCTACAAATGGTCTGCTTTCCATCCAACATGGTGGAATATTTTCCTGTGTTGTGTTGGGTTGGAAAGTTGACAAAATAATTGAAATTAATAGTGAAATAAACGAAATATAAGAATAACCAAGTTGTCTTACAAAGATATATTCAGGTTTCTATTAATATTTACAGGGATAGGGATATTAAACTTATAGCCGTTTTTCAAATAAATCTGTGGGCGAAGTGATGTATTCACTCGTTCAGTGACTGCAAATAATGAATAACCGTAGCCCATACTATCATTTATGATCATAGCTAGTCGGTAGCATAGGATTCTAGTTATTTAGAGATCGTGAGTGTTTTCCTTGTGAGATTAAACTTTTGTTTGATTTCCTCTATTGAAAACATTAACTTTACATATTAGAAACTGTATTAATAAGAGTTTTTTAATCAAAACAATACTTGTTAGTTGGGCCTGTGTATACTTACCCAAAACTCTTATTCAAAATAACCAACAAGCTAAATTAAAAGCCGTTAAAATATGTTGAATGATTATTTAAACGAAATATTAAATGGCTTCAGAACATAAAAACTATGCTTATTTAAAAATAACTAAGCAAGCAAGTTATTATAATAATGAACTCTTCATACGTTTTTTAAGAAACACCTGGATGAATATCGTGGACCTCCTGAATGAACCCCGTGAATCCTTGGATAATCCTCGTGAATCCCTGGATGAACCTCGTGGACCCCCTGGGCGAACCTGGTGTACCCCACTCTAAGAATAGCTGCTATAACTGACAACTAACATAAGAAGCGCCCCTTTAAGAACAGACTGGACTGCCGATGACGAGGTGATCGGGGTTCAAGTTACAGTCCACTGTATTGAGGGTATTTTTTCTTAAAAAGTTTTCCACTCCTCCTCCACATAAGTTATCGTGTACGTACATCCCGAACGTGGAATTGAGTTATTGGAATAATATGTGTGTGTGTGTGTGTGTGTGTGTGTGTGTGTGTGTGTGCTAGTGAAGATAACGTTCTATCAGCTATGAAAGTATGAACTCATTTCCTCTATCGTGGATGAACACTTATCCTGAAGGCTCTTATCTCGATTGTTTACACTATACCATACCTCTATATTATAAACACCAAGCCACCAATCTAAAAGCTGATAATCGTAAAACTGTTGGCTACTCATTTGGGTGGCGTGTAGACCAACATGTTATGTGCTGGTTGTCCATCCCGAATTTCAGCTAAGAAAGAAAAAAGGATGATAACTAATATACCAGTTGAACGCTGAACATACTACAGGTAATACTTTAAATCATCAGAGGCTGAACAGTGAACACATAAGCCTTCTCACTGCGATAGCCAAAGGTCAACATTTTGTACAAGTGTATTATTTATTAATGTATGGTCTACAAGTATTGTACGTATTGAAAGGTTATACAATTCTAAAAGTGTTTATAAAAATAAATGTTACAACAAGATCGCACAAATTTTATAATATTGTGTATAGCCTGGAAGAAAATTTTCGAAAATATGATCTCAGAAAACTAACATTAATTAAATGTTCCTCATAAATGCAAACACATAATGTTGTTAACCCCAATAAACAACTTTTATATATAGATTTTAAACCAAATAGTTCAAAATTTTAACAAGTCTCAAATTTTCAAATATAACATATTTATAAACTGCCATAAAAATATTTTGTATTTGTAAAAATAAAAAACGTATTCTTATTTATTATTAAAAACTATTCTCAGATCCCCATTTTGAACTCAAGGCCAATTGCGTAAATTTTCAAATTTTCTGAAATATGTCGGAAGGAAACTACTCTTAATTTAATTTATTTTAGAAAATTAAACAATTACAATTACAGTTACAATTATCATGTAAAATTAATAGTCCTTTGATACCACTTTTAAACAACATTGTTAGAGCTATTTTTTTATTCAAATTTTGCCAAAATCATTAATAAGTTAACTAGAAAACTTAGTTTTTTAGAAAACCTATTATTATTATTATTATTATTAGTAGTAGTAGTAGTAGTAGTAGTAGTAGTAGTAGTAGTAGTAGTAGTAGTAGTAGTAGTAGTACCGCGTCTTACTACCCGTTCGGGTTGTACGCACTTACGCTAATGTGTAATGGTAGGATGATTGTGAGATGAAATGGAGGACCTACAGTTTAACGTGGGATCCGAACCCCGGTGGAAGCCTGGCATTCCCCACATTCACAAAGTTGTGATTAATCCAAGTCTTGTCAGAGGTGAAAGAAAAACTAATAATAATTGTTTATAACGTAAGAAACTTAACAGATTCTCATTTTGAGCTAACTTTCTGGAGCAATTTTTTTTAAATAATCAAGTTTTTTTTAATCAGTAGTCAGTTAAATACCCTTAAACAAATTTATCCTTAAAAATTACAAGTATACAGATTTATTTGTTATGTTAAACGCTCCCTAGAATTAATTTTAAACAAAATCCCTGGAGTTACTTTTAATATATTTCAAAATTTCCAAAATCACTCATCAGTAAACTAGACTTCAACTAATGTTTACCCAAAAACCAAGTAAATAGTTTTATTTGGAAGTTCAAACACTATTAAAAAAAACTGAGATTTTGTTTGCATTTAGAAATCAAGTTTGAACAAAATACACCTAACCTTTTTCACGGCTGTGGCTAGGGACAGATAGACAAACATGGGTTCACAGACATTATGTAAAACCAAGTTATTTGCGTTCAGGGGGTAGGGAGAGGGGGGAGGAATATCAATATCTACCATTGTTACAAGGTCCAAAAATATTGTGATTTAAATACTACTCTGTCTCTCAAACAGAAAGTAAAAAACCTTGAAATATGGCGAAAATGGTAACATTACAACCAATAGCTTTAACTCTGAATATACTAAGAGCGTTTCAAACAGACTCAACGTTTTGAGGAAAGAAAAAACATGAAAATAATTTAATGCAATTGAAAAGAAAATCTTATTTAAAATTGAAATGATTACTTTTGTTTATTATATAAATTTGTATAGGATTAAAGTCGGACAATTTATTGGAGTCGATGAAAATCGATTACATAATGTATTATCCGTTATACAATATTGTAAAACTAAAATGTATGATAGAAAAGGTTTCTATAGTTTGTATACTCCGAACTATTTGTTGAACGGGATAACATCGTTATAATAAAAATAATTGACAGTTATATTAAAACTAATTATATGATTTCAATAGAAATGGATCTATTCATTTGAATCTGTGACACTTGGATTGATTATAATAAGTGATTAAAGAAAGATACTTTTGTATGAAGAGAATAATAGAATAAAACCGGAACATCTAAATATATGAATCTATAAGGTAGTCTACAGTCGCTTTCACAAAAAAAAATGTACGCTTTCATTGCTTACCACCAACAAACACTTAAAAAGCCACACCTATTATAATAACTTTTATTTGTCAGTACATATGGATTGGTTAGGAACCGTCGCGTCATATTAGATTCTATCTTGTCATGTCTCGGTGATACATCGATTTTTTTGATTTTTTAATCGATTGTTTGATTTGAAGCGATCTCCCTCCAAATCTGTTCTCAAGTTTGAATGGAAATACCATCCGAACAGAACATACCATTTGCTTGGTATCATTGGTTCGACGAATGTGAGACTTCAAAGCTTTATAGCATTGTTTTCTGAAAAGGACACCTGGACACAGATGTACAATTATGCGGCGCATAAGCTAACTACCGAGTCGCACATGGCTGGGTTATCTGACAGCTCGTGATATTAGAAATCACACATTTGTAACCGACGATTTCCCTAAGTCCATCATAAACTCTCTGCCTTGAAATATGAGTGAAGATTGACCCTGGACACGGGACGAATCCTGGATAGCTCAGTGGTTAGAGCAGTGTCGTACTAAGCCGAAGGTTCCTAGGTTCGATTCCCATGTCCAGGTGTCAGTTTTCAATTTTCAGAATATGATATCTGTATGGAATAATCCCTCACTAAATGCATACATAATAGCTTCGGCTATTTGATTCTTTCTAGCGTTGGTTTAATCTATGTATTCAATCACTATATAAACGTAATTCAGTGGAAATATATATACCAAGCCTCTGGCTTAAATACTATTTTTTAAGCACTTTAGACTACTAAAATTGTTTTGTAATACATAAGTTTCTCTAGTTAAAATCAGTTATGATTCAAAACCATCCTTACTTTTCATTCACTATTTATCCATTCAATCGCACATTTCAAGCTCTATCTGGTTAAATATTACATCAAGTCCTATCTTACACGTATGCTTAGCTATTTGGGATAAATTATTTTATAATTATTTATTATTTTTGTTTTGTGAAATTTCAATATTGGTTCATTTCGAAACGTAGCACTAATGAACTGAAACACAAACAAAGCTTCTTACACTATTTCAATACAATGTAATTTCTAGATTTATCAGCTATGAACTGGTAGAGAAACATTAATTATTGAACCACCCCGTATAATGTAAATCTTGAAATGTATCACTTGAGAACTACAGCTCTTCATGCGATAACATATGGTGCATGAGATCATATAGGGGAAAATACATCATGTGTGGAGGAAAGTTCTTCAACCTACTAGGCCTAATATGTTTAGTGTATAATTCACCCTTAAAAATGAAACTGTGTTATTATACTTTAAATGTCCTCTTTTTTTATTTACTAGATGGGCTAAGCGCATTTAATTGTAAACAATCTTATGGTTAGAAAGGTAGACCCTAGAATTTAGATTATTATTATTATTATTATTATTATTATTATTATTATTATTAGCACCGCGTCTTACTACCCGTTCGGGTTATACGCACTTACTTAAATCTGTGCCGGGACCAAGGATTGAACCCCGGCCGCCAGCACAGAAGTCTGACACCTTACCCCTAGACCACCAGGTCACCTACAATAGAATTTAGAGAAAATGTGCATTTGTTTGGAAGTAACATGATAAAATATTTAGTATAAAAACACAATTTCAGCACATCCACGCGAGATACAAGACCCAGCCTCCACGTCACCGAAAAACTAGTAGATAAATTGAGATTGAAGTGTAGTCCGTGTACCCATTAAGGTGAATAACTATTCTCTTTGATAACATTCCTATCAAATTTGTTAGTTATGGGGAATTTATAAGTATCTTTTTGCACTAGATCATTCGGGATATAATTAAACAATAATTTATCATCCATGGCGTTAGTCTAACGTCTTAAATATATTTTTATAATAATAATTAAGCTATAAATCAACATAATATATTATTTTTACACATATTAATACCTTAAATTTAACTCATAAGATTGTGTCAACGGTTTGGTGTATAATTATTTTTTTTACCAAACTGCTTTGATTTGAATCTTTTTTGTTAAGTATATTTTTATCCATAATGCTTGTGCATTGTTTATCAAAACCAATATTTATACGAGCAGCTTACATGTATGTACCATCGGTTCTTTATGGTTGTTTTTCAGAACATTTAAAAAACAAATAGTCCATAGGGCCTAATTTCACGTATTCTAAGATTATTTTAATTTTATTAACTACTAAATGTTACTTACTTAAATGTTACTTGTTCATTATATGATAAAATATTCCGTTTTTACACGTTACCCTTACTAATCTCAACATAGAATGTGTTGTCATTAAACCCAGCCAGAATATTTCATCTTACACACATTCTATCACACATTTTAGCCCCGTTTTGTAAATAATCAAAGGATAAAGGGGAGCATACAAATAAGGTTTAATTGGGTACAAATAAATAACCCTGGAAGGCAAGGTTTGACTTCTGGAATTATTAGGAGAAAGCAGAATTTTTGCCAGTTTTTAGACAACTACAAAAGGTGTATTTATGAAAAATCCAAATCCCCGTACGCTTACCCCACCCCCTGTTCCCGAAACCCGAACTTAATATATGCAGACTTTTAGAAACTGATATATATCCATACCCCATAGCTAATAGCCTTTACAATATAATTTAATTTTAATTTTAATTCTCAAGATACACAATCTACAAGATTGTTGCTATCTAATTTTGCTCTTATACCAATTGTTTTTTTAAATTTTAATAAAAACATAAATAAAAAGCAATTTTATTGTATAACACTATAGCTTGTTTGGAAATTACAATATAGTGAATATGTACCCCCTGTTTAGTATAAAAGTTGTATCCTAATTCAAAATATTTAAAATAATAAAATGATGATAGGGTTGTTTAAGCCTATTGGGGTCGTCCATAAACCACGTAGCGCTCTTTTATTACCTTTTTAACCCCCCTCCCCCCATGTATCACTATGTATACATTTAGCCCAGCGCCCCTCCCCTTCCCCTCCCCCAACCTGTGTTACGTAACTTTTCTCGCCAAGATTGAATGTCATTATTTCATATGGAGGTTTTGTAATACTAAAGAAGGGATTCAGATTTAATACTTCTTAAAATCCATTTTAAATCCTAAATATAAATGATTTCAGAGTTTTATTATTTATGGAACACATCCATACAGATAAGACAGACAAGCACATGCATAAAGACGTCGAGCTCAAATTCCTCAGGCTCATGAGGAAAAACCTCTGCTATATTTATGTTATGGATACCAGGTTTGCGATCTGAGTAAGATCCAGACGACACTACTATGTGCTGACTAGGACAGCTCTTTTCTGTAGTAGCACTCGCTACACGATTATGTTAAAGTGCCCACATCTGATGGTTGACGCTTGGGGAAAACATATTTCTTAATATTGTGGACTTTTTTAATAGTCATATCATCATCATCATCATATATAGAGAGAGCTACTTAAACAATTTTAGGTATAGGCCCCTACAACTTTTCTAAATTATTATTGGATTAATCCACAATTTTACTATAATTAACTGATCAATTCCTAGACTCATGTTTCGTTCCAACATCGATCCAGGATCCTGGCTTCACTCTCGAAAAAGAATATATGGCCAATGAAGTGGAGATCGGGGTTCGAATACCTGTCGGGTGTACTCAGAGTGGCTTTTCCTAAACGGTTTTATATTCTCTCCCCACGTTAATGAAGGTAGATTACCTCTAAAATTCTAACTTCCTAATTTCTACTCCATTAGATAAATATGCAACCCCCCCCCTTAATATCTATAAGGCGAGAGAGGCAGTAAATTAGGTAAAGAGTTACCTGAATGAACATAACAATTTTATTACATTATTTATTTGCAAAAAAGTAATAAAAAAATTGGTAGAAAGACTGTCGTTACAATAGTAAATAGCGGTGTTTCATTTGAAGTAAATTCAAAGTTCTCACGCACTTGTAAATGCAAACATCAATTACTACTATAATATCATACTTGGGCCGAAAATTACTCTCTAAGTGAGTTAAAAATACATAAATAACGAACACTATACCTTCCTATATTGTTTAGGTGTCCAACAGGATATCTCACTAATTGACCTAATTATACCCTTATAGGTGGGATCAACAGGGAAATTCAAAATATCCCAATAGAATAGTTTTCAAAATTGAAGCCATATAAAATGCTGTAAAAATTGCCAACTTAAACATTGATTCTTGCATTCACACCATTTTTAAGGTGATAAAAAAAATCTATTTCTTATCAAGCATATTTTCACTTAACAGTTTGACAGCTGTGGGAGAGACTGTAAGAAAATACAGGTTATGAATGTAATATAATCATAGTACCATAGCCCGACACGTTAGCCCAGTCGCTAGCGGAATGGTCTACAGTGCAAAGGGTTTAGGGTTTGATTTCTGGTAGGAGCGTAGTATTTATTATTTGATCAATTCTCGGCCTTCTTCTGGATGTTGTATATGTCTTAGAATTCAATAATTCTATCTAACCGTGGAAAATTGCCATATTCATAAAATTATCAAATATTTGAACAATATAATCAATTTAATTGTAACCACTTGACTTATAGGGTTTGTTACTTAAGGTAAAGTGTGT
>CABFVZ010000459.1:270991-288349 GCA_902151445.1 Timema monikensis | reverse complement strand
ATAACATAAGCCGGGTTTCGAACCCAGGACCAGACAATCTCTGGTTAAAAGCTAATATTGGCAAATGTATGAAATACAAATAAATAGGGCCCAGACCCTGAATATAAGTGGTGGCGAAAGCGACGGTCTAACTCCCAGCCGCGATAAGCGCGTAGCATAGTCAAAATTCAAATAAACATAAGTTAATAACAAAGTCCAAATAGTAATTTAGAAAGAGTTCCCCCCATGACGCCGAAATAGTATTTTTGGTAGGATGGTAATATTCCCCGAAACCCAGTCGCTGCCCTCACCTCTTATCCTCGAGCCGGTGGGGTAGTAAGTGACCTGAGATCCCGGTACCGCTAGTATTTATACGAAATATAATTCTCAGAAAAAGGGGGGGCGGATCGAAGGAAGGGAAGGTTGGAGAACATTACAAACAAGGGGGGAGGAGAAGTTCGAGGCTCATATCGAAACACGTAGCACCTTCGCGAAGCTCGGCGAAGGCGGAAACGGAACTCTTCTATCCATTTTCTCTGCTGGCCGAACACGTGGTCGAGCCTCATTGCCGGCTGGCGCAGACACGCCTTCAGTCAGTCCGTTGTATTTGGCGAGAGCGGAGGTCGCTGGTCAAGCGAGTGCCGCGTGTCGACCCAGTTGGCTGTCCCAGTCGGCTGTCCCAGTTGGTGAGTGTTGTTACAATGTAAGTTGTTACAAATATAATAAAAAATAATTAGAATTACCACCGTTTGACTGTACCACCCTACAAAAGTATACTAAAATGGTAGGATTTTAAAGAAAATCTACCAGCATTTGCATGGAGGGAGCGCGGGAAACCATTTAGAAAACGCAACCCTCAGTAGACCTGACAGGTATTCGAACCCCATCTGCCCAACATCGGCCGTCTATTCTACTGAGAGAATGACAATTTAGACCGTGCGGCCACCGTAGTGGGTGTATAATAGTTGCATTTATATACATACATACTAGATTTATGAGAAGGTAAAGGTATAGGCTTAAATACACCTACTTTTTGAAAATAATTAATAGTATTTAAAGCTTTATTTTTCATAACATGTTGCTGGTACGAAGAAATATTGATGGACTCCTCAAATTTGCTTTGAAATAAATTCTGTACTTTTGCTTCGTTCCATTTCACTACAACATCTTTTCGAGACTCTTCCACTATTTTGTTCCTGGATATCGCTTTTTATACGCAAGCAATGAACAAGTTTCCTCTTGTTGAAGAAATTATTTTTATTTCTGTACAAACACGAGCGAATATTCACGGACAATGTAAGAGAATATGCATTAGGAATTTAAATTATACTCAAACTCAACTATACCTATAGATTAAGGCCGCTTCAACTGACAGCTGCTATACAAGTAAAAGCACGTGAGGAGGTCAGTATATTGAACAAATTTAAACAAGTGCCGGGATTATAAACATGTCACTGTCATGCGCATGTAAAAGCCACAGATATTCGGATGTTATCTAAGAGTATTTTTATCAAAGGTGAAAACATAAACAATGATATTATTCTTGAACATTAAAATTTGAGTATAAGATCTGTGTTGAGTAACACTTTGATGTACCCCACCCTTCCACCATGTAACAGCATTTAGACAATAAAGGTCACCCCTCTCCCCCTCAAAGCGTCACGTGGTTTACGGACGACCTCATTGTGTGAGGAGGTGACCCCTCCGAAAAATAGCTAGTAGATTGCACATAAAGTATATGAGTAAATATAAGTTTTCTGACCATTCACCGGGCTAAAATTTAGACTGTTTGTGTGAAAGGCATTTAACTTCTCCCTTAAAATGGTTAATAAAAGTAAGGTGGGGTTATACTATTACCAAAAAATAAAACTGTTGTTTTCAACGACCCTTTTTTTTTTAATTTAAATGTCATCTCAACCTGAATCTCAATTAGATTAACCTATTTTCAATTGGCACCGTATCACAAAAGACCGCCCTTATTTGTGTGAGACAGTGGGCATGTTTCTGTGGATTACTATTGTAGCTCACAGAAGGTAAACTTTCCAGTTGGTGCAAAGGAATAAAGGAAGGGGGAAGGGGGGCAAGGAGGTAAGAGCGTAAGGTGAGAGCGTACGACAAAAAAGGATAAAGGGAGGAGTGGATTTAGTTTTACCTCCTCCAAATCCTTTTCCCATGACTCCCAACCATTCACTGAAATTTCAACGGCTCTAATTACATTTTGTAAAGTCTCTAGTTCAAATCCCTCGAAGTGAACAAACTCTCCCCAGAGTTTTGAAACGGACGGGAGGTGTTGAAAAGGAGACGTGGTTTGTGTTCTGGAGGTTCTAAGCGCGAGTGTAGAGAGGTTGAGGCAGAACTAACTTTCATAGTTCATTAATGTTCAAACAGATAATTAAATTATACTTCCTACAACAGACACAAAACTTAGTCGAGATAGGACCACCGTAGTGAGAGATGACTGCGTGACTCAATAGTTCGAATCCCGTGGATGCCACTCACAAGTTTCTGGGTGAAGGAGTGTTTCATCCGTTAGATAGACAGTGTGTGTAATGTAATCACGGTATGTATACACACGTAGCGGTTAATTACTTTGAGATGGTGGGTTTGAGAGGGGGACGGTTGGGGACGTGACGCTGTCTCTCAAACAGACGCCGACAGACGCTCCCTGAATCAGAACGTGCGCAGGGTATGTGTGGCTCTCAACACGGTTAGGCTGGCTGTTCACAGAGTTGGTGTGCTACGAACGATACACGAGGAAGCCGTTTGCTCGTCTACTAGATTTATGTTGTTTGTCCCTCCGTCTCATTACATGATCGAGTTAAGAAGCGAATAAACTAAATTGCATCAATGTGTTGGGGATGAGAAAGGTTCAAATCACAGTAAGTGTAACCACACTAGCCTGGAGGGACGGTTGAAAACCTTTTAAGAGTGAATCTTAGAAAAAACACTGGGACACTCAGTTATGAGATGTTTTGATTTCTTGGATCTCTATGGGACACTAAGGTCTGATATGATTTGAAGCCTTGCATCTCTTTGGGACACTCAAGTTTGATATTGTTTGAAGTTTTGCATTTCTCTGGGACACTCAGGTTTTTATGGTTTGAAGTCTTGCATCTCTCTGGGACACTCAGGTTGGATATTGTTTGATGTATCGAATCTCTTTGGTACACTCAGGTTGGATATTGTTTGATGTCTCGCATCTCTTTGGGACACTCAGGTTGGATATTGTTTGATGTATCGCATCTCTCTGGGACACTCAGGTTTGATATTGTTTGATGTATCGCATCTCTCTGGGACACTCAGTTTGGATAATGTTTGATGTCTCGCATCTCCCTGGGACACTCAACTTAGATAATATTTTATGTCTCGCATCTCTCTGGGACACTCAGGTTTGATATTGTTTGATGTTTTACATCTCTTTGGGACACTCAGGTTTGATATTGTTTCATGTTTTGCATCTCTTTGGGACACTCAGGTTGGATAATGTTTGATGTCTCGCATCTCTTTGGGACACTCAACTTAGATAATATTTGATGTCTCGCATCTCTCTGGGACACTCAGGTTTGATATTGTTTGATGTTTTGCATCTCTTTGGGACACTCAGGTTGGATAATGTTTGATGTCTCGCAGCTCTTTGGGACACTCAACTTAGATAATGTTTGATGTCTCGCATCTCTTTGGGACACTCAACTTAGATAATGTTTGATGTCTCGCATATCTTTGGGACACTGAGGTTGGATAATGTTTGATGTCTCGAATCTCTTTGGGACACTCAACTTAGATAATGTTTGATGTCTCGCATCTCTTTGGGACACTCAACTTAGATAATGTTTGATGTCTCGCATCTCTTTGGGACACTCAGGTTTTATATTGTTTCATGTTTTGCATCTCTCTGGCACACACGGGTTTGATATTGTTTGATGTTTTGAATCTCTCTGGGAAACTCAGGTTTGATATTGTTTCATGTTTTGCATCTCTCTGGGACACTCGGGTTTGATATTGTTTGATGTCTCGCATCTCTCTGGGACACTAAGGTTTAATATTGTTTGATGTATCGCATCTCTCTGGGACACTCAGGTTTGATATTGTTTGATGTCTCGCATCTCTCTGGGACACTCAGGTTGGATAATGTTTGGTGTCTCGAATCTCTCTGGGACACTCAGGTTTGATAGTGTTTGATGTCTCGCAACTCTTTGGTACACTCAGGTTTGATAGTGTTTGATGTCTCGAATCTCTTTGGGACACTCAGGTTTGATAATGTTTGGTGTCTCGCATCTCTCTGGGACACTCAGGTTTGATATTGTTTGATGTCTCTCATCTCTCTGGGACACTGAGGTTGGATAATGTTTGGTGTCTCGAATCTCTCTGGGACACTCAGGTTTGATAGTGTTTGATGTCTCGCATCTATCTGGGACACTCAGGTTTGATATTGTTTGATGTCTCGCATCTATCTGGGACACTCAGGTTTGATAATGTTTAGTGTCTCGAATCTCTCTGGGACACTCAGGTTGGATAATGTTTAGTGTCTCGAATCTCTCTGGGACACTCAGGTTTTATAGTGTTTGGTGTCTCGCATCTCTTTGGGACACTCAGGTTTGATAGTGTTTGATGTCTCGCATCTATCTGGGACACTCAGGTTTGATATTGTTTGATGTTTTGCATCTCTCTGGGACACTCAGGTTTGATATTGTTTGATGTCTCGCATCTATCTGGGACACTCAGGTTGGATAATGTTTGGTGTCTCGAATCTCTCTGGGACACTCAGGTTTGATAATGTTAGATGTCTCGCATCTCTTTGGTACACTCAGGTTTGATATTGTTTGATGTCTCACATCTCTCTGGGACACTCAGGTTGGATAATGTTTGAAGTCTCGCATCTCTCTGGGACACTCAGGTTTGATATTGTTTGATGTCTCACATCTCTCTGGGACACTCAGGTTTGATATTGTTTGATGTCTCACATCTCTCTGGGACACTCAGGTTGGATATTGTTTGATGTCTCACATCTCTCTGGGACACTCAGGTTTGATATTGTTTAATGTCTCACATCTCTCTGGGACACTCAGGTTTGATATTGTTTGATGTCTCACATCTCTCTGGGACACTCAGGTTGGATAATGTTTGAAGTCTCGCATCTCTCTGGGACTCTGGGACACTCAGGTTTGATAATGTTAGATGTCTCGCATCTCTTTGGTACACTCAGGTTTGATATTGTTTGATGTCTCACATCTCTCTAGGACACTCAGGTTGGATAATGTTTCATGTCTCTAATCTCTTTGGGACACTCAGGTTGGATAATGTTTGATGTCTCGCATCTCTCTGGGACACTCGGGTTTTGATATTGTTTGATGTCTCACATCTCTCTGGGACACTCAGGTTGGATAATGTTTGAAGTCTCGCATCTCTCTGGGACACTCAGGTTGGATATTGTTTGATGTCTCGCATCTCTCTGGGACACTCAGGTTGGATATTGTTTGATGTCTCGCATCTCTTTGGGACACTCAGGTCTGATATTGTTTGAAGTCTCGCATCTCTCTGGGACACTCAGGTTTGATATTGTTTGATGTCTCACATCTCTCTGGGACACTCAGGTTGGATAATGTTTGGTGTCTCGCATCTCTCTGGGACACTCAGGTTGGATAAAGTTTGATGTCTCGCATCTCTCTGGGACACTCAGGTCTGATATTGTTTGAAGTCTCGCATCTCTCTGGGACACTCAGGTTTTATATTGTTTCATGTCTATAGAATTAGAATTGGTTTTCGAGTACATCTTAGTACTCGTACGTGGATAATGAAACTAATGACATTAGAGTTGGCTCAACGTAAGGGAGCTCACCAGATGAGCTCAGCTCTAATTTTGGTTCTGTGCACTGGTTAGTTTTCAACATTGTAGCTTTCACACGGGTCCTTCTATCAACCTATACATTCGAATGCTGGTACAGTTTCTTACAATTATTGTACTTCCTCGTCATTTTTACTCGAATATGGTGAGGAAGGTTAGGAAAGGCAGAAAGTTAAATAAAAGGCAATTAATTCAGATTAGCGAATTGATTTGTTTCTGTGTTAAGGGCTGCCTCACTCAGTGAGAAAGTATTAATCGCTGTCAGGCCACACGGCTTAAAATACAATGATGTGTGTCGTTTTCTGAAACTACTTCTGGGTGAAGCCATGATGATCAGGGACAAAGATTTAAATGTTAAATTTGATTCAAATGTGACAAGTTGTACATTAAATTGTAGCTAATTAATTTATCTTTCATACTATAAATATCATATTTGATTTTATCAAAAATATTTTCATATTATGTGTGGTGAAAGTTGAAAAAAGATAGAAAACTGTGTTACGGAAAACAGCAGTTTATAAGCTATATACTAAATACTAATTTTTGCTGACCAAAAATTGTATATGTCCATTTAATATAGACTATTTTCTTTATAAAAATAATTCCTTAATCTTATATACTATAAGTATCTCCAAAAATTAAAATATCCTTCCGTAACATTTTTTATATATAGTTTAGTTAGCATAGTCCCTAAAATAGTACAAATTTAAATATTTTGTTCAGGCACATTCTTTCTTTGTATTCCTATACACAAGTTCATGTTCGTTTATTATTATTATTACTATTATTATTATTATTATTATTATTATCTCAAATTACTGTTATGGAAGGACAAATTTGTTGGGCCTACACAAGGATATAGGCCCTATGAGTGTTTACTCTAATAAAAACAGATTATTAGGGAAATCTAGAATAAATTACATATTAATATATTGGCGACACTGATGTATCAAGTAAATTCATAATGTTGGAGCAGGCAAATACATTCTAATAAAGTTTGTATTTAGCAAACAACTTCATCATACAAGCAGTTCTTCCAAACAATGAGTTCCAATTAATGATAATTGTGTCTTGATATGATACAAGTAAAACAGTGTTGTTGAGAGACATGTCAGTAATATATATGGAAGAATTTGTTCAAGTTCTTCCAAACAATGAGTTACAAGTAATGATAATGGTGTCTTGATATGATACAAGTAAAACAGGGTCTCGGCTAGATGATAGAAACATATCAGTAATAGATGGAAGATAATGTTCAAATTCTTCCAGTAGCCACAATATCATGTGTGAGGGACAATGTGAGTTACAGCTTCACTAGTCTCATTAACATTTTTGGAGAAATAAACTTAGCACATTAATGAGCTAGGTATTTAAAAACAAGCCAACTAATAATTTGTTTGTTTAACATATAATACCTGTTGTGTACTTGTATTGAGATAATGTTGTATTTTTAGGTAACAAAACTTAAGTTATCCTGTAGATAAAACTTTGCACTAAATACTAGCTAATACTTTCTTGCTATAATTTGTGATAGTATATTTTTATGATTATTATTTTCACAAGATTTACACTAGGACACTCTTAAAATAATTATACTATTTAGCAACGGGTCTTACTACCCGTTCGGGTTATACGCTAAGTACGAATTACGCTAATGGGTTTGGACTTGGGAAGGTTGAGTATAGACGAAGTGAACCCACATTTGCTTGAAGGGAGGATGGAAAACTATTTAGGAACCAACCCCCCAGTTCACTGGAGTGAAATTCGAACCTCAATCTCCCCGTCCTCAGAAGTAGAGCTCAACACGAATTACTCTAGTGCGTTAGCTATCTACGCCACCGAGGTGGGTCATAAAATAATTACTACCACAATAATATTTGCAAATATTGCCTTTAAACTTGTTCAACACAACTAGGCCTACAATAAAATCGTCCTTCCATAACGATATGTATAGGCCTATTTAAAATGTTAATACCGAATAAAGAAATTAATCAGTTAAAAAAAATGTTTTTAATTTTTTTTTTTACAAACTGCATACTCCGCGACGCTGCTGATTGTGGTTTGCGGGTTCAATAACTCTTGGATAAAGGCCAAATATTCAATGAAATATGAATTATTTCCAAAGAACAAAGTTATGGTAAATTAAAAGAATATACTTTGGTCGAAAGCACCACTTCTGAAAAATGCCCACAGGTAATGTGTAACAGTAATCCTCTTGTAAATTAAGCACTAAGTTCGGGACTGTGTGGCTCAGTTGGTTGTGTTCACAACTACTGACCCAATGGTCCTGGGTTCGATTCCCCAGCTATGCTGAAATACTTACTGTCGGTGCAGTGCGTTTATGACTAGGCTTTGTGTTCGTTCATTAGATTTTAAGTCATGGGCGTAATTGGTCTGTATGCTCATAAAGTGCACATTAAAAATTCTCAATGATAATGTATTTTTACATTTGGACAGTCTCTTATGTCTACACAGCAGTTAACACAACAAACTAATGTGAACTTATTAACTAATTACAAGTGTGACAAAATTGTCTTGCTCTAACGTTACATGAACGTGTTTTATTTGTTAAATGTACGTGTTTTAATTTTTTTTTTAAACAAACTAACTTTCAAAATAATTAATTTTAACATTTTTTTTACAAATCACACACACCAATCTTCTTCAATGTAAAGTGGAGGAGAAATAATCATTCTATTAAGTTTTCACAAGATTTTATTATGTCTTTATTTTGTCCTTTCGTAGCACAAGATTGTATTAAAAAAAACCTAAAAAAACCAACCAATGCCAAGATGTTGCCATCAAGCTGAGAAAAAGTGTCACCTATTTGCTTCATGCTGAGACTGTTTTTTAGTTTCTAAGTTAGATAGTTTTGCCTGAATAAACAAAAAAAAAGCTAAAAAGTGTCCTTCCGTAACACTCCCAATACTGTGACTTTTCCCTTCTATATTCTTTCTAAGCACATACTCCCTTTCCCACTTCACCTACAAACACGCTTCGCCATGCCAATAAGAAGGAATAATATATAAAACTACGAAACTTACTAACTCAAGGTAAATAGGAAAGCTCACTGCTAGTTCTCAAATTATCTTAAAATTTAATGTTGTGAGTATATCAAAAAGTTACTATATTTATTAAAAGAAGGCTAAACTAGAGACCTTTATCATCAATCCTTGTCTCAAAGCTCCGTAAACATGTTTAAAAAGTCGTTGAAAATGAGGTAATATAACATTTTCACACAGTGTTTCTATAATTAAAACTCAAACCATAGGGCTGTTAAGGTAAAAGAGCCCTTTTGTAATCTTTCGACTTTATTTTGGCGTGAACCATATTTTGAAATAGCACATCGTAGGATTAAATATGGCGCTAATTCTGAACGTCTGCACGTCAATTTCCCGCGGCACCATGAGATTAATTTCCAGTCGTGGGCTGATACAAATCCTGTATTATGAAAACGAATGTTAGGTACATACACATAAATATAACCATCTGTTGCTTGTTCAATAACCTTGCGCGCTAAACCCTTCTATTCTAGGTCACGATCACTTGAGATCAAATAGACAATAAGAAGGCACTAGTGACTAAGTGAATGTGTTCATTCAGGTCACTCTTATGTTATAATGCAATGAATATGAACTATTGTTTTTATAGAGTTTGCCTGGAGAGAGAATGAGAAATCACATTCAGTTATTCTAGCAAGGACTGTATCCTAGATATAGCTCCGATTTTATGTAAGAATCAAAATACAGCCAAGAACTAGATCCTGTAAATTTTATCTTGGATTGAATGGCTGCAATTCAAGCTTTGGTAGCCTATAGGGTAGTATGGACCGCATTGGCTTGCCAGGGCAATACTTATATAATATTCATATATGTTATTTGGCCCACATTAGTGGTCGAGCAACCTAGATCATTACTCTTTAAATAAAATGGAACACCTGTGTTGGGAATGTTGGGGTTTAAATCCGTGTTGGATGAGTTGAGAGTGTGTTTTTTTTCCTAGCTGGTTTCCAACTCTTTCTTCACTCAATTTTGCGTACACGTCCTGTAAATTCTACCTTGCTCATTCCTCCAACCACCCCCAACTTGTGTAAATATACTGATATTTGTGGATGGGCGTAAGGCGCGTAGCATGAAACCAATATTTGTCTGTTCCCAACATCAAAACTATTTACAATTTGATCAAAGAGGTGGAATTCTGATTCTAGCTTAAAGGAAAATAAAGACAGATTTTCTCAATATTCACATTCGTAATCCTGTGTCCTATTATTACATAGAGAGGTAGTAAATGAGCACTAACTTAGCATTCAGCTGCAAGAAACACTTTGACAATGTGGGCATATTTGGTTCCTTATCACACGACCGAAGACTTTTCAACCAAGACGTTCGAAGAAAGGATATTCATAGAAGATTTAGTGTGTCGGAAATAGGACTTTCGAACTCTGGTTTATCATAAGGGGACAAAGAGAGAGAGAGAGAACGAGAGAGAGAAAGAAAGAGCATCTTCCAAGCTCACCTCTCCCTTAACCCTAGGCACGTTAAAGGGAGAAAAAAACTTTTAAAATAGGCTCTTTTTGGCATATAAAACCCCTGCTAGACAGTGTAATAATGGCTGAAGGCATTAAGGTCAAGAAGCATGACATTCTATAAAGAGGAGGGGGGGAGATGATATCGATGTGGCGTGACAGATCGCGATAAGGGGTTGAAGGGTGGATGTGAAAGTGGGAGGGGAGTGCCAAAACAGTTGCGTGACGTCATCAGGGGGTGAGGTTAGGGTTGATGGCGCGTGTAACTCTCTCCCCTCGCTCTGCGACGGTGCTGCTAAAGAACCAGGTCCACCCGTCAACACAGGAACAAATCCTGCACAATACCATACATTATGTAGTATATTATTCCTGGGGACAAGGCAAGCTCTTCAGACTGGCGTGTTAGGAAACAAGGGGTGGGGGGTTATAACGACCTGATGTTGACAACAAAACGCAACGAAAAAACCTTTTACTTTCTAACAATACAGAGTGGACTTCAAAAAAAACATTTTGTTCACATTATAGAAGCAATTAATTCTTAGCTGGTCCTTATTTAAGTTGAATATATAGACCTACTTATTTTTGCGTTCAACATATCTTACTACTCGTCTGGACTACCCACATATTTTCACTAATAGACTAAGGTGGTGACAAGAATGAGCTAGAGGAAATGTACCCGCAATTTCAAGGAGGAGATATTAACGTATGTTCACTAAATCTACCTTAGTACACCCATATGGGATTCAAACCCCTGATTTTTAACAAGTAGGCCAGACTAGATGATACTGACGTTTAATCCACGTGTCCATAGTTGTTAGCTTAGGGGATTATTTTGGTCCCTTTTCTGGCAGTACCTCAAACACATTTTTATTTTGTTTTATATTTTACGATTCTAAACTGTATGTTTTTTAAATCCATTTAATCCCTGTAATTCCAATGAGTGGAGTATAGCCTGGTTTTTATCAAGCCTATAGTTTGTGAATATAAAACATGTTTTAAATGCAACTGTGCTGTACTATGAAGGTAAAATGGCGTGGTCATACTTGTCCAGCTCTAACAGGTCATTCTTAGATAACGGAGCCACAGGAACGTCAACTAAATTATTTTCATTACTTCTTGCTAGCCAAAGATCCTGATGTTGAAGGTGAAATGGGGGACAAGGGTTTGTCAAAAATTACAAAAGGACCACATAGCTAAGCATAAACTTAAAAATAATAATGTACGTATAAGTTTTTATTTTAGGGTTAGTTAAAAACACAAAAACAATAAATGTATTCCCAAATTCAACTCAGTACAAAATGACGTCTCAGAAAATGAAACATGTTTATTAAGCCACACAATTGGTTTCCCAAGTCTGGTTTGACAACACGTTAGCGTATCCTCTTCCATAACCGACCCCACATATTTCAGTAAAATCAGGCAGTTATCTACCCTAAACTCACTTTAGGCCCGGTGCCCACGAGCGACGTGCGTCATCTTTGCAGTCAGTGGCGTCCTGTGACGCTGCGTAGTTCACTCACGCAACCTGCGTTTGGTGACACTAAGCTGACTTCTCGTCACAGTACCCGGAGCAGTTCAAACTAGCGACTTGTGTCTGGTGACACTAAGTTGACGCCTCGTTCACAGTACCCGGAGCAGTTCAAACTAGCGACTTGCGTCTGGTGACACTAAGTTGACGCCTCGTCACAGTACCCGGAGCAGTTCAAACTTGCGACTTGCGTCTGGTGACACTAAGTTGACGCCTCGCCACAGTACCCGGAGCAGTTCACACTAGCGACTTGCGTCTCTTTGGACGCAACTCTCGGCCTCAGTCGGTTTGAATCCATGGCCATGATTAGTACGTACTGGGAGCGGAAAAAAAAAACTTGTCTCGAAAAGTTGCTTTAGCATTATGGCTTTCATTTTATCAGTATTTGGATATGTAGCCTCTTGCATATCTTCATCCATGCTGCTTGTTTTTTGTTTTTTTTTATTTCGTGGTATTCTTCTAGGGACGACTTCCATATAACAGGTCTCTCCCGCACCTCATTGATAAAAAGTTATGTGTCATGGCGACTGCAAAGAAGACGCACGCCGCTCGTGGGAACCGGGCCTTAGAGCCTAAGGACTCCAGTAATAGAAAAAAACCTTTAAGAGGATATTTTTAATATCCTCTTACAGTTTTTTTATCCTTCTGTATATATTACATATTCAAACATATATATATAACTTATTGGCAGTTATTAAAATTACTGAGACTACTTTAATACATTCCTAAGTCCACTTGCGTAATCTTCAATTACAACTTTTGACAGATGTTATCAATACATAATAAATAACAAAAATAGTACTGTACAAACATAAACATAAATATAAATATCCAGCCATATATATTCAAACATATATATGTACATTTTCAAATATATTACATATTCAAACATATATATATATATATATATAAGTTTGAATATGTAATATATTTGAAAATGTACATATATATGTTTGAATATATATGGCTGGATATTTATATTTATGTTTATACAGTATTATTTTTGTTATTTATTATGTATTGATAACATCTGTCAAAAGTTGTAATTGTAGATTATGCAAGTGGACTTAGGAATGTATTAAAGTAGTCTCAGTAATTTTAATAACTGCCAATAAGTTCCTTCCAACCAGAATATACTTTTATTCAGGCTGTAAATGACTGTTTTTTTAAAACGTGGAGGAATATGTAGCGGATACAAACATGGACACAACCACTACTATTCTATAAAGTATTCCCTCCATTATTGTGTCATGTGCTACACATCTATAGTATGATTTTGGTAGGAAGAACAGTGGTAGTTACTGAAGTTACTAAAACCATTTTAATATAATCATACATCAAGTCATATTATCTACAGCTATCACTTTTTATATATATTATCAATACTTATAAGATAACATAAACAATATATTAAAATGCTATAAATACTGGCCACAAAGAAATATGTTTTATTTTATCTAATGTTCTTCCAGTCAAACTCAGAAATCACTATACCATTTGAGCCGAGATTTTGCATGGACATAACTGAGATGCTCAGTTAACATAATCAGCTAAAATTATAATTACTTATACAGCTTAACATAAAAAGCAGTTCCCCTCCCACTTTTACTCCCAGACTATCTCTTGAACAGCTGGGACAAAATAGTCACCCTTTGGGTAGTAGGGGTACAATGGTAGAACTCCCCCCCCCCNCCGTTGGGGGGGGGGGGGAAAAAGGGTCAAAACCCCCCCCCCCCCAAGCCTCTAGCCACCCCTAGAAGAATATCCGTAGCTAAAAAGCCACTAAACATATTGAGCTAAAGTTTCATAAGGCCATAACTCAGACATTTTGTTAACATATAGGTTAAATTAAAATTATTTATACCGCTTAACCCAAGACACTCCTTTCCTGGCCTCTTACTCCCCCAAACATAACTTGTGAACCATTGGAGGCTAGGGATTTACCCTTTGAGTAGAAGTGGAACCAGGCGCTAGGACTAATTCCTAGCCCAGGCTCCATGGATCAAACAATGGATATGGACACGGGGGGTGGTTCCCCATGGGACCAAACCATGATTAAAATGTGCAGAATACATTCAATATTTAACTACCCATTAAAACCAAACCCTTCCTTCACCTCTGACAAGACATCTTGTGAATGTGGGGAATGCCAGGCCTCCACCGTGGTTCGGATTCCACGTTAAACTGTAGGTCCTTCATTTAATCTCACAATCACCCTACCATTACACATTAGCGTAAGTGCGTATAACCCGAATGGGTAGTAAGACGCGGTGCTAATAATAATAATAACTACCCTTAAAAGGTAGTAGCTATATACAATTAATATGTATACTCATTGTATAGTAAAGTCAATATTTAGAATGCAACAGTATATATTTAGACATTTTAATATGATGAAACCAAAGTTATTTTCATAAATTTCCATTAATAGGCATTTAATTAACTCGTTTGGTAATTTAAAATGGGCTAAGCTTATCGAATTATTTTAAACTAATGAGGTACGTGAGCAAATATGTTTCATAAATTTAATTGCAATTAAAAATCAATAATAGTATAATGGGAACTTAACCTTTTATTCATCAGCAAAATACCGTTTGATAAACATATTGTAATTCGTAATAGGAAACAAAGTAAAAATAGTTAAAGAATTCGCCTGTCGAAAAGACCATTAGACGTCATGCGGTCTGCTTAACACGGCAGGTGAGTGTGTTGCCTAACCATCAGTCGCTCACTTCAAAATAGATACATTAACGACGCTCGTGGATATTCAATTTTAACAAAAAATAATATGCATAGTTTAAAAAAAACTGTGTACTAAATTATAATTTGTGAATTTATTTCAAAGTTGCTGATAAAATATTAAGCTGAGTATTTACCTTTTCAAAAAAGCTGCCAAAATAATTGTAGATTACATTAAAACATTTTTTAAGGAGCACGTGAAAGACAACGATTTTTTGTTCAAGGAAGCTATTTAAAAGCGAAGGAGAAGTTAATTTAGATTATTTATTTATTAGATTAACTATTTTAAACGTCAACAAATAATGTATATTATCAAATTAACAATTGTATATTTACGAGTGAAGAAAAATTAAAATATATCTTAAATTAAAACTTTCTTCCCTTGTAATTATACATATATATATATGTATGTATATATATATATATATATATATTTAAACAGCTGGTTAGTATAAAATACTTTAAACAATAAAAACTACCCTGATCTTTAACCATATAATATATTAGATGATTAACTTTTTTAAATAGATTTTCTTTTCTATACACACCAGTAATCAAATATTAAGACACCTTTGTTAAGTTAGTACTTTAAAAATATAAGCTTGCATATAAATAAAATTCGAACAAGTAGCGAGACGAAGAGAAAAATAAACTCTACCTAGGTATTTTAATAAATTGTATTTGGAAAGTTCACTAATAGGAACTGTCCCCATGTTAGCATATATAGAAGATGTAAAAACTAGTATTCATTAAATACAAATGGCCAGTAAAGCCTATTTCATACCCCATTCTACAGTGGTATTAAATAGAGAGTATATTTGTTACTGTAAAAGTTCGAAGAGTAGTAATTCTTATAATTTTTCAGTAAAACCTAGCATTACCAATATCGTGGGGTAAAATTGGTCGGGCACATTCACTACTTTCAATTTTACCTCAAAATCGCCGCCACTTGCGCTTAGTTTTTGCAGTGTTTTTGCAACTTTTCTCAATTATACACCCTGCCCTTTCTCCTGACCTTAGCTTGCCTGCTGGAAACTCCAGGTATAACATTAGCCTATCTATGAGAAAGCAAAGATCCTGCAAATCATGGCCAGGCTAAGACAAAGGCGCGTGTATACCAATATGAGTCTTGTGGTCAAAAAATGACGTTGACGTTCCCGGCCCATGTGTCTAAAGCAGTGGTTCTTAACCAGTGTTCCGTGAACTGGTTACAAGTGTTCCGGTGGCGGAAAATGCCACATGACAACAGTTCTGAGTGATGATATATACTATGATTCTAACAATTGAAGACTGTAAACTTTTAAACCAATAAAATACCATGTTCTTTAAATTGGAAAATGACATCAGGACAGGAATCGAGCCCGGGACCTTTGGCTTAGTACGCCAAAACTCTGACCAGTGATCTATGCAGGAATCACCCCGTGCACAGGAGTATTCTTCACTCATATTTTAAGGCAAATTCTGTGATGGACGTGTGGAAATCGTCAGCTACATATATGTGTGTGATCAATTAAGATCACTAGCCATCAGATAAAGCAGCCAACATCTACTCGGTGTAAGCACACCGTCCAACCCCATCCTGAGACACAGCCTCCCTCAAATATATTTAAACCCACTTCGGTGGCCGTGTGGTCTAACGCGCTAATCTTGTTGTAGGCTAGAATGCCAATGACGGGAAGATTGAGGTTCGAATCTCTGTCGGGTGTAATGAAGATGTTTTTTTCCAAAATTGTTTTCCAATCTTCCTTCACAAAAATGCGGGTCTACTTCCTTAAATATAGCCCTCCTAACCCAAAAAAACCCATTCGAGTAGTTAGTACACAAGCGTATAGCCTGAACGGGTAGTAAGACACAGTGCTAAGAAAAAGAAATTACGCATTACCCTCCCCTCGACGTCTCTGCCTACCAAGGGGTTTTGTTTCTTCGGGTTTACATACTAAAATTAGAAAAAAGGGAATTTTAATTAAATGTATCAATAGTTCAAATTTCACGCATTGGTAAAAGGGTGGTTTTAGGGGTTCTACCAGCACCCAGGACACCCTTATACTCATGGATACGGGCCGGAACATTGATAATAGCTAAATAATGTTTTACTGTCATCAATTGTATTTATAATATATTATTAAAAATTAACTTAATGATAAGCGTATAACCCAAATGGTTAGTAAGACGCGGTGTTAAAAAACCTAATAGTCTAAGGCGTCAGTCACTCTCTTCATAAAGTGGATCGAGGTTTAAATCTTTGTCAAGTGTACTTAAGATGGTTTTAACTCAATGGATTCCCACTCTCACTCCACTCGGATATGAGTATATTTACTCTAGAACTCTATCTTCTTCAGCCCTGACCAAATAGTGTTGTTAATGTATGCATATAGACTGACCGGGTAATGTGAGATGCGGTGAAGTAAAACAGTGTAACAACATAGATCTAATTTTTATTTGAAGGTCTTTAAAAAAGAGCATTCTCATGAAATGTTTTATTGGTTGAAAGATTCATTAACGAAGAGACGCTCTCTTCAATAAACGACACTGATGGTTCGTACTCGAGCAGAACCGAGAGTTACACGATTAAAGAAGACACCCAAATCATCATAACAACAAAGTACAAACATAATGAACACCCCGACAGTACCTCTCCACGGCTTGGCTACAAAGTACAAACATAATGAACACCCCGACAGTACCTCTCCACGGCTTGGCTACAAAGTACAAACATAATGAACACCCCGACAGTACCTCTCCACG
>CABFVZ010000459.1:228399-268822 GCA_902151445.1 Timema monikensis | reverse complement strand
ATGAACCAGAACATTACAAGCACGCCTTCATCCAACAGTCTGTATACAGAAGCCTTAGTGTACTGTATGAATGAACCAGAACATTACAAACACACCTTCATCCAACAGTCTGTATATATGAGTCTTAGTGTACTGTATGTATGAACCAGAACATTACAAGCAGACCTTTGTCCAATAGTCTGTATACAGAAGCCTCAGTGTGTTTTAATGTTGTAAGAGAGTTGAAGCTATACTGTTTACCATTAAATGAAACTTTAAAATTTAGGAAAAGCTACCAGACTAAATAATGTATCCCTACGCCGATCCATATGGTCTGCAAAAACATGTGTTTAGCAGCTGTCACTTCTGACAGTCAAAATTTAGGTATATACCCAAATGTTGACTGTCAGAAGTCAGCTGTGAGCTGCCAGTCACCACCAAAGAAGCCATGGGGCTACTGTATATATATATATATAATAAAAGTAATAATGTGACAAAAAGTATGTTATTTTGTGAGTTGGGGTCGAAACCAAGCCTTCTGAATCATAATCAGGAGTTTTATCAACAGCCTAATACTTCCATCCTGACGCGACTTCTAATGAAGTTTACTCTACTTCAATTTTGCTTTATTTTTGTGTTTTAAATGACACATTTTCTCACCATGAAAAAAATGAATAAATAAAACGCTAGATGCCACGGCTCGTTAATCTATTTTCCCTCAACTGATGAGTACTTACGTCACATCAGGCAGCTTTTTTAGACTAGTATTGAGGTCATAAGGAGAGTCATTTGTTTAATAAGACCATTGCAAGTTCTTAAAGCGCTATGACTCACTTTGAAAAATCGTTTTAAACTCCTTATTAGTATAGCTATAGTATTTGTGTAGCTTGCCATTTATCTCTGCTCAAAAGTTATATAGCTCATAAGCAATCTGTGTTACATCTAATAACTTTAACCTTCTGTGACTGGCGCTGTTGCATTTTCGCAATAGCTGTAGTTTTAGTTTTATTTTTTTAAATTAAAGGTAATTATGTCAGATCCCCTTTAAGTATTCCACCAATTAGTTTCTGCTGCGTAGTATGATGTCATCAAACATTCGAAAAAAATCAAATCTGAGATACGGGAGATTTAACCGGCGCCATGCAGGAATGTTGTGAATATGCAACGGCACCAGTCATGATATCATACATCTGGTTTATTTCCACTGTATGTTTACATCGCATAGTTCGTGAAAGTTTTATCACGTTGCTTTAGTTTGCCGTAGCTGTTATTCACGTGCGGTCGCTATTATACATAGAAATACGAAATGAAAGAAGGATCTCAAGGAGGAAATGTCTTTTTTCAACCAAAAATGTAACTTTTTGAAATAAACTTGTTTTTAATGATTTTTTCTTTTCAAAATACGTCCTAATTGAAACTTATATTTTATGATTGTTATGTATGTTGTAGATTAGTTTACAAAGTTTTAGGTAATGTAGTTTTGTATTTATCAATTACCAAGTACTAAATTTTTTATAATAATAAGCTATGATTTGTAACAGCTTACCAATATTATAATTTGCTCTATTCTCTTTTTTTTTCTTATGAAATTTACAAAAATATAATATGATTTAAATATGTATTTAATAATATTGTTCCACGTTAAACTGTAGGTCCTTCATTTCATCTCACAATCACCCTAACATTACACATTAGCATAAGTGCGTATAACCCGAATGGGTAGTAAGACACGGTGCTAATAATAATAATAATAATATTGTTTCAATAATAATGCTATGTACCAAAGTATGTGTTTTTGATTATTATTTAGAACATCATAGGATATTGCAAAAATGCAAGGGCGCCAGTCCTCGTGTTATTTTTTTCGGAACTATCCCCCAAATATTAAGATGAACTGGGTTTTATGAAAATGCTACTGTGCCATTTACAATAACATAAAATTACATGCCAATGAGAGGTGGATAAAAGTCCACCATGTTCATGTAATCTAGAAGATTTATCTTCTTTTTATATTCTCGCAACCCCTCTTGGAGAAAGGGAATATTGTGAACGCAAACAAAATATAATCCGATATTTTGATTGATATCGAAGTTTTTTTCATGCTCCCCTGTACATGAAACAGTGGTTTTCTCAATAGCTTCTTTATATCTGTGTGTCTGTCCATCGTTCTAAAATCATTTTATTGATTGGGCTGAATCTTCGTATCTATGGTTTTCATAAGCATATTGAATATTTTAGAAATCATCAATCCACCCCTTGAACTAAGAATAGGTTACTTATGGACAAAAAGGGAAGTATGCAATTTTCGTTAAATCCTAACACTTTTGACTACAATTATTTGTATATAGGCACAGTTAAATATTAAAAATAAAATAAATTATCCCATTTTTTCCGAAAAATTGAGTAGCTATCTTTTTTTTCCCCCATCTCTCTGCCACTCTTTTAGAAATGACAAGACTTCCCATTGTAAAGTTATAAGACTATTATAGATAAAAAATAAATAATTTTGTATGAAATCTATAGGTTCTGAACTATGAGAGTGTATATATATTAAAATGGAGGCCTGGGAAATGGGGAACTTAAAATGTTCATAACTAATTCTCACAAGATCATTAAAAGAGTTTTTAAACTATACACTCCAGAATTGGGGTGGTAGTGTAAAGGTTACATCGATAAAAATAAATCCCAGCTAGTGGCACCAAAACATTTTTTTTTAAATATGTCAATATTGCACATTAGCTTACGAAGTGCACTGTAGTCACTTAAAGTCACTTAAATTCACTTAAATTCACTTAACCTAAGTGGTATTTGGTAGTCTCTTTACTATTTTACTTTATGGGAGAGTTTGTGTATTCTATGAGTTGAAGTTCATGATTAGTGTATTATGTAGTTTAGTCAAATGAATTAGGTATTAAAGCAGCTCTGTGCACCAAAACCAAATCATGGGTTCTCATAATTCCTGAAATAATCAGAATTCTCTCTGTCTTGGCCCTCATAATCATTTATGAGTATTGATATTGTCTCTTATTTGTATTTCTATTATAAATTCTAAACATTTCTCAAAGAGTATTTGTCCTGACTCCACAAGAATGATTTAGAAACCCTTTCGCTCCTAATTAAAGCAAAGGGGTTATCAAATTTTTCCAACTAGTGCACTGAATCCACACTGCTTGATGGATATGATTGTGTCAAATCATTTTATCGCCTCTTATGTAATGCGGAAAAAAAGTGTTACCAACACAACTTATATAACATGAGCAAGTGCTCATTATGAAAACCAAGCAGGTAAATATTCTGGTCAATGAATAACACTATTTGGGTTTTTATATTATTCAAGAAAATATTATATACCAGCTTCCAACTAAACTGTACAAGCTATAGATCTACCCACTTTCCCTTCTTTTGAAATTGGAACCGATATAAAATGTATTTCTTGCTCCATCAACGACCAAACTGATTAAATGTGATGGATTTAGTTCACGCTTGTCACTCAAAAGAAATACAAAATTGTCAAAAGCACTTTTTAATATCGACGGATCTCTTCCATGAGCACTCAGTTATATAAGTCAAGCGTTCATATATTATATCATAAGCAGTGAATATACTCGCATCAGGGTGACCTGGCGGTCTAGGGGTAAAGTGTCAGACCTCTGTTCTGGAGGTCCGGGGTTCAATCCATGGTCACGGCAAAGATTTATCTGATTACCAAACCCTTCCTTCACCTCTGACAAGACGTGTATTAATCACAACTTGTGAATGTGAGGAATGCCAGGCCTCCACCGTGGTTCGGATTCCACGTTAAATTGTAGGTCCTCCACTTCATCTCACAATCACCCTACCATTACACATTAACGTAAGTGCGTATAACCCGAACGGGTAGTAAGACGCGGTACTAATAATAATAATAATAATAATAATAATAATAATAATAATACTCGCATTGGTGGGCACGGGGGCTAAGGCATCAACCTCGTATAGTCTGGTTTGCTGGTGATGGATAGGTCGGGTCTCGAATCCAAGATGGGTGTAATAAGAGTGTTTTTTCCTAAATGGTTTAACACTCTCACACCATACAAATCAAGGAACATTTCTTATAATTTCTACCTTCTCATCCTTACGTCATAAGAGTGTAAATAGATATCCACCTCGAAGGCGTAGTTAACTAACGCGCTAGTCGTGTTGAGCTAGACTGCTGAGGACTGGGAGATCAAGGTTCGAATCTCGGTCGGGTGAACTGGGAGTGTTTTTTCCTAAATGGTTGTCCACTCTCCCTCCACGAAAACGTGGGTTCACTTCCTATAAATTCAACCTTCCCAAATCCTAGCTAATTAACTTAATTAGTACTTAAGCGTGTAGCCCGAACGGTTAGTTAGTAAGACGTAGTACTATAGTTTAATTGTAATTTATAGATATGTGGTTAGACCATACGGGAAGTAAACAAAAAGCGTTGAATTTGCATTAAAATTTAAATTTTGTATTTCAAGTGTTTAAGCAGAGTGTGTACAAATTTACGCAAATCCTTATAGCAGAACAAGTAATACATGCAATGCAAGGAAGATAGTCTGATTTTTAGTTTGCAAGATAAGTGGCACGTCTTCTGTCCTCAGTACATCACAAGCATTTATATGGGAACATTCGATAAACACACGTGTTCGTAGATTATCTCAAGGATATCGATGATCTGAATTAAAAATTTCACGGTGCTTGTACAACCAACCATTGATGCCGGCATGCATCAAAATGTACAGGATAACATACGTAGTATGACGAACCACCGCTGTCTCGAAACGCAACACCTACTATGACCATCTACAGGAATATGTTGTGAGAAGAAAAGGGGTAGACAATCATGTACACTGCTAATGTGGTGCCTTTCATTACATGGACTGGAAGCAATCTTTATCCCATTTGACGTTGTCACCTATTCCGAAAAATTAACCATCTATTGAAAACTGTGAAAAAATTACCTTAACTCACGCTCCCTTATACCTCCCCCCACCCCCTTAATATTAGATATACTTTAGCACTGTGTCTTACTACCGGTTCAGGTTATACGCATATTTACTAATTACTCAAATTATTTAGGGATTAAGTGTACCCACATTTGCGTGGAGGGTTGAAATTTTTTTGTAGAAACCACCCTAGCACACCGAACCGGAATTCGAGTCCCGATATCCCTGTCATTTGCACGAGAGTGACGACTTAGACCATACGGTCACCGAATCAGGTGAATATTATATTAAAAGAATTGAATTTCTCTGATACATTCCATCAGGAGCCTCAGGCTGTCATCGACCAAGCATAGTTCTAGCGTATTTATAAATACGCAGAGCAATCCATTTACTACTCGGTAAAAGGGAATTAGCTTGATTTCAAAGGGACAAAAGTTCGAACTTCCTTGGACTAACACCTGGGATCATTAAATCAGTAAAATAAAGAGCTGCCGGTTGATATAAAATGTAATTTCAGTGATAAATTAAACAAATATGGTCGGTCCATCATCAGTAGACTTATTTGTTTTATACAACGGAACTGTTAGGTAGTTAGGTCAGAAATGTTCAACTAAACCGAACATATTTATATGATAAATAAATTTAAATTTAATATCAGGATCCTTTGCACAAAATAACAGAAAATAAGACCATGATTAATTTTAATCATTTATTTGTAATAACATTTTGACAGTTTTCATGCAAGAATGTGAACCCCCAAAACTTGTTGTCCAGCATTTTACTATAGTGCTATCTAATTTATTGGCGAGCCTCTTCAAAATGAAAGGAAGGGGTGGGTTATATCTCAGGGAAGCCAATCAATAAAGTAGCAATAAATACTTTTAGAGTATTGACTTCAATAAATACTTTTAGAGTATTGACTTCTTGATGCAGACATGTTATCCAATCTATCAGGAATGTGTACCCCTTCTTCTTATTAATATCACCAAACACCCATTTAGTTCCATAAACTATTTAAAATATTTAACCTCAACCCTCCCGTCCCCCCCCTCTCCCCCCCGCCCCAAAAAAAATGTAATTGCACTTTTGGAAAAGTGAGTGTGTATTCTAATGTAATTATCAAGTTAAAAAACTTCTAGGGTGTATATCTAACCAGTTAAAAGTTAGTTGTGTTTTAATTATTTTAGTTCACTCAAGAGAACAAACAATTAAATGAGTTTACAAAGTACAAATTCAACTTATTTTTATTTGTCACTTATTGAATTAAATAAGCTAATTCTAAAAGTCATGTAATTTTATATCATATTTAAAATGAATAAGTGTACAAATGTAATTTTATATTGAGTTAAAAAAATAGATGATCACCTCATTAATTTCCTAAAAACTAATATTATAAAACAAAACCATTTATTTTAATTAAATGAATTTTCTCATTTGAAATCAATTTTGTACATACCAAAAGAGTAAAAATTTGAAAAACATTAAGAAGCCCTATTCTAAATAATTAATCTAAATATTTGATTATCTCTATGAAGTATTATAGGTGATAAATGTAATCAAAATTAAACTTTCCCTCTGTGAGTAGTAAATTTTAATATAGACTAGTTGAATCCCCGTTCTTCACACGGGATATTGTGTTATTATTTATTTTTTGATGATAATGAGGAATTTTTGTTTGAATCTTAATGGAATTGTTCTTAGCGATACCCGAGAAACACCGCGAGGAGGTGACAATGTATTTTTTCTCGTGGGGAGTTTTTCCACACCTTAGAAGCATCTACGGGGCTTACAATAATTGCTATATTTTTTCAAAGGTATTAGTAAAACAAAAGTATTGGGTTATTACCCTCTAAACGCTTAAAAAGAATTTATAACGCAATATTATTGATTACTGTAGCTACCCCGACTTCACCCCCTTAATCAAAAAACATCGGAATGAAACATCTTTACCTTTTCTAATTAGCTTATAAGGAACATCTGTGTCAAATTTCAGCCCTCTAGCTTCGTGGCAAGTGTGGGTGAGTCAGTCATGGCTTTCGCTTATATATATATATATATAGTAACTTAAATTTAAAACAAACAATGTGTTTTGACGTAAACTGAGTATGCTTGTCAGAAATCGGTAAAATATCCTATCCACTGATACCTTCTTCATCGCTGCAGGCTTTGTATTAGTCGAGAAAAAGGGATTTGACAACAGAAATAATAGATAGGATTACAGCGGTGGTAACATATCATAAATTAGCCTTTTAAATAAAAATTACCCGCCTCGGTGGCGAAGTTGACTAACGCGCTGGTCGTGTTGAGCTCGACTGCTGAGGACGGGGAGATCGATGGTTCGAATCTCGGTCGGGTGAACTGGGGGTGGTTTTTCCTAAATGGTTTTCCACTCTCTCTCCACGCAAATGCGGGCTCACTTTCTCTAATTCAACCTTCCCAATTCCTAATCCATTAGAGTAATTAGTATTTAAAGCGTATAACCCGAACGGGTAGTAAGATGCGGTGCTAAATATTATTATTATTATTATTATTATTATAAATAAAAATTATAATTTAAATGAAAAATAAGGTTGATAAAATGTACATATTTATTAATAAATTATGAGTGGATTGCAATATTGTTTGTTTGTGTGTGGATAAAGTTGAATACATTCTCTGTAGCACTATCTACTATAGAAAACTAGATATTACTTCATTTCCATAATATGTAGGAAATATTTATACGTTTATAACTGCACTCGGCTGTAAACCTATGTTTTGTAATCATATATGTAGTTCATTCAATCTTTTATAACCAAATAGTGAAAACGCGTTTCTGTAGACATGCATCCTAGTCCCAACTGCCACATACGCCCATAAACCACGGAATGTGTGTGAGGGGAAACTATATTAAAGTCTTCGTGTACGGTCATAAAATGTCTTGAGGCAAGAAATATTATCTGAACATGAGTTATAAAATCTAGGGAAATATCTAGCTAATGGTATCAAATAAGGCTAGTCATCCCCGCATTCAACAGGCTGCACTAAGCAGGTCTAGAACTTTTACAAAGATATATCCCGGTTTGGATATAAGATCAAGGTCCAAAAAAATAGTTAAATACAATATTGGAACTCAGATTTAGGAAATGAGCGGTCACTTTATTTTTAGAGAAAACAATATTTAAATATGTATACGGTGTTTTATAAATATTAATAAATCTATCTCAAAATATCTACATAAACTACATTGTAATAGTATAAAGGACATGCCGCTATATGTATTATTCACGGAGGACTCTATCGGAATGATATATGAAACGTAGCAGTTTATATTTACTATATCAAGTGAATAAGTAAAGAGCCCTCGTTATGGGCTCGTTTACCTGTCTGTACATTTTCGGTCAAATCGGTTTAATACACGCTGTATGTTTATAAAATCGTGCAATTCCTCTAGGGTGACATTGTTTATAGCAAATAAATCTAGAAATGTTGTCTGACGCTTAGTTTTCAAAACCAGCCACACCGTCAATTGGTGTAAGATAGAGAAGTAATGGGGAGATCTTCTATAGCATGTAGATGCGTTTATTTGAACCGGTTGTAATCGCTTGGACGAATAGCTTTGAAAAGTTTGATCCCTCAAATAAACCCATTTAGGAAGGCATGTGATATGGTCTACTGTATCAAAGACCTTGGACAAATCAATAAAGACACCTTAAACATAATAAAAAGAATCTATTCTAGACTATCATACAATTTATTGCTTTATAATGTTGATTAACTCCCCGAGAGAGACGGCAATAGCTCGTATTACGCCACAACATCACGGACTTAAAGGTTCTACAAGCACCGCGTGATTTAACTACACGATCATAAGAACATTGGGGAGGGGGTGGGGGGGAGCGATTTGCGTTCAGTGTTGTTCCATGTGTCTCCTATCTAACGGACTAAGAGCAGGCGATCTAGAAAGACACACAGTGACTCATTTGACAGTGTCACCCGTCTCGTAAACCTAATGTAAATCTTATTGGTGAAGTTTAAGTTCCCTTTTATATTTTGTTAAATGTAAGCAGGTTGAGTGGGCAACTTGTGATAAAATGTAGCAGACTACAGTTCAGCATAAGCCATCCAGCTATTCAATAAAGTAGGATTCGTATAACCCAAACGGGTAGTAAGACACGGTGCTAATATTAATAATAATAATAATAATAATAATATAATAATAAAGTAGGTCCGAGGTAAAAATTAGTTCTTAGTGAGAGAGCGAGCAATGTTAGGTTAGGCCAGGTTGGGTTAGGTTATGCCAGGTTAGGTTAGGTCAATCTACCTTGGTAATAGCAAAGGGTAACATTCACTGTGCCCAATCCACCTAAGCCATTTTACCTCTTTTCACTTCTATTTTTTCTTTCTCTCCTTAATTTCATTTCTCCTCTCGTCATTGTATTTTTTTCACCCTTTCATCACGTTCCTCTCGTACACAATTCTCTTCAGCTCTTTATGTACTGAGTGAAAGATGGCATACTACCACTCCTTGATTATCTTTCTTCTCTTCTTCTATTCTCACCTGTTCTTTCTCTTCTATTTCTAAACTATTTTTTAGCTCTCTCCTCATTCTAATAGTTCTCCAACTGAAATATGCATCAAACTGTTTTCTTTCTCTATATGTGGATGGATGGATAAGAAATACTTGGAGATCTTTGAAATGTGGTACTGTAGAAGACTTGAGAAGATCAGGTGGCCAGACAGGGTGACAAATGAAGAAGTCAGAAGAAGAGTGGGTCAGAAGAGAACCATTTTGGATGTTATTCCTCTGTACAAAAAGACTGGATCGGACACATCCTTAGGAGAACTGTCTTCTGCACGACGTCATAGAAGGAAAGTTTGAGGTAAAGAGGAGCTTAGGAAGAAGAAGAATTAAAATAGTGGATGACTTAAAGGAAAGAAGAACATTCTGGGAGCTTAATGAAGAAGCAGGGGACACGGTGCATGAACTGTTTAAGTTCAAAGAAAAAAAGAATGGCCCTATCGTAAGACAAACACCTAGTAATAATAATAATGATGTGGTCTCGCACTTCTTTCTATAAGTATATATCTACTTTCTCTATCTTATTTTCTTATCGCTCTAACTTTTTATGTTTACCTTCTCTCAATCTTCCTTCTCCGTCATTCTCTGTTTCTGTCTAAGCCCCCACACCCTCACCCACTATTTTCTCTCTATTCTCACCCCATATTCCACCCTTATTATAATTAATAGTCATATTTTTACAGTTTCCTATTTATTTACCACTTTATTTATGGCTCTTTCTCAATATATGCTTAGCCACCTTCCCCCTTAATTTTATAGCTAGATTAGCTTTCCTTCTCTATTTTATTAAAGATTTCTCAACCTGTTTTTTTTTTATTTCCATCACTTTCTCTAACAATATTATGGTAAAATATGGGCATAATAAATAACAAGCACAATTAGATGTTAAGGAGAAAAAATGACGAAGGGAGGTAAAAGTTTAAATAACTAGTTGGATACGGAATTAGCAACTACTCGTAATTTAATTAGACACATGATACTAGTTAGCATGCTTCTGAAATGCTATATTTTATACTCTGAGGATGTTGGTACATCTTGAAGTCATTAGTACATTTACCAAATGCGTTGGTAATTTTTTTTAAATATATCAAACATTTATTTAATCTATTACTACATGTCCAATATATATATATACAAAAAATGATAGTGCAATTCTGAAAGATACATAGTATATTTATGAAATATATCAGTAAAGGATTAAACTATACTAGTATACATTAGGTACCAGTATTTCCTAACAATGCTGGTAAATATACACAAAATATTAGTGTACTAACACATAGCTATAAATTACTATGTAGTATAACTATAATATATATTATTATATGTTTGCAAGATAATGATACTCTCAATATGCTAAAACATATCTGCAAGATAATGATACATACTATCGATATGCTAAAACATCTCTGCAATATACTTGTACATACTCTCAAGATATTATAACAGTCCTGCAATATACTTGTACATAATCTCAAGATACTATAACAGTCCTGCAATATACTTGTACATACTCTCAAGATACTATAACAGTCCTACAAGATACTGGCACATACCTACAGTATGCTAGAGCATATTAACAAGATATTAGCACATTCTCTCGTACATATTCTCAGGGTACTATAATAGCTCTGCTAGAAAGTATCCCTAGAAAGAAGTGTCATGTCCCCCAATGAGCTCTCACTTGTCAGTTTGACAGATCAGCTTATAGCAGAAGTAATACCAACACAACACTCAATCAAGGGTAGAAATAAGGGCTGCCAACAGCAGGTGGTGGCACAATCGATTGTTCGCGTAATAACGTGTGCATAGAAACCTCACTCAAAATTAGACCAATTTTTACAACTATTTATGCTGTTTTTACTAAACAATCAAGTTTTATTAATCTTTTCCCAACATTTCTTACCCACGAGCGGTGTTACAGTTTCAGTTGCAAGCTGTGCTTTACACAATATGGGGCATAAAGTGAATACGAATACAAATATAACAATTACCCACATTTACGAATTATGTAATTGTTGGAAAATGTCAAGACGGGTAGATTTGCAGTGTAGACCATATGGGTGAGACACAGGCCTCTTAAGTCGTAATCTCACTTGTCTGCATACATTTAACCCTGTCAATCTTTCTTATTTAATATTAAATATAAAAAATTTAGTTATTAATATTATAATGAATTATCATTTCATTTTTAAAACTTATACAATGAGGATTCATAGCATTTTATTTAATATTAATAATATTAATTTAAGTATTATTTTTTATTATTAGTATTGTTATTGTTATTATTATAGTAAATATTTTTAACAGATTAATATTATTTTTATTTTTTTAGCACTGAGTTTTTTTAAACATTCTGTCTATACGCGTATGTACGAGTTACGCTAATGTGTTAGAGATGAGAAAGGTTTAATTCAGAAGAGGCATACCCGCGTTTGCGTGGAGGAAGAGTAGAAAGACATTTAGGAAAACACTCTCTCAGTACACCTGACCAGGAATTGAACCCCGATCTTCACGTCATCAGGAGTCTATTGCAAGAGTGACACCTTAGAACCCATGCAGCCACCAAAGCAGTAATACAATGAATAATAATGTAATGTTTAATATATTCTTCTTGTTTTTAACTATAATATAAATAACATGACGGCCTAGGTGCTCTTGGGGCTAAGGGCTTGCCTCAAGACCCAATAATCAAGGGTTAAAACCAGGCCAAGGTCATCTTATTTTCACAAAGTTATTAAAATCAGTTGCAAAACTTTCTTTAGATAAATTGCGAAAACGTCATTACCACGTTTACTGTGGAATGTAAAGAATCCTTGGGAGGTATGCGAGATGGTTTACCGGCAAAATTGGCAGGATCTTTCTAGCTCGTTAGACAAAAATTCACTGCAGAAAGCAAAGGTAGAAGACTAATGCTCTTCCTGGAATTGCCTAGTATGTGTACTTACTTCATCCCGGATGTTACGGGACACTAACTTGTCGAAGGGCTAAGTGTGTGGACTACTCTAGATATATGGGAAACACGTCTGGGTTAACCTCTGGGTTAACCTCTGGGTTGTGAACTCATTATTTTATTTATAATATAGTAATTTGTATTATTATATAGATATAAACTCACTATTATTATAACGACTTGTGTTAAGGCGAGTGTGTAGGAATGCGAATTAAGGGCAGTGTTGTTTTTATAGCAAATCATTTTTCTTTTCATTTTTTGCCTAAATAAATAAAATATTGCTTCAGTAGAAATATATAATCTAATTGTCTACGCATGGTGGCTTCATTAGTTCTTTAATATCTGATATGAGCATTAGATATTTTTTTAATAAGAAGAGAAAAAATTGACATTAAGTTCCAGGATATCCTGGACAAATATTCCACAATGTTACGTTCACCCTGTGAGGAAAGTTAAAATCCATGTTTCTACTAGATAATTATTTAATTTATTTTGACCAAAAAAATTCTTAATATATATATAAGTGGGGCCTATGTGATGTTGAATATAGTAGTGATTTGTTTTGTATTAAAATATATCACTAACCTCATGCACTTGCAGCCTAGGTAAAGATGGTGTATTATGAAATGTATTTGCATTACAGGTTGAAATTTCTCGTTGGTGATAAATTTTAACTCAAAAACAAATCACTACTATATTCAACATCACATAGGCCCCACTTATTACTTATTTACTTTATGAAATAGGACCTTGAAAGTTCATTGACACACTTACAAAAGTACACCACCTATCCCTATCTTGAATTAATTCTATCCAGTCCACTTCATTATACCCTACCCCTATCTTGAGCTAGTTCTATCCAGTCCACTTCATTACACTATATCCCTATCTTGAGCTAGTTCTCTCCAGTCCCCCTCATTACGCCCTATCCCTATCTTGAGCTAGTTCTATCCAGTCCACCTCATTACACCCTACCCCTATCTTGAGCTAGTTCTATCCAGTCCCCCTCATTACACCCTATCTTGAGCTAGTTCTATCCAGTCCACTTCATTACACTATATCCCTATCTTGAGCAAGTTATATCCAGTCCCCCTCATTACGCCCTATCCCTATCTTGAGCTAGTTCTATCCAGTCCCCCTCATTATACCCTACCCCTATCTTGAGCAAGTTCTATCCAGTCCACCTCATTACACCCTACCCCTATCTTGAGCTAGTTCTATCCAGTCCCCCTCATTACACCCTATCCCTATCTTGAGCAAGTTCTATCCAGTCCCCCTCATTATACCCCATCTCTTTCAGGTACGTTCTAATGTTATCTTCCAATCTTAGTCTATATCTTCCCAATAGCCTATTTCCATTGGATTTGCAAGTGAGTAGCTTGAGCAAGGTTCTAGAGTAGTGTGTTTTTCACACTGGTGCGGGGTTAGAGAATGGCAGGTGGGATGGGAAGATTTAAAAACAATCTAGCATTTACAGACAATATTGAGAAACTTACTTCAAGTTGATGATTCAACCTACATTAGTGGAAAAGCACAATTGCTTTCCTATATCAGATTCATTCATAGCGATGAAATAATCAAACAGAATTTATGTTTCAAAGAACTTGAGAAACAGACCAAAGGACAATATATTTTCAAAACCCTTCTGTTTATTTGGAAAAAAATTGATATTTTATAGGATTCTTTTATTGAAATCTTTACGGGTGGATCTCCATCTATGATAGGGAATCTGAGAGGCTTGAAGGCAAAATTCCGCAAGAGTCTTGTAGCTGATTTCAAGTTGATTCTAGATCAGACCGTGCGCGTTGTGAACTTTATCAAAGTAACACCATTAAAGGCATTGTTACTTGCTCAACTCCATAAAGACATGGAATAAATTCTTAATTATGTACACTAGGGTTTTCTGGCTGTCTCGGGGTAAAGTTTTAAATCTGTTTTTGAAACTGAATAACGAACTAAGATCATTTTCAGGAAAAGACAGGAACCTGCTGTAACCCCATCTGGATGAGAATTACTGGTTTGCAAAGATGGCAAAGTTGTCAGCTATATTTTCCTGGTTGACTGTGCTTAGCCCCAGTATGCAAGTCCAAGATAGCAATATCCTCCCAGGAGACAAACTGACTGCATTAAAATAATCTGCAGTACTGGTTTAAAAGGCATAACCCCTAGATGCGATGTCTTCCACAATTTAAATGTTCCCACGTGTCAAATATTTTAAAACGAGAAATAAATTGTACGGCCTCATACAGGAAAATTATTCAACACTAGTAGAAAAGATTGATCAGTATTTTCCTTCCTTATCTACAGAAATATTATACTGGATTAGAGATCTCTTAGTGAATTACACCTGTTCAGATCTGACAGTGAATAAGGAGGTAGAAACTGCCTGTATTTTGAGTGATCGCATCTTGAAATTGAAAAGCGGGAATATGCCACTGAACTCTTTATGGATGTACCTACATCCATAAAGAGTATCCACGTGTTTCTTCAAGAGAAATATTGTTGTGAACAGGTATTTTCCCCTCTGATAATTATCAACACCTTATTTATTTCAATGATAAGATGTGAGTTTATCTTAAATAATAACTAATATAAATGAGATTACCGAACAAAAACAAGCTCACACCTCTCAATAAATTGACTGTACATTTTCTAAGTGTTTTTATGTAGTTGCATAGTTTTATAATTTGTTGATGTCTCATGATAATATTATAAAGTAGTTGTGTTTTATGTCATGATTAAAGCACCGCTAGGAATTGCTCTCTTGGTTTTGAATGTATTTCCTATCAATAGAATATTTGGTGTGGCAGGAGCATTTCAAAAGTGCGGCTCAGAGAAAAATTTTGGGAACCACGGTCTATAATCACCCATTCGCACTGCATGCCCTGCCAATATAAGAGTGTCGATTATTCTAACAATGTCTTGTGACGAGTACAGGGTATGTTACTCATAATTATGTAACCTCCTCCACTCTCCAGTGGCCTCATCCTTTTTTGTACCAAATGTATTCCTAAGCAAGTTTTCTTTTTCTTTTTTTCGAACCCCATGAATTTGTTTTCGTCATGTAAGGTAAGCGACCACGTTTCACCCCCATAGAGAACAACCAGTAAAATTGTTTTGTATATTCTGAGTTTTACATTCCTTGACAGCAGGCGAAATTTCAACAACTTTCTGACCGAGTAATAGCATGCATTCAATATCGTATTGATAGTTAAAATTGTTCGTAAATATTTAAACTCATTAACCCTGTCAAATTATATTAATAACTTTTTAACATGACAATATATGTAAAAGGAAAAATAAATATTTGCACACTTACATTTCCCCAAGTATGTACAGTCTTATGTTCATAGGAATGATAGCTTAAAAAAAACCTTTTGCTGTGCTTAATATTGATAACATTCTACTATATAATTGTTAAAATTGTTGATAATATCTATCCCTAGTGACATAAGATGACCTGGCTGTCTAGGGGTAGGGTCTCGGACTTCTGTGCTGGTGGTCCGGGGTTCAATCCTCGGTCCCGGCACAGTTTTATCTGATAATTCCTTCACCTCTGACAAGACGTGTATTAATCACAACTTGCGAATGTGTAGAATACCAGACACCCCACCCCCACCCCCCAGTGGTTTGGATCCCAAGTTAAACTGTAGGTCCTCCATTTCATCTCACAATCACCCTACCGTGCGTATAGCCCAAGCGGGTAGTAAGACGCGGTGCTAATAATAATTAGTGACGTGTTTCATATGACTTAAGTACAGTATGAATACGTGAAGGTGGATCTAGTAACTTGTCTAACCGTTTTCCTTTGGACTGTGTGTCAGATTCCAATTAACTAGTTTGTTTTTAGTTACTTGCATCATATAGTCAAAGATGCGAGGCTTGCAATATATACAAAGAATAGCCTTTGTAAAAACTCTCAAATTTCTGTGTTACTAGTCATAGGAGATATTTGAAACAGTGGTCTGGTGGCTTCAGGCATTAGGCTCTCAAAAAAAAGTTGATTCTCCCCATCTTTAGGATTCCTAAAATAGGCCTACAAGGTTTCATATTTTAGAATTTACCCACATCAATGGCCAATTGGTCTAAGATTTAAGTGGTACTATATGATATTCAAGAAGAGTAATGGGCACACTATATCTGCCCGGTCATCTATCCGTCTGTTATGTCCCTCATCTAACTCTATCAAACATGTAACACACATATAAGGATATTACCAGTTTCTTAACGCGACTTTTGGTTCTATAATGAGGTAACTTTTTATAGATGCAATAGTTATTATATCTTATGTTTCGACTACACTACAAAGTACAAACATTCGGGAAATAATATTTTTTTCCGAAATTAGATTTTTGTTTTTTATCTTACTACGCACCAGAGATATCCGCTTATTCATACTAATTGAGTATAGATGAGAACAGTATAGTTTTAGAAGAACTGTACCTTCATTTGCGTGTGGTAAATGTAAACAACGATTCAAGAAAAAAACACCTCAGAACACACTCGACCAGGATTCGATCTCTAAGCTCCCTATCATCAGAAAACCAAATTGTATTATTCTTAGACGGATTCCGTGAGCCCACTGATGTATGTCATCACGACCCACCTCGGTGGCGTAGTTAGCTTACGTGCTAGATTCGTGTTGAACTAAACTGCCGAGGACGGGGAGATAGAGGCTCGAATCTCACTCGGGTAAACTTTTGGTTTTCCACTCTCCCTCCACGCAAATGTGGGTTCACTTCCTCTATATTAGACCTTCCCAGTTCCTATCCCATTAGTGTCAATAGTATATAATCGTATAACCAGAACGGTTAGTAAGACGCGGTGCTAAGTATTAATGTCATCATCAAAGAATATACCAGATTTTCTCACCACATTCTTCTCAAATATTGTTTTTAAAATTGAAGCTAATCGTCTCAAGATTTTATATCCTTGAGAAAAATACAAAAACTAAAGCTGGAAAAATGTTCGGAAACCAACGCTTGTTGTAATTATGGTGATGCGTGGAGATGATTAAGTTATAAAACCTTTTGTAATAACAATGCTTTAATTCTTTTATTTGTACAGTTTTTAGTGTTTGAAATGATTAGAATCGACTTTAAAGTAACATAAATAAACATCAATGAAAGTTTTAAATCAAAGAAATGTACAAATTCTACCATTAAAGCCTGTGTCATAAAATGGCTGTGCTTTTAATCTACCATCGACATCTCCGCTATGTAACAAAAAATAATGATTATGAACCAAATATTGAGATCCAATATATTTCGAAAAATATTTGAGTTAACGGTCAGTTCACAACTTGATCGAAATATTTGAAATTGTATATCGAAAGTGAGTCCTCATCCCACGATCGTGTAGTTTGTAAAAGTTAATTACCAGACCATCATATAATGTTCACCACACTTCACAGTGCAAGAGAAAAGGAAGAGTTGGTGAGCTTAGTAACGCATAGTTTCCATTCGACTGCAAAGCAAAATATTATCATAAACAGTTTATTTAGTCAAGCTAAGCTTCAAACAGTCTAACAACAGCTACAGAGGATTTTAACTATTATAATAATAATATTTAGCACCGCGTCTTACTACCCGTTCGGGTTATACGCTTTAAGTACTAATTACGCTAATGGATTAGGAATTGGGAAGGTTGAACTAGAGGAAGTGAACCCGCATTTGCGTGGAGGGAGAGTGGAAAACCATTTAGGAAAAACCGACCCCAGTTCACCCGACCGAGATTCGAACCTCGATCTCCCCGTCCTCAGCAGTCGAGCTCAACACTACAAGCGCGTTAGCCAACTACGCCACAGAGGCGGGTTTTAACTATTAGTTGGTCGTATGCGAACAATCTCGTATACCTCCATCCTCCAAATTTGTATATATTAGACTAGGAGTACCCATATTAAATAATATATTCGTTTTTGATAAATTAGTTTATTCGCCAACTGTTAGGTGGGTGTGGATAGTATCTCGAGTCAAGGTTCATATTATAGAATTTTATGACAAAAAACACTTTTTGATCCAAATAAATCATATATTGCTTCATTAAATACATTTAATTTAATTTTCTACATAGCTCAATAGATTTTTTTTAAATATATGTCACGAATATTGAGGTATTTTGCCAGGATTTCTTCTCTATAATTTTTTTAAAAAATCGGGTTAAATTCAGTGATACCCGTGTTAAAAACCTGTCAAAATTACGATATGTAGAAAAAAAATACGTTAACTTGTATAGCCTGCCGATACTAAAATATAGGCCTACTGTGTGGGTAGTATCTCCTGGGACACTTTATACATTTCAAATTCATCTAGGCCCACTGTAAGTTTGATGAGGGACCCTTTAGTGAAGTCGGAAGCACGTCTTTGTACGGAGACAGCTCTTGACAATGACGAAAAATGCACTAGTGTGATGACCGGTACTTCCTCTTTTACAATAATTAACTGAAGGACAGGGGACTGGGTGGTATGTATGTCCTAGAGAATAGTTAGTTTTAAGTTGAGTTCTAATGATCAGTTCAGAAAGTACAACTATCTAAATATCTTAGTACTCTCCATCTCCATAAATACACATCTACTTCTAAATTCTACCTCCCTATCTCCAACTCATTAGCGTGATATAAATACGTACGGCCCGGTAGTAACAGGGGGTTGGGGGTAGTAACAATTCACAAGCTCCAGTAGAATCAAATACATTAGGAAGTCTTAACCATTTTTTTCTTTCTCACTACCTATTCAGGCTATATGCTTCTGTACTAATTAGGCTTATATGTTTGGAATGAGGAAGGTTGGATTTAGGGTGTACCCAATTTTAAGTTGAGGGAGGGTGAAAAACCATTAAGTAAAAACACCTTCAGTCTACACGACAGAGATTCAAACTCCGATCTCGTCACCAACAGTTCAGTCTATCGCGATAGTGACGCCTTAGACCATTCAGTCACCTATGGCTATATTAAATGTATTATATCAATTAAAAATAAAATTGTGTATAATAATTTACACATATCAAGGTTGAAGAGTAATAAAGTACCAGTAAGCCCTTGCGAAACTTTCGCACATTCAACCCCCCCCCCTCAAAAAATAGTATTTTGTTGGGTTGTTGAAATTAAATACTCAGCGAAGTGTATACACAAATCAACAAAAAGAGTTTATTTTCGGTAATTGATACCAAAATATTGCTAGATTTTTCTTTTAACTTAAATTTAAAACAATGTGTTTTAACGTAAGCTGACGTATGTAAGAAGTCGGTAAAAAAAATCCTATTCACTTAAACTTTATTCCTCGCTGTAGGCTTTGTATTAGTTGAGAAAAAGGGGTGTTGCCAACAAAAATAATATATAGGATAGGCCTTATAAAAAATAGTATATTGCTTTTACTATTCATATAATCTAAATTGAATATAATCAAGTGATTTCATATAAATGTATTCCTTTTAGAAATATTGACAAACATATTAATGTTAGAGATATATTAAATTATTGAATACCTACTGAATATTGGTTTAAATCGTCCCAATTCAAATTTGCCTTATTGCTGGAGGAGTTTATTTGAATGAACCATGGCACTTAGCGTTCAATAAAAAGGGCTGGCCGGGCCCCTCAAGTTGCTATAGAAACTCAACTACTACAACATTTTCCTCAAATACTGTTTCAGAGTGAAGGGTGCGCACAAATCGATCTGCAAAGAAATATGACCTTTCATTTCAGTGAGTTTGTCGCGGAAGTTAATGCCCTCATTACGATTGTAGGGGAGAATTTATATATAATCTGGTTTGGGAAATATTTATATATTTTTCACCACGCGTCCTACTAACCGTCTGGTCTACACATATTTACCTACTCTAATTGAGTAGGAATGAGTAGGGTAGAATTCAGATTCAATTTACCCGCATTCAAATTAAGGCAAAGGGTGAACCATCTCGGGGAAAAAATAAGATCAATGGACCAGCCCAGGTTTGAACTCTTACATCCCCAACACCAGTAAATAAGACTACACTATCTTGACGTTAGTATAAGAGCTAATATTTATATATTAACTTTGATTAAACTCCAAGCAGAATGCACTGGACATTGAAGATAATAATATGTTTGGTAGGCTTAATGACAATAAAAAGACTTTTCAAAGATACCGGGCCAGTTTCAAAGTCAGCCTTAAGCCTCGTTTATCATGTAACAAATGTGACCTGGCGGTCCAGGGGTAAGGTGTCGGACTTCTATGCTGGGGTCCGGGGTTCAATCCTCAGTCCCGGCACAAATTTATCTGATTACCAAACCCTTCCTTCACCTCTGACAAGACATCTTGTGAATGTGGGGAATGCCAGGCCTCCACCGTGGTTCGGATTACACGTTAAACTGTAGGTCCTTCATTTCATCTCACAATCACCCTACCATTACACATTAGCGCAAGTGCATATAACCCGAACGGGTAGTAAGACGCGGTGCTAGTAATAATATTATGTAACAAGTTGGACCCAACATGTTGGGAGACAACACATGAGGAAAAGTAAGCTGCGTTTATTGTCGCCAACTTGTTGGACCAACATCCTGGGTCCTTTGCTAGTTTTTTATCAGTCTACACATTTCTAGCCATGGATAACATCGTATTAAGTGCCGTTCTTCATTGATCGTGTTGACAGGAAGTGTACTCTTGCAGAAAAAAACAAAACCTAAGAAACGGTGGGGGGTTTGAAGGGGTTTTTTGGCTAAACGTCAAATTGAAGGTGTGTACATGGGAATAATGAATTACCTACATTTGCAAAGTGCATATGATAACTTTGAACGCATATCATATGTGGACTTTGAATGCTTAGTTACACTTCTCTATTCTCATTTACGGGGTAAAGTGGAAAAGAAAAAAATGTTGTGACTGGGAGAAAAATTTGCTACAACTTTACGTTTTATGGGAGCCTTATGTATAGCCACAAAACACGTGCATTGCCAAGGCTAGAGACTGTCTCGAATCTCTAGCGCATGCGCAGAACCTCCCAAATCAGTCAACATGTTGGATTGGTCGTTTATTATCTCCAACAAATGATCCAACACATCCCTACCCAACTTGTTGGCCCTGACCGGATCTCCCAACACCAACATGGGCCAATATCCCCAACAAGTTGGGAATACGTTTGTAGTGTAACACAACTTGTTGGGATCGTGTTGGCCAACATGTTGTTCTACAATATAAACAAGGCTTAAGTATTCCTCAAGTACAGAACGAGACATTCCATTCTGGTCTAGATAGGTGTCTTATATTTAGTGTTGCGTCGTACTTGAGGCGTACTAAGTCTGAATATGAAACTGGACCATCCCATCATGGTCTAGGAAGGTGTCGTCTTGTATTTAGTATAGCACTGCCATTGAGGCGTACTAGGCCTAAATATGAAACCGGACCATCTCATTCTGGTCTAGGAAGGTGTCGTCTTGTATTTAGTATAGCACTGCCATTGAGGCGTATTAGGCCTGACTTTGAAACCGGACCATCCCATCATGGTCTAGGTAGGTGTCGTCTTGTATTTAGTATAGCACCGCACTTAAGGCGCTAGAATAGTCAAGCAGGAATTCATAAACTCTTGGAACCAAGTGGGTTTCCACTTATAGCGTATCTGGGCGGAGCTTTCCATCAGAAACGAACAGCGGGGAAAGAGTAGATAGAATATAGTTGCGCTGGTTTGTATGCGTAGTAGCACTTTGTTGTCATCAGTCACCCAGCGAGGATAGGGTGGAACGCTATTAGTTTACTGTTCTCTGGCTCACACCCTATTCCTAACTACCAAGTACCAAGTACCGAACCCTGGCCCGAACAATTATTTTTCTGTGTACACTGTTATGAGTTTAGGCATACATAAAACGTTGACAATTAGTGCGGTTCAATTATATACGCTTTAATTTTAAACTATTTTTTTGTGGTTTAATATACAAAGTTGTTCATTCTTGAATCTTTATTTTTCCATCACTCTTTCATATGGATACATTATTGTAATCGTCAAAGTTCTCGTATTCACTTTAGTAAGCAAATCGTGTATCTTTGATAAATAAAAATTGCCCATAACTTAGATAACATTTGATTTGACATTTGATATTAAAGTTAGGCCTACATACATAACTATTATAATATATTTCGTAAGTGTTGTCACACTCTGTATTAATATACTATATGAAAAAGTTTGTGCGATTTTATTCGTATATGTGCAATACAAAATAATATGGTGATGACTACTAGGTTAGCGTTACACTTAGTCACCGTTACAGGGGAGGTTATAGGGTTAAAATCTTTTTAGAGTGCATTGATGGTATATTTTGCATTGTAATTTTTTTACTGTGGTATTTTCGTATTTTCTCTAAAGGCCTGTCTTGGGTTGAATATTTTAGCTTGTGGGCGACGCACGAACACTCCTGATTTCAAAATAAATACGCTTAGTTGTAAATTGTAATGTTACGTCACTCATTATCTGAATTCCCCAATCCTCTCATCACACTTTGTCACAGTGAACACTATTCCCCCTTCCCCCCAATATGCGTAAGAACTACGTAGTTTATAGACAGCTCCCAAGTAAATGCTGGTATATTTTATCTTAAACTCTTTCCTCATTTTCTGAGTAATTCACAACCCTTTTATAAACATAAACATTGAAAAAAATTATATTTTTGATTGAGCTTCAAGATATAAAACTGAACGATTAAAACTTTTCTAAAATAGTTTGATTCAAGAGATAAAGGGGACAGTAATTATTACAAACCCGTAATAGTACAAAATTTGGTCACATCTCTTATAAACTATTTGATTACATGGCAATGTTTTTATTCTTATTTCAAAGTGATGAAAAATGGTAGACAGTAGCAGATTATTTTAGTATTTTTTTTCCCCATTCTCAGTATTTAAAAAAAAAGTTATTTTATATTTGATTACCCAAATACCTTGGTTAATTAGACCCAAATGCTTGCATTAATTAGACATTAACTTGGAAGACTTAGCTAGAGATGCCAAACTAAGAATTAAGGATTGATACAAACACAATTATTATTTTCGAAATAAAGCTCGTAGTGATATGCCATTTATTATACGTAAGATTTCCCTTTTGCGTTTTAAAATTAAAAAGCTAATAAATATTACATTTACTGCATTACATTTCATTAAAACATTTGGAAGATCTACGTTACTTGCATTGTTACAAACTTGAATTACTATACAGATTGTTTTATAAGAAAAATTTATAGAACCGAACAATTTTTAACTATTTAAACAAATGCAAACTTAAGTTTCTTTGAAAGTTGTAGGGATGATAATAAAAGTGCAGATATCTTGAGAGATTTGTTTTAAAATTATTATTTTAAAGCATGCCACAGGCAACATTCATAGAATGAACACTTATAAAATGGAAAAGCTATTTGTAATTTATGAGGTAGTTACAAGGTAAGTTACAAGAATAAAATTAGACCTATATATTTCTTTAAATATAAAAGGTAAAAATTATTGTTTCCTGTGTAATAGTGTGTAGACAATGTATTGTGAAAACTATAAATTAAATCAATAATATAATTACTTCTAAATAATGTCGATATGAAATCAAATGTGTTATTCCAATATTCCACAAAAGTTGGTTTAGTTATTATCTTTATGTTCACAGAAAAGTTATAAGAATCAAATAAATATAACAATGAGATGAAAATACATGCGATGGTGAAATAAAAAAAATATGCCATATAATGATATTATGAACAACTATTTGTAGGATCATTCAAATTACAACTGGGTTTCTTAAAACAAATACATAATAAAAGTCACTTAAATGTGGTTATAAAAGACAAATTTTACTATGAGTTAGTTTATAAAAATTGTAGCTAAAGCTATAAATCAAAATGTCCTGAAGTGTAGTAAAACTTAAAGTAAACACATTCTTGTCATAATAAAAAAAACATATCAGGATTACATTTTTTTGACAAGTAAAATATAGATTTTTCCTGATAAGTATTTTCTATGACACAATCTATTTTTATCATTCACGGAGTACAATGCCTTATATAACAATTTTTGTTTTATGAAGAGTTTTCAATTTTGTTTTCCCAGCTTTACTACTCTTTGCAGTGTTTTGCGCTTTTATGATAACTCTGGGTCCTTTATTGGTAGTTTCCTAGTGTACATTGGCTCAATTAGTTCGGGAAGTAAGCAGTTAAAATAGAACTTCTGCAGGTTTGGTAACATACTATTTTGCCAAAACATAACATCGCGTTCAATAGTGTAGCATATAATTCCTTTAGGAGACCACACGATAAAAATGGCAGAATTGACGTCGAGTGATTTGCAGTGTTCCTTGAAGTTGATACATACATGTGTTTTTTTAGCTTAGGAGTTCTATCAATAGTGTTCATAAGCTTTATGGTTTTGTTGTTTATAGCTTCCAAATGTGGTAATAATTTTGACGAGATAGGGCATTTCACTTCGACAACTTTGTTCTTTACAATAAGTCCATCTAGAGACGCAGCAATAAATTCATATTCTTCGTCCACAGTCAGCCTACTTTTTGTAAATTACAACTCGTTTTTCTTCTATTAAGATAAGGAAACTGCTTCTTTTTCTAGTCCCTAGACCGTACTTGAATTCCATTTAAAAACTTTGTATCTTATCTGTTGCACTAAACCTGCACAGGAGGCTGTATCTTTCAGTTTACAAATCTTTCCAAAAAAACTAAGTTTTCAATTGTTTGCTTCTTCCTATTTTACATTCATGTCACCTGATTTGCTCTCTAGTGATTTTTTTATATTTCACATTTGTCTCATTCTTCTAATTCCAATAAGAATGATTGTTTGGCCTTCATATTCATCAGGAGTCATATCTGTGGAGGTTGAAGCATCCGGGCCATAATCCCCGTCTGCAGTACGTTGAGCTTGAATCGCTCTCTTCTTTGATTGATAAGTCAAACGGTGGCGATGGTTGCGTGCTTTTTGTTTTTCTCATCTTGCCACAAATAATTTTGTATGGATTTCAGGACTTTTTTTTACTACTGATTTGTGGATGACCCGATGAAGTTCATCTTCAGAATTCCCTGATGCCACTGTTGCTTCACATAGTGTCTGGTAAGAGTTTCACATTGCGAAGTTGACGCGTTTGGCACCAATGCTTTTGTGACAACAGAGTTGAAATCTTTGAGATGTTACTGTATACATCCAATATTAGGCTGGTTATTTGCAACACGCTGTCAAGCCGTCAAAAGTTCCTGAAACACACCTGATTGATCAATTTCTGGAATATAATTACACTTTCCGGCCTTAGCAACACCACCGCAAAAATACTGCCTATCGACGCATTAGGTATGGTCACCTAATACATTATATGGACTGTTTATAATAATCTTACGTAGTTCTTCAACACAGGCATGATGTGAAAGCTCTGTTTGCCTTTTTATGTGCTTTATTGGTGAGCATTATGCGGTTCGTAAATGTAATATTTTAGATTGCAAAATTGGCCTAGTTTTTTGTTTAAGTATATGTCATGAATTTTGTTTGTGTAGTTTCTTAGTAGATGTTTTCTGCATTCTATTTTTTTTGTATTTGCAGATTTGGCCCATACGGCATTGCATCAATAATTTTTTCTATATACACTACTGTCACCATCTCCAATAAGCTTGTGAAACATGATGCCGTGAAGATGAACCCTTTGAACAAAACCTTCAACAATGATGTCCTGTTCCATAGATGTTGAGGAACCTGCCCAATTGTTTGCACACTTGTGATGCGGAAGAGAGCTTTGGTCGAGAGTAGATACATGGCGTTCACAAAAAGAGCAATATTTGTTACGAACACAAATAAACAAAACTATCTTTGTTTTGTAGCTTAAAATAAAAAATCATATGCATCGAGAAACAGCGTTAATTGTTAACAATAATAGCATACGTTTAAATTCAGGTAGCATTTAAAAATCAGATAAGTATCTTCACTCAACTCGCTTGAATTTCAATAAGTTCACTCGTGCCCTACCTATAAGACTTACCATCCCTTCGAGCTGTCAGTATAACTAAAATAAGGAAAAAGGAGTTAAAAGTGTATGATTTAGGGTAAGGGTGGCCCCATTTGCTTTGGAAAAGAGGGGGGAGGGGGCGTTTTGGATGGAAAAAACTCCCATACAAATTTCCGAGGTGGAACTCCAACCTCGCAGTGCTGACACTGGACAAACTAACAAAATGAGATTAGCAAATATCAACGCAAATGCTGAACCTTTTCTTCAAAATTATATTATCTTCATCTTACCTTCTTAGTGTGAATGTGTAAATAGCCCAGATGGTTGGTAAGAGGTGGTGCGATTTAATTATCTATTCATTTAATTATTTAATCACCATTCCTGACAGTGAATCGTATTTGTTCTTATACGAACGTTTCGCTCAGGTCCTATCAGCAACAATTGATACCAACGGGTACCCCATCTTCGTCCATCTCTCTATTTTCAATGGCCAGCCTGACCTCTTCTCGACCGGCTTGTGCCATAAGGTCCCAAGCTACATCATGAAGTGAAACAGAAACCTCTTCATGATATTAGCTCCAAGTATGTTTTGACATGCACGGCATGCTTAGAGCAGAGGAGAGTTCTTCAAGCTGGGCAAAGCCTCCACCAGTCGCAATTGTACCAGACTCCACGGCTACATTTATATTCATAGCTCCATCACTTGGAGGATGCTTTATAGACAAGCTCTTCTCAATGTTTCAGACAGAACATTTGTAAAATAAAACATTTGAAAACCCTTGTCGGCGCTCGCTCATAAGTTTCATATCTTTGAATGTACAGTCGAATGGGACATGACGCTTAATGTTTTGAATACTACTGAGTTAATAGTTTAAATCTACCATCCTTCTGCCTTCTAATTTATGCACATTTTTCACACACTAATAGTCTTTATTTTGGTCCTCGATGTCCTGGTGAATGTCTTCCACAACAGAAGCAATATTTTGACTTGATTTATTGTTCAGGTTACCTATTGTGACACCACTTGTGCCAGCTCTGGGATCTTCTTCATATCTGCACACGAGAAAAAAAAAGCGTTCAAGCAATAAATGTAACTAATGGTGTATGACTGTCAGCTATAACATAGTGCAGTTATGAAAAAGTGTATGAAGTATTTTAACTTTTCTATAAACATCTAGCGTGGTTTTTTACTTTTGTCATGAGTTTTGTCGTGAGTTATTAATGTAAATTTTTATATAAAAAGTTTTATATCACAAAAATATAAGATAAGTCACATGCTATAATTATATCCAGTTTTTGCACACTTGTGATGAGTAAGAGAGCGTTGGTCGATAATAGATGCATCAAGCATGGCGTTGTTTTCGGTCATTGATAAAATACTAGGAAATCGTGAGGTGTGTGTGTGAAATCTTATGTTCTAAAAATGTTTAGCAGCTGAACAATCGCAACATGTTGAGTGTGTTTTCGGTCATTGATAAAATACTAGTAAATCGTGAGGTGTGTGTGAAATCTTATGTTATAAAAATGTTTAGCAGCTGAACAATCGCAACATGTTGTGTGTGTTTTCACCACCTCTCAAGAGTAGTTTCCACTCGTGTGTGGCGTGACGTACAGCTCTCCTACATTAAAGCATTGTGTAGACAATCTTTTCTTGCTCAACAATAAATATGTCGCATCTACTCACAATTTATCCAAATCTTTGTTTGCTGTAATGAAGTCACATTGAAACTCATCAAATGGTTCTGTCATGGCAGGGATGGGTTCTAAGTAGGCCAGATTGTAGTTATTACTTGTAGAAATGTGTAATTCAAAATATTAAACTTATAACTAAAATACCAAAAAACCAAAAATAATAACTAGTAGGAACTTAATAACATATCTTCGTTCACTTTTCCCTTGAAACATTTTGTGTAGGATAATCTTCATATGAACCAGATGAAGTCATCGTTACAGCAAGTTTTCCCCATTAGATCTTTCAATCATGGTTAACATTTTTTTCCTGCGCAAATCTAAAAGTTTTAACATTTTAAAAATATGAATCTAAAATACGAATAGGCCTGTATCATACAGTATTCCATTGTACATTATATATTTAATAACCGTTCACATATACGTAAACTGACATCTTATTTTAGGAGAACGTGGAAAAATTAGTCTCACGTGTACATGGCCGGTACTGAACACATAACTTCGTCACAGTTGGATCTGGCATGCCTACTTCACGTGTCATGTGATTGCACATTTGTTTAGTATTAAAAATGTTTAGTAATGTTTGTTACTTAAAAGGCAGTATATGATAAAAACATTGTCGAAAAAGTGTCGAATTTGAATACTATAAGACTAAAATATTAAAATTGAAAAAAATAGTCAAATGTTTTAGGGAAGATGGGTAAAGAGTTAAAACAACAATTTCCAACAGTTTCGACCAAACTTAAAATCTGTATAAATGACATGAGTGCCTACGTGATTTAGTTGTATTTTCGTCTCCAAGCAATGCACCAGTTTCAAAAACCAGTTGGGTGCAATATGAATATTTTACCATTTTTAGCACATCCCGAACACTGACTAAATGAAGCCGTTAGTGACTATGGTGTTCAGTTTTAATTAATAAATATATAGATAAAATATTATTGCCGTTTTAGAGCATTTGTTGTTAAAATAGTTGATCCAATATATAAAGGAACCTGGTTCATTTCCGGATGGTGCTAAAAACTTGTTTTCCATTTGAATGCGGACATATACTTCTGTTCCATTATTAAATAATTGATATATGCACCTATATACTTGATTTCAATATGTGTATATCTAGGTGCAGTGTTAGGTTAAGTTGGTTAGTATGTTGCGTGTTTAAAAAGTATTGAAATATGATAGTGATAATAATATAATAAGTTAGAATAGATCAGGCACGTAGAAAGAAAACAATTTCGTGAAGTGGCCCCAATTTCTAACGAAAACATAACTATTTGTTTGAAATAAAACTGTTATAGATCAATCATTATGTATTTTAAATGTATATACATCACAATACATAAACAAATGGTACGGTGCACCACACAAACTTTCTCGCTACTTTAAATACTAAATGGTACAAAACTCCGCACCGACTTTTTCACTTTATTGTTTAAAATGGGAGATATTTACTCAAAACTCGTAATATATAGGAAACTTAATAATATACACTAGCAAACCCAAACACCAATTGCACCATACTTATTTATGTAAAACATTTTTTGAGTTCCTGTTTTAAATTTTATGATTTTATTTTTAAAGAATTAATGTCCTCAATTGTATGTTTGGACCTATAAAAAAGATCAATATTGGGTTAACAAGGCTCAACACCTTGTATTAAAATGTTGTCTTCCGTTAAAAGTTCGACATTTTATTGGGAGTTGCACATCTTCAGGCCATCGCATTGCTATTAAATTTCTCATTTATAAATTTTGACCAATAAAAAATGTAAATATTGACTAATGAGTCTAAAATTGCTGTACGAACATTTCTCCTAAGAGGTTTAAGGAAAAATAACATAAACTTTTTAAGATGTTTACTAATCTTATATTTAATTACTCTATGGCATTGGAGAATTACTGCGTTAAAACTTAAGTTGTATCTCTCTACAACTTAAGCGCACAAAATCGTATTAATATATTTGTAAATATCTCAGAAACTTTTGGTTTTATAAAAATGTATTTCATATGAAAGTTTTTAATTTTTAATAGTACTACAATTTTACAGTGATAATTTATTCAGTATCTCAAATAGTTGCGGAGATACGGAAATTTCCGTTTCTGTAAAGCACCCTGAGAGTAATTTTTATGGGAAAATGACCATATCCAGTTTGTTTATAATCTTAATCAACGCTTAGATACGAATTTTAACCAAAATCATTAAAGCTGATTTTGAGAAAATATATTTGTTTCTCTTTTCGCCTTTATTAAACTAATCTTAACAATTTTAAGTTTAAATATACACACAGACAGACGGCATTGTAACGACCACTTTTTAGTGTTCGGGGGTCATGTACGTTGACATCCATCAACATTTCAGGTTAGATTTTTTTTACGGTCACAATACTTTACCTTGGTATTCGAAAAGTTAAAAAAAAAATATGTTTGCGTATAGCTTGAATTATTATTATTATTATTATTATTATTATTATTATTATTAGCACCGCGTCTTACTACCCATTCGGGTTATACGCACTTACGCTAATGTGTAATGGTAGGGTGATTGTGAGATGAAATGAAGGACCTACAGTTTAACGTGGAATCCGAACCACGGTGGAGGCCTGGCACTCCCCACATTCACAAGATGTCTTGTCAGAGGTGAAGGAAGGGTTTGGTAATCAAATAAATCTTTGCCGGGACCGAGGATTGAACCCCGGCCGCCAGCATAGAAGTCTGACACCTTACCCCTAGACCACCAGGTCACCGATAGCTTGAAAGTTATTGGTTTTATAAAAATATGTTTAGAATAAAATATTTGTATTATAAATAGATCTATATATTTGCAATGATAAGTAATTTCGTATTTCAAATAGTTTCGGAATTATGATTGAAAAAATAGAATTTACGCATCAGGCCCTTAAAGCCATTTTGCCAAAATATTGAGAGTATCAATTTTTTTTTTTAATATTTGTAAATGTTTTGAAATTAAATTTAATCGAAATAGTTAGAGCCAATTTTGAGAAAATCTATTTTTTCTCTTTTTGCCCCTAAGTAAATTACCCTTAATTTTAGGGTTAGATATTAGACCCCCCAATTAAGTTACACCATTCGATTTGCAAAGAGCCATTCTAAGTCTCTATATTATTTTCTTTTGGGTTTCTAAGCATTTGTGACCAACCCAAATATGTCGTTTTTTGAACTCTTCAAAGTGGATAATTTCAACTTTAAAACTAGTTTTAGATATCTACATATATCTAAGGGTGTATATTATAGTTTTTTGTTCATTCCAGTAAAGACCAAATTCGTTTACTATTAACAGTTTTATTAATATTTGACTTAAGCGTGACGTCTGAATGGCCCTATCTCAGGTGGCTAGGCAGCCCCCTTAAACCCCTTGGCCCTGTAGAGTGCAAGTCTAAATCCTATTTTGTGGGATGGTGGGAGGGACGGAAGGATTAAAGGCGTGGCATGGCTTCACAATCAACCAAAGTATCCTTCCACACCAACAGGAACAGATGGAGCACGGAAACAGTAGATGGCGCTAGCTACCGGATAGGTCTGGCGTAAAAATTATATGTTTGGAAACTATCAGTTTTATCGAGAACGAGTGAAATGGTTGTGTTAATATTTTCAACACCCCTTCTAAGATAATGTATCAATGTTTATTAATTGTTACATTCTCTTATTTTTTGTTATGCAGCCGGCAATTTTATATTGAAAAATGTCAAAATTATTGAGATTTGATCACTGTTAAACTTATAGAGGAGGTGTGTATATATATAAAAAGGTATAACTTAAACAACATGCTTCTATTCTTGAACAAACCATTTCCAGAAAGAAAATTGCTAAACAATAAAAATTCTTGAAGATAACCGTTTGTTCCCATGGCTATGCATTTCCACGCCAAATGTAAAGGACCAATCGCGTGCTTAGTCTGACTGTGAAACCAGCCCCGTATTTCACGTTACCCTCCTTTCCCTTTGAAATGCTTTACTCAAACAGGGAATTTTGAAACACATTTATGAAGCTTAATAACGAGATATTAACATACTATTGTAAAATCAATCGATATGCTATAATAAAGATGGCAATGAAGATTATATTACACTTTAAACAAACTTGGAAATACACATAAAACAATGTAATTATAGGCCTAGTTTAAGATCATAATAAATTAATGATTGTCATAAAACATTTAATTACACAGCTCTTGTAGCGATAAGTATAATAAAACATTAAAATATTATAGACATAATAAATTATTAAAATTATTCAGGCTCATTACATTTATAATATTGATTCTTTAAATTATATTAAATTTTAATATGCGTTGTAGTTTACCATAGTAGTTATTTTGGGTTTCTTTCGTGAAGACCTGTGGATGTAGAATTGTCGAAACTAGTCTACAATCACTAGCCACTGACGCAGCTTTTTGACAAAAGGAGAAAGGGGCTCAAAAACCGAGGAGTCATTTAATTGTAACATAAACTTTTTATTAATCCTTTCTATTTTCGTATTTTTAATTCATTTTTTCATCATTATTCTTGAATTATTACTCTTATTACAATTATTACAAACTTTATAACACCAATTTCTAACGGATTATTTTACATTTTATAAAGTATCAAATATAACATCTTCCTCAGATAAAAATTTTATCAAATTTTAAATGTAATATAATATAAAGAATTGACATTATAAATATCATGTACCTAAATACTTTTAATTGTGTATTATGTCTCCAATATTTTAATATGTTATTGTACTTATTGCTACAAGAGCTCTGAAGCTAAAATGTTTTATGACAATAGTCTATTATGATCTTAAACTAGGCCTATAGTTGTATTATTTTATGTGTATTTCCAAGTTTGTTGAAAGTGTAAAATAATCTTCACTGCCACCTTTTAATATAACACATTGATTTATTCTTAAATGTTACAAACAGTAGTTTGTCCATGGTATAAAATGTTTATTCTTTATTTTAAAATATACCATTTAAAAACACAAACTTCATGACAGTAAGTGTACAAACCAATTTATATATTGTCTGTTCACGTTAGGAATTGACTTCTGAAAGGCCTTTTTCCCTACCATAAATCTATTATATAGTAGGATATTGGTAGGAAAAAAGACCTTTAAGAGAGTAAATCCTACCGTGAATGGCGTTTACAAACAAGCACCTAACACTCAAATTACTCTCAATATGTCAAACTAAATAACTTTAGAAAACTAAAATACCTCATTAAAAGAATAATAAATCATAATAAGTATATAGCATTTTAGAAAACATTCTAAAATATTAAATTAAGTAAGGAGCGTAATATAGTAATAGGTATACTTGGATACATAATTTTTATATGTAATGGATATAGATGACCAAACAAAGAATTAATTAATACCTTGAAATAATATTGGATAAACTATATGACAGAATGTTCCTGGCCAAGTACACAATAAATAACATAAAATAATTACAATTTTCTACAGTATGAACGTGACTTGAATAAGATTATTAAGTGTTTATATTTAATGGTTATATTATGCTCAAAATAGGATTAATAACAATATAAATTTAATAAATAACATATGAATATACCCGATCAAATGACAAAAAACCCTTTCGAAAAGTATTTTTGTCATTTTATTGTGTGGTAAAATATATTTTTGTTTTATTCTCACATATGTTACTTTATCCATTTAAAAACAGTTTGTCATTTTACTGTGTATGTATACATGGACATTTAATGTTATTCATTAAATTTATATTGTCAATAACCCTATTTTAATTATCTTATATTCATTAAATTCAAACACGTAAGACGATTATACCCGTCACTTTGATAGTGTATAAAATTGTAATTATTTTATGTTGTTTATTGTGTACTTTGCCAGGCTCTTTATGTTATTATCTAATTTATTCAATTATATTTTAAGGTATTAATTCTTTTTTTTTATTCATCTACATCCACTAACGCTATCAATTATATATCCAAGTTTTGTCTATTTTCGAAATATAAATCTATACTTTTTAATAGTACGCTTTAGTGGTATTATTATCAATCAGAGACAAGATATGAACCTAGGTAAACAGGATGATATGTGCCTGGGCTAATAGCACTCAGAATCGAGGGTAAACAAACATTCGCCCACATCCAGTAAAACTGCTTCGGTACTAAACCCTGCTCTTTTGAGCTTAGCTAGCCGAACCAAGAGGGGAGGTTTTGGGTACTCGAACCCCTCCCGAAAGAATAAGCATGATTAACCATGTAGTTTATTATTCCTCTTGAACGTCTGGGCTAGTAGCTTACTGGAGTCTTATAATATGCATAACTCAAAGCAGCTAAGCTCCTAATATATTAATAAAACAACTTTTAGTCGGGATGGAAGAAAACTCGTTGGGCCCGTATTTTTTTTTAGTTTTTATAATATTTCTCATCTTTGCCAAAATACTGCTTCAGTAGATAAATTTAGTTTAATTTTCTACACATACTAATCTCAATTCTTTTCGTGGGTATCCTGTAGTTTTATGAAAACTCTTTTTCTTGATTAAAATAGTTTTAAAAAAGTTTCCAATCAAATGTCAATATGCTTACGACATATATATTCAACAACCGTTGAAGAAATATTTTATTTATGTTGGACCAAATATATTTTTAATAATGTTCATATTTATTTGGTAAGGAGTAATAAAAAATAATATTTTTTTATCTTCTTTGCTATTATTTTTATTCCCTTCTCCTTATTTGACAATAGCTTAGTCTTCTATGACGACATATTTCGGTGTTATATAATATATAGATGTTACACCATCTTCAGGTCTTATTTATGATAAAGATTATTTTAAATAGATATATTATCGGAGAGTTTGTGAAATTTTGAGGTGTTATAAAAAACTTAGATTAAAAAATCGGCTCATAAACTGGCACTATTAGGTAAGAATAAGCATCAAATGCTCAATAAATATCAATTTTCTTTGTTACTAGTAGAAGTACCCTACCGTTGCCTGTTGATTTTCTTTGCTTCAAACAGAGAGGAAAAAATTCGCTTCCTTTTATTTCTTCTAGTCCAGTTTTTAATAATAAAAAAATTAAACTAAAATTTAAAATTCCAGTTTTGAGGTGCACATGTTTGTGTAATTTTATACAACGCCCATGACAGAGAGACGAACAAACTTAATTTTATTAATAAAGATTAGATTATAGCCTTTGTTTTCCATAAACGCACGATAGCTACTTTTGCAGTTAAGGTGGGATGGAAGGGGTGGGGAAAACATGCCAGTGTTTTTGCAGTTTTTATTGTAAAACAATTTTTTGGTCAAAATAAATAAAATATTGCTCCAATACAAACATATAATTTAATGGTCTTCGCATGGTGACCTAAACAATCCTTGAATATCTGGCAAGAGTGTTCTGGAATTTAGTGACAACTTTTACTCTTCATTTAAAAAGCTTATCATCTAATGCCTCTGCGCGTATTAAAGATATTCAGGAACTGGAACATGTGAAGAAAATTCAACCTCTATGTTTGTACTGGAGCAATATTTTATTTATTTTGGTCAAACAAAATATTTTGCCATAAAAACTGCACAAAACTGGACTTTTCTCCCATCCCACCTTAATGATCAAGTACTCAAGATGTTCATGTGTGAATTTACCTCTGTTGTCTGATAAAATGTGTTTATTTTGTGGGAAACTTCTCCCAACTTCACATGAAGCTATATGGTAACAGTTCAGATAAGCCAGCTCAGCTGAATTAAGTTCCACTTGTGAGGGAGCTGTAGCTTCTATTTCTAGGATGTCTGCAATACTTACCATCGCGTTCCAGCCAGAGTTATGATGCAATACTCAGATGTTTGTCGAGGTTGGATGTTCCGACTGAGCCGGAGATCTGCTTCAGGCTTCCATCTATTCTTTGTATGATGCTCAAAACTTTCACAATAAGCAAGTCCCTCACCCAAGGATGATTCCCAAAACCCACTGGCCAAAATATTGCATTTTTACATAATTTTAATCATTTGATTTATTTCAATAAACTGTACCGCAATGTAAACACATAAAAATAAATGGTTACGCACATCTAATGAAGAGATGTTTAACAAAAGGCATAACCACTTTCAGGACTGACACTACTGTGGGTCAGAAGAACATCTTCGTCACCAATATTCAATGTCAATCTATCTGACCCACGGGTTGCTCCTAACTGCTACAAACATACATGGGGAGAACACGTTTGGCTGTCATTTCCTGCTCGCAGGTACGCTATTAGAAAAGAGATCTTTAACTATGGAGGAGGCAAGGGCACCACTGGGTGAGAAACAAGGGTATACCACTTGTGTTCGAGGAGCAGGTGGGTTTAGAAAATGCAAGGATAGACTGACTTACTGGACGTACGTACATGGTATTAGTATACAAGAGATTTACAAGATAGTGTCCCAGTTTTAAAAAAAACATAAAATAAAGAGAGAAGGCATTGTAAGTATATAATTGGTTCAATCGGCACTAATCAAGGAAATAAGCAACTAGGTACTATTAAATTATTAAATTATCTTCGCTACCATATAAATAAACAGCCTATAGGTCAAAAGATAACATTTCAAAACTAGGAATAAAAATGCATTCAGGCCAAAATGTGTGAATGCTGTTCTGTCTTTTGTTTTGCCCTAATGCAGTTCTTTCAATTGTTAAAAGTGATTGTTTTTTCTTCAGCCACATAGTTGGTCACGCGGGCTAGGGCATCACCTCGTCTGGTCTGGTTGGACTGATGAGGGGTGAGGTTTGACCTCAAATCTCGGTCAGGTGTACTAAACGAGTTTTATTCTAAATGGACTTGCCTTCAAACCAACGTTGGTACATTTCTTCAAAATGTGGCCTTATGCATCCCTGTCCTACTAGTGATAGCATGTGAATACCGCGGCTGGATGGTGCAACAATAAAATTCATTTCTCAATATTGAATATACAGCAGTGGCGCACCCAAAAAATTACTTTTGGGTGGGGGGTGAGGGGGCAAACAACAAGGTTTTAAACATAATTGAATATCTGCCGATAGGGGGGATTTAAAGGAGGGTTGGCAAAATAAAGGGGTTGTTTTAAGAGGTTAACCCTGCAACCAAAATGGAGTCCGAGAACTCTCTTCAGTAAAAGTAAAGATTTGGATACACCTAGAAGCCTAATTCTTCAGTAAAAATTGTAAAATTAGATGCCTCTATAAGCTAGCCTATTTGGAGTGGTCTTCGCTTGGCAAATTGTTGAAATTAGTTGCCTAATAGACTAAATATAGTAGATTAAATTCACTCAACACATATTCAGTGCTTGATTTTATAGTTCAACTTGATATATTTTATGTTTTTATTAAAATTATTTGGGTATTGTAGGGGGGAGGGGGGGAACTGTTCTATTCCCTCCTCCCCCAGGAGCGCCTCTGATACATAAAATATATTTCAGCTGGTTTAGGCCTACAAACTCAATTGGTCCAACTTCTATCTCGGTCGGTTTTCATTTCTCACAAACATTTATTAGGTACATGCTCGGTATTATTTGATGTACAAACATTTATGAGATAACTGCAACATGGAATAAGGACTAGGTTTTCTCTCAACGAGTCTGGCCTCACTATCCAACAAGACACGTCAACTACATTCTCCTCAATCGCCCACTTCATACACGTCATCATACTTTGTTCAAAATAAACACGTGCTACACACATTCTCAACAGGTGAATGGGTCTACAACAGCCATGGTGAAAAATTATAGTGAGATTCCCACTTTATATCATATTAAAAATAATGGTTCTTTTTCATCATTAGTCAACGGAATAAAAATTAAATTTAACTTTGTAAAAAAAACACACAGCTAAGGGGACCTACACGTGACTACTTTGCCTATACAACCGATGTATTTTTTCATTTTTAGCACCGCATCTTACTACCCGTTCGGTTATATTCTTATGTACTAATTACCCTAATGTGTTAGGGATTAAGGAGGTTATATTGATAGGGAAGTGTACCCACATTTACGTGGAGGGAGTGCAATAAACCATTTTGAAAAACCACCCTCAGAATACCAGACTTAGATTTGAACCTGGATCTCACCGTCATCGGCAGTCTAGTCTATTGCGAGAGTAGCGCGTTAGACCATGCGGCCAGTGAAGCGAGTCCCACTGTACAAAATATCAACCTATAATAATTGTCACGTTATGAGGTCTCTACTCTTGTAAAAGTGTTCTCGAATATTATCATCGATGTATGCGTGGTGGTTATCTATAAACAAATATTTTGAGTTGAATACAAATGAATTTTAAAAACCATTTTTATAGCTTATCCATTAGTCATAATTAGAGAACATTTTTACAATACTAGAGATCTAATGACGGGCAAATTATGTTGGGTTGATACGTTGTATAGTTTCTGAGAAAAGAGTAATTACGATAACATGGAAAGTGTAGGCAAATGATTCATGTCAAGGTCCCCTAAACTTTATGAAATTGTCGTGCTTCTACATAGAATGTTTATGTCATATTACAATTACTTTATATGATGACAGAATACAATTTTTATGAGGATTATAGATTACTTCAACTATGGAGGTGGAAATAACTAGTTCAGCCACAGTCCAATTTTCGTAGGAAGAGCCTCAGCTAGAGGAGCTACTAGATCTACGTTCACGTATTCATGCGGCAAGTCATGGTATCTTCCAATGTAATTTTTAATAGATATTATTCATACCTATACAATAATATTAATACTACAGTAAAATGTTATCAATGATGATCTTAATAAAGTGTTTGTATTTTCTAAAAATTTCTTCTAACCAAAAACAAATTATGTATGTATTAGTGCGCATATATTCGCCTGGAAATATGATGGGAAACAATCTTATAAATATAACAATGTGAAGACCCAGTGACCCACCTCGGTGGCGTAGTTAGCTGACGTGCTAGTTTCGTGTTGAGCTGTAATGCCAAGGACGGGGAGATCGAAGTTCGAATCTCGGTCGGGTGAACTGAGGATGGTTTTTCCTAAATGGTTTTCTACTTTCCCTCCACTTAAATGCAGGTTCACTTCCTCTAAATTCGACCTTCCCAATTCCAAACCCATTAGTGTAGTTAGTACTTAAGCGTATAAACCGAACGGATAGTAAGGCGTGGTACTAAATAAATAAATAAAAACAAACCCAGTGAGAACTTGGTTTGGTTTAGCTGTAAAAAAAATGAGGTTGACTATATAGTTTCCGACTCTCTGCACATGCAAATGCAGATATACCTCCTCTAAATTCTACTTTCTTCATCCCTACCTACTATAGATTATTAGTGTATCCTTATAGATATGTGGTTTACAACAGCTACTAAGATAGAGTGGAAATAAAAACAAACTAGATAATGAGCCCCACCCAGTATACCGGATCTAGATTGAAACCAAGTTGAATCTTAACGTCCCCAATCAGTCAGAAGTGCAAGCCAATTTTCCAACCCTCTAGTTGTTTGGTTGATTGCAGTGAATAACAATCTGAATATACGCAGTCACATTTACCTGGAGGTTTAAAAAGGTAGCAATATTCTTCATTTCTTGGTGGAATTAGATATTTAACCTGACTAGAAACATCGAATTTTACAATCAAATCTAAACCAGACCTATTGATTGGTCTTCTTTGGACTTAACAGTTCATATTCATACGAAATTAAAGTGGGGTGCTTTGGAGTGTTGTCAGGGTAAGCGAGATTGCTAAAATTGTATCTGTAATATGCCCTTCCCAATTCGGTCCCATTTGACTACTTATACACAGGCAGTGCTCTACATACCTTACATGAGGAAATATTTCCGTCGATACCTGACCAATGAGTGATATACCTACAGATTTCTATGAATTATTCACCATTACAGTTTAAACTAACTCTGCTTATCGTGGCAACACGCCACGCCACGGATAAGATAGCCTAAATGGGTTGACTTTACAAACCAAACATATTAACTAGGACAAAAAATTGAAGTGTAAATGAGGCGATTGTATTTAATTTGCATCTCCCCTCGTTTAAGATAAAAAAAAATTAATCCATTTATATAAATAATGCATTTTGGCATTAGATTATGTATGTTCTATCTAAAATTGTTTACTTAAGTTTAATTAACTATGGTACAACACTTCTATCTCAGTTGGTAGCGTGTCTGTCTACTGAGCTAAAGATCTCGGGTTTTATTCCCAGCATGGTCTAAAATGCATCATTGTTGAAATGTAAGTTTCCAATTTTACAGTGACAAATTAACGGGCAGGGTTTGAATGATGTGTCTTTTCTAGATTAGGCTAATTTAGTTTATAAGTCTTGTGCTGATATAATTAGTCGGTTCAGAAAGTGAACGTTAAATACCTCAATTAA
>CABFVZ010000459.1:217446-228377 GCA_902151445.1 Timema monikensis | reverse complement strand
GGGGGGGGAATGTTTATAAAAAATATCTTAACACTCGAAAGTATTATACATAACTAAACATAATTTAATTATGTTATAATACACTCAAAATTAATATTGTTTTGATCTATGTTAACTTTGTTTTCTAAATATGTAATATATATAATGAAAGGGACCTAGTGGTGTGATTAGAATGCGTGTGTCCAACTGGCGATATCTTTTTGACAGACCCTTTCGTCCACATGTTGTTTGACACGGCACGCGCGCGAACTAGTATCGAGCCGCAAAGATCTTGACACAATGTTGGCGTCAAGGTCAAACTTGAAGACACCGGAAGACTGAAAAATGCTTGTTTACCTGCCAGTCTCGTTCTTTTCTTTGAAACGTTTACCAAAATCCAACATAAACAAGTGATTGTTTATTGCGTAACAAGTGTATACCGACTCATGCATGCAAACGATTCCAACAACAATGCATAACTTACCTTGACAAGATATCGATGTGGAGAAAACAACACGGTCAAGGCTTTCTTTTCCTCTAAGAACTAATGACACAACACACGCAATACGAACATAACACGATTATTAATATATTGATGGAAAGATTAGAGTTTAAGGAACACAGCACACTGTGTTAAGTTTTAAAATCTTACAATTCATACTTTATAAAGCTCACCACAGATTATAACAGAGATAGTAAAGAGATGCAAACACTTTAGTAAATAAACTGTCGAATGTTTATATTCTAACAATGGTTTAAAAACTGAGAATACTAAAACACTGTACCGGTAGTTTAACGCCGATTGGCGAGTTCCGAAATGAGCTGAATAACACACTCGATTAGCAAAATATTAACTTGCATGAATATTGTAAACACATAACATTTACTATGCGATTTAATTTACACACATTTAAAGCCAGAAAGAGTTAAATTGGTCTTAAGGAAATTCCAAAAGTAGTTATAATATACATAATTATATTTAATACCGCAAACGCTAAAATTAATGTTCCGTACTATTTTGATCGATTTTAAAATTGATACAAGTAAACTACCGTTATTTACTTGAAACAAATATATGAAACGTTTAAAAATTAATTTTCAAGTCCTTGTCTAAATAAAGAGATAAATGTTATAATTGTTCCTGAGTGAGAATTAATAAAACACAAACGAGTCACGCGTAGAATACATCATCGGTTGACTACAACTAGACAATTGAAAGAAACCTAGATAATACTGTGTGGATAAATTTCGTTTGGGCAAGCACACCGTACTAAACACACCAACTCCATTTGACACCTCCGGCACAACTGACGAGTGACAATCGTCAAATCGGGTAGTCCGGCCACTCCGCCAAGCTAGTTCTGGCGAGCGCCTGAAGGTGGTACGCTAGTACACGACCATGGTAGCTAGTAATCCACGCAAGGTCGTGACGCTATTGAATATATCCTCTTGTTTTGCTAGTCCCTACATTGTGACTAGAAACAAGATGTGTCAAGACACTACTTAGAACGCATTGATTTAAATGTTTTAACACTTGTATTTTATAGCTATAGTAAAAAGATATTTTTTTCCCTTTGATCGGGGTTAACCATTATAACTATTTAAAACATATGAAAGTTTATTTTTAGCTTATAAGCTAATTTCATCATAGCTTTATGAAGACTTGTTAATTACTTACAAATCTTAGAATATTGATATATAGTTTGTGGGTTTTCAAAGATTGAAAACCTACAAATGACTTAACAGTATTGTAAATGATGTAACAGTACTGTAAACAGTGTAATAGTATTGCAGGCGTACAACCCGAACGTGCGTTTCCACATGCTCAATAAGCCAATAAAAATTATTCCAACAATGTATATGTAAGTTACATAAGAGTCCAATGAAATAAATCAATCGAAAAAGTTTTGTTTGAAAACCCACAAATAGAAGCTAACAAAATATTCTTTGTGTAGTAAATTAAAAACTTCCAAAGTATTTGAATGTCTCACCAAACCTAGGACACAAAACAATCTTAAAACTCTTAACCAGTCAATGAAGACAACAATACAGTCATAAAACCCTTATTAGTCAATAAATATTCACAATACAATCATAAAACTCTTATCAATCTTATCAATCTTATCACAAAAGCAACTTCAAGACAAAATATTATATCAATCTATTTCCACAGTTTCAATCACATCAATTCATCTCACAACGTTGGGATTGTTGTGGCAAGGGGTAAAATAATTGTTGCTTCACGTAACTAAACTTAAATATGGGGTATGAGATGGAAGCCTGTAGTTTAAAAAGACTGCGCACAACCCTGGCCTTGGTTTTGACCATTTTTAGCATTTTGATTTATATGGTTCGTATCTGATAATTTGTTTTTATTTACATTTCGTCTTCCGTTAGATTTTACGTACAAAGCGTCCATGCCCTTTGAGTCAATTTTATTTTCCTTTCTTGGACTGTACTCTTCTAGAAGTTTTACTTTCAACGACTGGGTATCCGGCAGTTCATCTCTAGCTTCAATTGCCCAGCAAAAGTTGTCGTAGCTATTTGGCACATTATACACTATACTTAATAACTCTTCAGAGATGCAAATATCCATTTCATTGAATTTATCAACTGTGTTGAGAAAGTTTGTGAGATGATCTGCCATGTTTTTCCCCCCTCGTGCATTTTTGTGAACAAAAGCTTTTTCAGAAGAGTTGGTTTCCTAGTGGGCCCCTTCGACTGATAGCCTAGTTTTAGTTTTTGCCATACTTCATGAGATGTTTCACAATGTCTTATGTGACAAAGGTCTGCAGGATTCACAGCCAAGACAATGTCGGCTTTAGCTTTACGATCGGCTGTGTCCCACACGACCATGAGCGGGACATTCGTGGCAATGGTTGCCGCGTCGGCGCTCTCCTTTGTAGCCGGCCTGAGAATAGTTATGCCGGGATTACGATCAACTTAACGTTAACTTAACGTAACTTAACGTAACGTTCACTTAAATTTAACTTAACTTATGTGTGATCACGATTCACTTAACTTAACGTAACAACTCGAGCAAAACATATGCATTCTCGAGTATGATCTGTGGTTTTGTACTATTTGTAAAGTGATGATCTGTGAATGTTTACAGTTTTCAATCAATATAATAAATATATATTAATAAACTTTTTGATAAATTTAGTTCCCTATTTTAGTTTAATTATTTTGTTTCAATGTCTGATCACTAAAACTTACGCTAAAGAGTAAACATTGGTCATAATACCAACAAATTAATTACTAAATAGCCCTGTTGACGTCACTCGCATAATGATTGGCTGGCTAGATCACGTGATACCCTTCAAGTAACGTAAAGTAAAGTAAAAGACCTCCCAAGACATCTCTTACTTTAAGTTAACTGCAAGTCAACGTTAAGTTAAGTGCATCGTGATCGCTTCCATTTAAACACACGAGGAGATCCTTTACGTTAAGTTACGTTAAGTTGATCGTGATCCCGGCATTACCGGCACATCAACGTATTCCCAGTGGTCGTTCTTTATAAGGATTGCTTCCATTCGTTGTCTCCATGTGTCGTAATTGTCTATTCCTAGTTTCTCAATGTGCATTGAGCATCTGGATACCCTCTAAATTTCTTGGAAAACTTACTGATTTCAGGCGTTAAAACCGTGTTTGATATTATCTCACTTCTGATCACCCAATCTATTTAAAAACACAGATAATTTTTTTTACTATGCCACATAAATGTTGTTACAGCGCCCTGGACCCATAAAATGTTGGTTTTATTTATTAAACAACACTTTTGGTTTAATTCATTAAAACAACATTATAAAAATCAACACTTTTTATCTTGCATAAAAATAACAAACTTTTATGGTGTTATATGATAACACAGATCAATAGAATTCATGCTTGATAATTTAACAAAGCGAATGTTTATTTACAATACACAACAAATATGTTCAGGTAGTTAAAGCTTTTGGCGGGTCATTACATTTGATCGGTGTCTTTTGTATTATTTTTGAAATGTGATTCTTATAAGTTTTATTTGGACCATTAAATAATATACTATTCTTTTTTCCTCATTAAATAAACTTGTATCATATTATTTTTTTTAAAAAAAAAGCGTCCCCCATACTTTCATGACTATTGGCTCAATCTGGATGGTGCAGTACACGCCACAGGACACAAGCAAATAAAAAGAAGTAATGATAACGCTAATAAGAGTAAAACATACATTTTCCAAACATTTACTTGGAACTATTATGAAAGTACAATAATATAGTATTATAATTTTACTAATAGGATTGGTGAGATGACCAAGGTGGCTTTTGTGCCGCATTTTTTTTCGTAGCTCAGATCCCATGTCCTTATGTCTTTATGTGTTTCTTAAAAAAACGTTAAGATTGATAGGTCTAAAAACGGTGGGCTGGACCATACTGATACAAGAAATATGTTAGTGTTTGATTTTAAAAAAGTATTTATGTAGCTCAGTAATAGTAATAATTATTAATGTTAAGACATTAAAAGTGAAGAAAATCTGAAAAATGAAACTTTCTCTTAAGTCTTAACATAAAGGAAAATAGATAAATTTGGCCTAATAATCTAATATAAAATAAGTATCACTTAAACAGGTAAACATTTAAACACACATTGTTAAAATATTGATTGCCACACTTTGTTAGTGTGCAGGAACTAAACCAAACTATATTAATCAGAACACAGGTGGAATAAAAAAAAAGTATCTAACTACAATTCCAAAATGGCAAGGAAGATGCAAATCGGCATTGTAATACGGTGATGAGTAAAGTAGTTGCATTTCGTTAGAACAAAGCACACAAGTACTATAGAAAGTCTGGACATTAATTATCCATGATTACTATTGCATAACTATACTTTGGGAGGAACACAATAATATTTGAGTTCATAAACATCATTATAATGTTGTCATGTTCTTCACAAATAAATGACATGCTTTGTGTTAAAGTGTAAAGAATACATTTTAACTATATGATGTTGAATTTTCACGTCTTATTTCTTTCACTCTTTACAGATGGGCAAACTTCTTATGTTACAATTATTAATTAGTTTATTATTTTTTGTCATCTATCTCGCTGCCGATTATCTAGGAGATTAGATAGATACATGATTACCCAAAAAATTTATAAAAGTGAAACTCGTATCAGTTCAATAGTTTCTTTATTTTAAAATTAATTATTTTTCAATTTTGTTGTAATTTTTATAAAATAAGGTAAAGCTATTGAACTGGTCTCCATTCTACTGGTTGTTTTTTTAAGTACAACACAGAAAACTGCACTGCTGGTTTGAATTGTATTACCGGCCTGTGAGGTATTTTCCTGGAGGTCTAACTGTATACTATTGTATTAGTTTTCCAATTAACCTAAATACTACCCAATCTTTAATGTTAAGATATAAAAACAGTATTTATATGCAATATAAAACTTTTTCTTTAACAAAAAAGAAATTTTATTAAAATCTACCATTCTTCCAAGTGTGCATACAAATACTACTGTCTTGCCTATTGTAATGTAATGTTTATGTACATGTAAAACATGTTTTTTATAGTATATAGCCAAGGATTGAGAAATGGAATGTATGCTACATCTAGACTAATATTTTTCATTCAAAAATATATGTTGTATGAAAGTTATGCATTTGATTTGTAATAAGTTTAATTGAAAAATCGCATCAAGAAGTTTAAACAATAGCTTGCTATAGTAAAGGACACTATAAAAAGATGCAGGCATTTATTATTTTATGATACTCTTAAGACTGTAATCATGTTGAATAATCGTATTATCTTTTTAATTGATGTTGAAATATTTTTGACTCAATCTGTGGAATTTCCTCATGTAATGTTTTACAAATACATAGCAGATTTGTTTCATTTGTTTGAAATATTGAGTTTTATTTTTCATTAAAGTTTCCTTCTTTAGGGACAGATTACTTTTTTTTGTTAGATTATTTTAACCTCTGAAAATCCTTAATATCTGCGTGTCTATGCCAATACTTAGTCTCAATCACAATTTCAAGATATTTTACATTATGTACCTTTCTCAGCTCTACTCCTACCAACTTTATAGCTTTACAAGGCCTTATCCTCTTCCTTATCATTACCATCACTTCATACCTCACCATGCTGAATTTTATTCCATGTTTTCATTTCCTCATTCCATTCCTGTATTTCCTCTTCCTTCTTGTCCCCATACCAATTCATTGCCAAAGATGACTTTAATTCTTTCCTCCCTTAGTTTCCTTACCATTACAAATAGTGGTGAGATATCACTCCTCTTCACTCTAATTTTTTATTACTACGATTTTGAGATGTTTTACTTAAACAAAGATGGGGTAGAGTGGAATAGATCTAACAGCTGATAGGTGAATGTATGCAATCCTAATACTTGTACTCAAAATCTACGGAGAATAGGCTATTTAATTTTATTCTTAGTTAGAGTGGTGTTTATTTTGACTAGGTCTAATATTTACACAACATATCAAACTAAACAATCTTCCATAAAATAGCCTTAAGAAATCATTAAGTACGTATGTAATATTAAATAAGCCTACCCTGGTGGAAAAGCACTGGAGTAAGACATAGTAAACCAAGGAAAACAGTAGTTGGTTTCGTATGGTTCCTTAAGATCCAAGGAAAACCAAGGAAATCCATACCATTATTCATGTGTGGGGTGCTATGGAATTTTCCGTTTCCTGTTCTCTCTGGGACAGAGTATACCACTGGGAACCAGACTTTGTCTGGAACACTCTTTATCTGTGGTTTGGTCTGGTGTCTTATGGGATAGAACAAACAAATACAAACCAAACTTTGTCTTGAACACTCTAATTATGTGGTTTTTGTATAGTTCTCCTTGGGATGGGCCAAACCAATGGGGACCAGACTTAGTCTGAAATGCTCCAGGTCTGTGATTTCTTCCGGGTTATTTTTACGACAGAACAAAAAAGTATTTGTCTGGAACACTCCGGTTATGTGGTTTGGTAAAGTTATCTTCAATATGGGCCAAACCAATGCGAATCAAACTTTGTCTGGAACATTCTGGGTGTGTGGTTTAGTCTGGTTCTCTCTAGGACAGTCCAAACCAATACGAAACAAACTTTGTCCGGAACACTCTGTGGTTATAGTGTGTTATGGTTCTTTCTGGGACAGCCCAAACCAACACGAGCCAGGCTTTGTCTGGAAACCTCTGGAACTGTAATTTTTTCTGGTTTATTCTGGGATGGACCAAACCAATACGAACCAGACTAATATATGAGTGCCTTCAATATTGAAAGGTGTGAAGGTTTGTTTGTTTTTTAATTAATTTCACAGTAACTTAAGCAGAGAGCTGTTGTCTACATAGGCTTACCTATATAATTGTGTGGGTTGCTTGTCTAACACTAGACAACCACGTTTATTACGTCATATTGATGCTAAAGGTGATAAAAAAATATAAAAAAATACTATTTTATTCTTAATGTGTTTTCATTTTCAGATGTTTTCCAAGATGTTAACATCTATTTATTAGTTTATAATTTTGTTCCAAATATTGCTTTCTTTTAAGAAATCTCAATAATAGATAAATATTTTGACGCATGATTATTGGATTATTGGATATAATATTCAGAATAAATATCACTCATGAAAAGCTATTGATATTAATAAGCGTGTCCTAGTAAATGGCCTCTTTATTATAACAATACGTGTTTGTGTGTTAATCGCTACACTGGACGAAGGTAGGTCAATCACTTGTCTATCTAAAGTGTTTTATAAATAAAAATCTTAGCCTGAAAAAATACAGCAGAAGCCTAATATAAATAAATGTAAATCATTGGCCTAAACAATTTAAGGGCCTGGTCAATGGTCGTTGAAAGTGAAGAGTTGCATCAGCGCCAGCCCCTAATTTACAGTATCAAAAGCAGAAGCGGATTTACACTATAGGCTCACTAGGCACTGGCCTAGGGGGTGGCACATTTTAGATATCATTATTTTTATATTTTGTTTTGGATAATTACGTTTATGGCGTGTATATGCCTAATTTTCTTTCGTAGAAATCTTTTCTCGAATATTAACTTCCTCCCCCACTCCCCTCCCACATCTCTTTCCTCCGATACATCCTAAAACCTTTGAAAAAATGGGAGGGGGTGGGGGGCGCATATTATAATTGGGCATAGAGGCTCAAACACTTTAAATCCGCCATTGATCATAAGAAACCAATTGAGTTACACTTTGTCTTCGGCGGCTCAGTCAGCCAACAGTGTTGCCAGAACTATCAGCACTTTAGAGCCCACCCCCCTTCCCCTCACCATTCAAAAGAGTGAGACTGAGTTAGCAAGCAAACAAAACAAAGATATAATCCTCTGAAGCCTTTATCTTGGGTAGCAATCACTTCTGTATTAAGTCCAAACTTGCACATAGCCTTGATGAGAGCTATTAGGGGAGAGTAACTAAGATTGTCCCAATGAATTTGTAAACTGGTTTGGTCTTTCATTGAAATTCATCCTGGCCAAAGCATACAAGAATTGGAAGATTTCTAGTTCTCAAATATGTGAATTCGTAATCAAATTGGGGTATGCTCTGGTTTGCCAGTGATGGGGAGGTCAGGCATCAAATCCTGCCCAGGTGTGTCTACAAAGAGAGTTTTTTTTATGTTTACCAATCTACCTCCATGCAAATGTGGTTACAATGTCTCTAAATTTTACCTTAATATTTCCTATACCCTATTAGTGCGTTTAAATGGGTATAGATCATACAAATACACAATATAAAAAAATTATAATATTAGGACCCGGCACTTAAAATGATTATATAACGAAGTGATAGCCTAGAAGTCTCCTCGAATCTATACCATGCCAGAACTGTGAATATGCATTAAATTACCAAATCAATAATTAATAAACAGTAATTAATATAAATGTATTAACAATTCAATAGTAAATACATTTTGTTTAATATGCATACATTTTTACATCAAACCAGGCTTCTCACTTATGTAGGGTCATTGTATACATGTAGAACTATAATTTCCACCATGTGTGCTAGCTCCGTAGATTCAAATGTAGAAACTTTGGTATCTTAAACTAGCGTCCTGCAGTTTTATATTAGGTTAATATAGTTCAAAGACAATTAATATGAAAATAATGGCAGAACCAAGTTCCACGCCTCTGTAGTAAACCTATAACTGTAACTCCCCCCCATGTGTGCTCATTCCGCAAATTCAAATATAGAATCTGTTTCGCCTTAAACATGGAGATACTGTGAGGAGTGAAATTTAACTTTAAACACATATAATTAGATAAAAGCGGCAAACCCAGGTTCCACACTTAGGTAGGGTATTTGTAGACATAATTATGGAACTATGATTCCCACCATGTTTGCTAACTCTGCTGATTCTTAGTTACTCATAATATTCTTATTCTTTGTACCCTAGCGCATTCTATGAGCTCTTTTTAAACTAATATCTGACGCTTAGTGCTGTTTACGCGATTTATTTTTAACTAATTCGCTACCCTATTGCCATCTATTAGAAATTTTGGAACTAAGTTTTCGCTTAGTTCCATTTATTTTTCTAATGTTGGCTTAAAACGCTTGGTTTATTGAGGATGTGGCGGACTTCTGGAAGCTCTTTTCAGTCCGCTATATTTTGCTTGTTTAATGATCTTATTTATCTGACATTCACTATTTTGTATTTTCGGTAGAAAGTTATTATATTATGCCAAAGGCTACAACGCTAAATGATCGGATAAACCGAAGGAGTGGTCATGTAGCTGTGTATTACAAAGACTATCTTATTATATGGGGTGGATATATGGTGAGAAAACCATTTCATAAATAATATTTAATTTTTCTCACCCAACATACTTGCATATTGGTTTCAAAATAATGAAGTAATAAGAAAATAACTATTTTATCCAAATAAATAACGTTAATAAAAGTATTTTTAAAGTTTCACAAATTAATATGGGCTCAAAAACTGCTTAAATTGTATGGCTCTAATCTCTAAAACTGACTTAAAGATCTTTGGAACAAGCTATGAAATAGCATTTAAAGAACCTATTTTTAAACAAATATTTACGTTGTGTTACTGGTGCGATAATAATATATACTGTGCTGGATTTGATATATATTGGCTAGAACCTAAGTTATGACTTCTTATCCGCCGTATTGAATTAAGGTGGGTGACCTGGTTGTCTAGGGGTAAGGTGTCAGACTTCTGTGCTGGCGGCCGGGGTTCAATCCTCGGTCCCGGCACATATTTATCTGATTTCCAAACCCTTCCTACACCTCTGACAAGACATCTTGTGAATGTGTGGAATGCCAGGCCGCCACCGTGGTTCGGATTCCACGTTAAACTGTAGGTCCTCCATTTCATCTCACAATCACCCTAACATTACACATTAGCGTAAGTGCGTATAACCTGAACAGGTAGTAAGACGCGGTGCTAATAATAATAATAATAATAATAATAATAATAATAATAATAATAATATTGAATTAAGTTATCTGCATTTGTTTACAAAATATAATTAAATAAAGATCCACCCCAAGTTTAAATACAGTATTCTTAACATTTTGTCAAACCATGATGCACCCATCTAGATCACTATACACAACTGGTTAGGGGTCCACTTATTGTAAGCTTAAAATTAAAATCATTTACAAATACTACCTATGTATACTAAAAACTTGTTATGCCTGGATCACGATCAACTTAACGTAACTTAACGTAACGTTCACTTAAATTTAACTTAACTTATGTGTGATCACTATTCACTTAACTTAACGTAACAACTCGAGCAAAACATATGCATTCTCGAGTATGATCTGTGGTTTTGTACTATTTGTAAAGTGATGATCTGTGAATGTTTACAGTTTTCAATCAATATAATAAATATATATTAATAAACTTTTTTGATAAATTTAGTTCCCTATTTTAGTTTAATTATTTTGTTTCAATGTC
>CABFVZ010000459.1:124309-207969 GCA_902151445.1 Timema monikensis | reverse complement strand
TTAAAAAAAAAAAAAAAAATCTATAAAACCGACTAGTGTGGAGACATCTAACATATTTAAAGCAGAATGATTTAAGATAGATGGTAAAATATATCTTCTGTTGCTTCACAACCCTTGTTTAAGGGGTAGTAAGCATGCTTAGTTCTTCAGTCCACTTTTTTTGTATATCCAAAGGCCTACTATTTAAAACTTTCAATTAATGTCCCAAATTAACGAGTATTCCAATATTTTTACTAGATTTCGCAAAATTCTCTGTGTTTTCCTGGTTTTATCCAGACACAGAAATGTCTTCTGCACAATTTCAGAGAAGGAGAGGTTGAGGGAAAGAGGAACTTAGGAAGGAGGAGGATTTAACTATTGGATGACTTGGAGGAGAGAAGAAGATTCTGGGAGCTGAAGGAGGAGGAGGCCAAGGACAGGGCACATTGGCAGTCTAAGTTCACTGACAAAAGGAATTGACCTGTCATGACACAGAACACCTAATATTAGTTAAATAAATTGTATATAACAATCTGGTTTTATATATTAAACAAAGGGAGTGGTCGCTATTCCCGACTGCCATCTCCTTAAATTTCTACTGAATGGCAAATAAAAAACTCAAACTGGTTACACTTCTCCTTTAGTTATTTATTAGTTTATTAGTTAGTTATTTACACTCCTCCTCTGTTACATTGGTAGACATGGCAACTCTTTAGCTTCACTTGACAAAAAAAGGATACATTACTATTATATAGTCAGTCCGCTGCCAATACGAGACATTGATGTAATTTACTGCCCTACTTTATGACTACAAGGGTAGAAAAAATTGATTTGGTGTTTCAACACATCATATTTTCTTGGAATAACTGTAGGCCTACTTGCTAAATTATACACTTTTTCCTAAAACTATCATTACAAAGACATAATATTATATATTTATTTTCTAAAATTACAAAAATATTCAAGAATATTTGTTTTAAAAACTAGGTGTCAATGCATTTAGAATCACATAATTTGTGTAGAACAGCTATTCATGGGCATATGTTTGAAAAACACTTAAAAATATTTGCTAAAACAAAATCAAAGCCTTTGTTATAAAGTAAGGATAGACCTATTATTTCATAGTTAGTATAGTTAGTAGGGATACTGTTAATTTTAACTTACTAGCGTTTATGGTTTTATTTTATTAACCTCCTCTCTTTTTTATTTTTATCATTGTAAACACACTGCATTCCTCCTCATTGAAACATAATCCATTAGCTCATCTAATAACAATGATAAAAATGTTGTGTGTAGACTAGTTTTTAACACTTTACCCGACCTACGCTGGTGATTACACATTTTAAGACTTCAAGCTTGTAGTAAACTACATTGCTGATAAATGGATTGTCAAAATTCGAATATTGGCTGGATGCATTGGGGATAGTTTCCCACACGTGATTTATCATTCTCTATTCATGCTAATGCATGTACACTTCCTCTAAAACAAGCTTTCTCATCCCTCCCGCTTGGATTAAGTTGTTAATAACACTTCAACATCCATTAAAATGTGGCTAACATGCACTTGTACTAAAGTCATGTTTATTGGACTTTTTAAGGACGAGAGTGCTGACAAAAGGCGACATTCCCCCTAGAAGTTCGGGGTCTTGTGGCATTCTACTAGACGATTTCCTTTATGTGTTTGGAGGTAAGTTTTGGTTAACAGCCATCAAATTAAGTGTTTGTAAGTTTTTTAAACCAACTGAAACTTATTTTGTAAGTACATAGGTACCGGTATTTGTAGTTATACTATGCTCACCATTTAACCTGAAAATCATGTTAATAAAAACAAGTAAGCCATTGATAGTTTGTGTTCCACATAAGAATAGATATTCCACATCAAACTGGAGGGACACATGAACAAAAATGGATTAGATAATTTAATATTATAACTCATCTAACACAAGTGATGGTAAGTAAAACATAGCTTAATGTCTGCCGCCACAAAATATTCCTCCCTTCCCCCTTCTCTTCTTCACCTGTAATTGTGTGGGTGCTCCAGATGTCAGTGGGTGGCGATAAAGGGAAGCGAGTGTTTGAACACGTGTACGATGAATTATATAGGTGGAATGTCCTATGATTCAAGACAGGGTGGAGGCTTGTCGAGTGAGAAAGGACTAGGCACCGTGCTAACATGCACTTTCCAAACAAAATTGGGAGAACCATTCTAACACTTGTATATTTTATAAATCCTTCACTGTCAATAATGCCATGTTTGTTCTTCCCTTCTCTTTCTACACAAATACCTCTATGATTTGCCTTACTTTTCTCTAGACAGATATATTTCTGTGTTCACTATTTATATAGTGAAAGTTTGCATTGTATTTTAAGGTTTATAATTGAGATTCGAGATAATATATATAGGTAAAATAAAGATAGTGAATTCAACCCCTTTCTAGATAAAACTTTAAGCATATTCTAAAAAAAAAGCCATGAAGATATGATTAGAATACAACATTACAGCTATTGTTCTTTCTAGATTCTGATTCTCAATGCTTGCTTTACTTGTGTCACAGGATTCTATCATTACTTTGGTGAGAACGCTGAGGGAAACATTAATATGTTACATTAACTTATAGGTGGTGTTATATGTCACAGGCTTCTGTCATTACTTTGGTGAGAACGCTGAAGGAAACAGTAATATGTTACACCGACTACATATTCCATCCCGCACATGGGAGTTGCTGAACCCAGCGGGTAGACCTGCCCCTACACCATGTGATAAACTAGCCGGCTGGGTGTACAAGGACAAGTGAGTCCCCCAACTTTACTCTTCACAAATATATTTTAATAGTGTGTTTTAACATTATACTCATCAACAATTTAGTCTAAAGTGTAGGGATTAAAAGGTTATTTTATAAAAATAACTCCCACTAAGCTGGAAAGGGAATGCGGAAACCACCCCAATGGCACCTGGATAAGATTCTAACCACTGGCAATTCACCTACTTTGAGCTTGATGTTAGGGTTGCCACCCAACTCATATTTTAGGGACTCATCTCATAACACACTTTGCTCCCAGACAAATGGTCCCATATTTCACAACAATCCTAGTTTAATTTTAAAAGTAATTTTGTTTTACAATTTAGGAAACATTGACATTTGTGGATGAACTTGTAGGAGTTAATAATACTTTAAAATGGAGTAAGAAAACATATTAACATTTCAAAAAGTTTAGATCAATTTTAATGAAGTATAATAGTCATAGAAGATTTTTACCAAGTTTTACCATTTTCACACTCTACCCCTCATAGGCCAACCCACAATATTCAACAAAATATACATCTACAAAGCAGGGTTTTTTGGTTTAAATCAAATCTCGAATCAAAGCAAATATTATTATGAATTTTGAATAATTATCAAATCAAATAAAATCATAGTTATACATGCTAAAATTATGATGTTATATAAAAAAAACCTTTAGATTAGTTTTGTACCCTAGTCCGGTAAGTAATCATGTATAACAGCAGTTCTCAAACTAGGGCACGTGGGCACCTTTTAGGGGGTACACGAGCAACTTTCATGGGAAAATGGGCAAAATAACAAGGGACTTATTCTTAAACCATAATTTATTGGCAGTTAGCATTATCTGGTTATTTCCCCCCTTCTTTTCCTCTTATTTGCCCGGTTGGAGACCACTTTTGGAGAATTTTTAACCCTCTACTTGGCACCTTCTATATTAGCAGTTTTTGATGCTTTTCTCAACAACATATTTCTGTGAGAGTGGTTTTTCATCCACGGTGTACCGAAAAAAAAGTACCGCAATAGGCTAAATTTGGAGCCGGACCTCCGCTTGAAAGTGTCAACTGGACAACCAAACAACAAAAAGTTGTTCCAAGCCATGCAGTCACACCCCTCTCACTGAAAAACTTTGGGATTCATAATATTAAATCAACTCCAGAATTACAATTAAAAATTTTGGTTTAAAAATAGTATGTATGAAATAAAGTGCATGGAGCAAAAACAATTGGTAATAAATAAAATGATAGAAAATTAGGAAAATGGTAGAGCACAAATAAAAGTAAAAACACTAACACATATTTACACACACTTCGATATTTCAATGCTATTATAACATCTCCCTCAGAAAGTAGTAGTAGACAGAACAGGATGTTTTCAGTGATACCAACTTGACTGGTATGGATGAAAACTTCTCTGGTGGAGTTGAAATTCTCTGAATGTTTCTCTATTACTCTATGGATGGTAGGTAGTGCTGGTGTAGCCTCTGGGTTGAAATTAGCGAATATTTAGGTTGGGTGGTTTTCTAGACTCTGTGATCCATTGATGTGCCAGTTCCTATCTTCTTAACTGAGACATATTACATTGTATCTTGTTAAATGATTTTAACACCTTGACAGTGTAGCCGTCCTCAAAGTTGAGGTTATGAGTGGAGGTGTGTGCTGAAACTGGTTTTTCGGGGAGTCTTGATTTTTGTGTCATCGCAGTGTCCATTCATTTGTTTACAGAGAGTTTCAGTGGTGAGGCCAACATATTGTGCAGTACATTGTTGGCATTCTAGTTGGTAAATTAGGTTACTGGACTCACATGTGGGACTGTCTGTCATTTTCAGTTTCGAGTTTAGAGTGTACCAGAAGATTTCTGAGTGATGGAGGCTGTTTATACACAAGGACTGGTGGTTTTTTGAGAATATTGTTGGTACGGCTGGATGCTTCCAATATGTGAAATCCTCACGTAATATTTTGTTTATCTCTTGTAGGCCTGGGTAGTCACTAGAGGTATAGTATCTGGTTTTTCAGGTTTGGGTGATTATGGAGTTTCAGCTAGTTAAAGTAGGTTATTAATGAAAGGTTTAGGGTAGCCTCTCTCTGTAAAGGCTTCGTGGAGGTTTTCAAGGTGGTTTTGAAGACTTTATATATCGGGAAGGAGATGTGGTGAGCCCCTATGGCGAGACTGTATGGGATAGATCTTTTAGTGTTGAATGGATGGCAGCTATCAAAATGCAGATATTGTTGTATATTAGTGGGTTTAAGGGGTTTAAGATGCACCGAGGTTTTGAAGTGGCCCTCTGAAAGCCTAATGCCCACATCAAGAACTGTTGCCTGGTCGTGGGATCGATTTGAGATGAATTAAAGAGCCGAAAAGGAGTTTAGTTTGTTTAAAAATAGGGATAGATTGTCTTGGCCATCTGTCCACATCATGAATATGTCATCAATGAAGCGAAGCCAGTAAAGTGGTTTGTTGATTTGGCGGTCAAGAAAAGTTTTTTCCAGTTTGCCCATGAAGGGATTGGCATACGAAGGTGCCATCCTTTTACCCATTGCTGTGCCTTTGGTTTGAATGAAGTTCTGATCCATGAACAACTATCAATTCATTACTTGCTGTAGATTTACTACTTCTACTTTTATATTCATATTGTCTTCTCGGTTCAAACCCAGTCAGGGTCAACATATTTTTCTTGAGCAATAAAAATCCATAGCACAACTTCCTTCAAAGGCGAAGTAAAACCTTTTTTCCCATGTCGATTGTCGCATGTGAAAGAACCCTGGAAAGTATTTAAAAATACCTTTCCTGGCCACTACCTATACATCCCGCCAAGCCCATTCTGACACATAGGCCAACGGGATCAAGACGATAACGACAACCTCTAAAGATATTTTGTATTTTCTAGAAGATTCTTCATATGAAAATTGAACTGTAGCTGAGAGACTGAAAGGAAGGATGAATTAAAGTTGTCCCCACCGTCTAGTGTTAACTTTGTATAGTCTTAACAACACTCTCATTATTGTTGAGGTGCTAGAGTGTTGTGTAAAAAACAAGTTTGTTATTTTCAGGCTGTATTTCTTTGGTGGGTTTGGCCCCAGGCCAGATCTTGAGAGGTTCCAGTACGAGATGGACCAGAGCACAGTGTACTCAGCCATGCCACGAGGATGGAACAACCAGGTTTGACAACATTTATTAATTATGTATCGTCATTTATTCAATTATGGGGTGAAGATAAAAAAAAAATTTAATTATGAATAACATTGGTTCCCAAAATGGGGTTCACACCTTCTAGCTGTTTGTGAGATCCTTTTAAAAGTTATTTGAATATGTACTCATTAAACTTATTCATAAATAATATATAGTCAAGCCTCTTAAATTAACTTTCATTGTAATCAAATTTAATTTTATTCCCCTTGAAAATTTTATATTTTAAAATTAGATGTTAAAAAAAATTAATATGCTTTTGGTGTTCAAATTAAAATGAAAGTTAATGAATTTAAATTATAGCCTTAAAATAACATTACCTGACTATTTCACAGAACTGTTAAATAATTTATTCTGTGACTTTGAGAATACAGTATCACATGTAAATTATTGTAAATGATTAGTCTGGCGTCAAATGGGGTACACTAAACAAAATGTACACTATTTGGGGCTAGGCCAGGAGGTTCATGTGATACTAATATTAAGTTTAATGTAAAGTTGAGTAGAGTCCACTATGTTACAAATCCACAGATCTCCAATTTAACTTCAAAGCTGAATCTGAATATTGGAAAAAATTATGAAAAAAAAGAGGAAATATAAATATAGTAGAATATTAGAAAATAGAAATAGTAACTAAATGTTAACATTCTTTCTTATTATCCATTCATTATAACATTCACACATTCAGTTAACTGTTAATTTAGTGGTTTGGGGATAGGTTAAGTTCATTCCATAATTATAATTGATTCTTAACCACCAATAAGCAGTATTAGAGCTCTGAAACAAATTTCACATGAAAGATTATTGAAAAAAAAAGTTTTTAAGGATTTGAGTCTTGAATCCAAAATGTTGTCAAATCTTGAATATCCTTAAGGATTCATGGGGCCATCCCTTCCTAGCTTAAAGTCAAATAATTGAAATGTTTGCTATTGCAGTAGTAACATGCATGTCTGCCTGTATAGGGATTATGCAATATTTTCATGCACACATGCAATGAGTCACATTTGTTATGCACATGTACGCCCTCATGACATTGCTGAGACATGTGTGTCCTTCTCTCTTACTCTTAGCTAGTGGTGTACAACACTGCCACCAACTGTTGGGAATGGCCAAAAATGAAGGGGCCTATCCCCAGCCCGCGCGCAGCCCATGCTGCGGACATCACAGGTCACAAGGCTTTCATCTTCGGCGGGAGGTTCAAACATCGCAGAACTAATGATCTTCACAGCCTCGACCTTGAAACACACACTTGGAGTGGAAAGTGAGTGAGCCTTGACTTATTATCTACCAGCCATTCTTCATGTGTATGTGTTTTATAATACATATAAAATGTTAGAAATTATGTAGTGTGATGCTAATTTATTTTAAACTGAAAATATATTATTTCAAGAACTCTTAAATATATCAACAAAAATTATATCAATATTATTACTGGTTACAACACAGTTTCCCACTGTCACACTTCTCATAGTTTGGGATCTAGAGCTCTGGACAAGCAAAAAGTAGTGTTTTATAGCCACCATTTTATTTAAAGATGGCCGTCATGCTTAATCTATATATAGATACTTGCCAAGGCTTTTTTTTTCTTCCAAGCACCACATCTTACTATCCATTTGGGTCATACCCCTATGGATAATTTTCTCTAATGTGTTAGGGATTAGAAAGGTTGAATCAAGAGGAAATTTACTCGCATTTGCATGGAGGGAAAGGGGAAGACCACCCTCTGTACACCTAATTAGGATCAAACCCCAATCTCCCTGACATTGGCAGTCTAGTTTATTGTGAGAGTGACTCTTTAGACTATGTGGCCACCTAAGTGAGTCTTTCAAAATGGTCCTAAGAAAATACAATAAGCATACAAGCAAATAAAAATACCCAGAATTAGTGTTTTGTAACTGTCATCTGGAAACAAAATGGTGGACATAAATTTTAGTTGCTATATGGTAACCTGACGACCAAGTAATTAATGTACATGCACTTAAAAAAGATATACATCTGAAAATTAGAAATCTCTTTAATTTATTCTATCATAAAATAATATTTGGCTAGAACATAGTCATGTATCCAATGTTGCGGTTAGTTAACTTTGAGAAAGGCTCTTAAAACAAAATACACTAGGGGCATACGAAGTTTTGTAATGTTGAAGTTAGGTCAAATATCATTTGTTTTGATCTCATAATTGCAATAACATTCACATAGTTTGAAAAATTTTGAAGGAAAAAGAAAATTTGGTTGTATTATTAACATATTTGATATCTTGCTAAATATAACATTTTTAGAACAATTATTAAACAATGTTTTAATTCTGATTAACATTGATTAAATGACATCTATAACTTAAGCATAGATAAAGTAGTTAGGTAAGTAAAATATAGGTTTATTAAATTATATTTAATATCACCAGCATTATTTTGTCCAAAAGAAAAATGCTAATATGATACGATTTTTTGTTGAGATACTTGATGCGAATGTAGACAATACCAGGTTTTATGATGATGATGTGTGCATGCCTTACTACACACTTATCACACGGTTATTTGATCTGATTATATGTGATATTTATTCTTATGAAATGAGCAAGACTTGATGTTGCACACGATTTATTTAAATGATTACACCTTCGGTATTGAAGAGATGATGTTAAAGGTTACAGTTTTTGTTAATTTACTGATTGTTTTTCTGTAATATTGCATGTTCCGTGTTCTGATTACTGTGTGCTGTGTAGATTTATCTTATTAGCACTGTGTAGATTTATACACACAAGCTACTTATATATGACCTACCACTTGCTTCTTGGACCCCTTGTCGCAAGTGTTAAAACCAACTAATAGAAGAATTCCTTGCAACCTCATGTTGTGAAGGCTAGCTTCCTATTGGGTAAAGGGAGCCAGCATGTCACAGGATTTTCCAAATACAATGGAGTTGGTCTTTTAAAGAAAGAAAGTTTTAAAACGTAGTGTATTGAAACTACTTCTGAAAACGCATTGAAAGGAAACTTTACATACAGTTCTTTAAAGAAAAATACACTTCAGCCATGACTTTTTTAATATATGAGAGAGGTCCAAAACAGTATCACAATACCTGCTAAGTTGTAAAAAACTATGAACTCAAAGTCACTGATATGAAGCAAAGAAAATATAATATAAAGCTTTATAGTTGTGTTATTATCTTTGCTTACATTAAATTCATAAAAAACACAAACACTATTTGGTCTTCGATATTATATTATTTTGAAATTATATATGACAAACTTACAAGTGCATTTTTGACTCAAAAGTTTTTCATGGCTTTTTCAGTCCTTGCTTTATTATTCAAAATGGCTAGAAAGGCAAATGTACACGGCAAGAAACCAGCACCAAGTTTAATCAAAATAACCTTGTCTTCAACTGTACTTTGCATATTATACATTTCAGTTTGACTTTTCTTCACATTTAAAAAAGGGACCTTTTCAGACACCTACAATATTTTACTGTAAATTTTTAGAACTATCAAATTCTCTCTTCGTTAGGAGAAAGCAGAACACTGCCAAACCATGGTTAGAGGTTGATCGCTGTAGCTTGGATCTTATAGCTGCCTGTTTAACTTGTTCTACTTCCTTGTTTGATTTGAAAGCTACATTTTCAGATTGGTGTTTTATTTAATCACTCATTTATCAAAGTGGTAAGGGTTTTAGCTCTTAGTTCTCAACCATTTCATCTATATATTTATTTTACCTAATTTAGTTTGTTAATTAAATATCATTCTTAAACACCTTGATTCATTTGTCGTTGTAATAGGCTTGCAAATGCCCATCAGTTATAATATCCAAGGATATTTGACCAGTTTTATATCTCATTTTACTCAACTCTCCACCTTCAAGTTTATTTAACTATATGTTATCAATGTAAATATAATGAGGAAACATACTAATTATATGGTATTGCTATTTAACCAGTTAGACCTATTGTGTTCTTAATAGCCTTCAGCAGGTTTTATTCATTTGTCTATTCTAGGCCTAATTTAGCCTATATTTATCCTTACTAAATTGTTTAAATAAAGTTTTTAGTTATAACAAAATCTGGGGTTCTATGATAATTTTAAGTATCCTAAACCAAGATCAAAGTTGTAAGCAATATATCTTCTAAATTTCACTTCATTAACTTTATTTTTAGGCTATTAACTTTTCAATCTAATTATTTTCAATCCTAAGAAGCCAATGTTGAAATTATTCTTTCATTCATGGTTCTTACTATTTTATTTTTATTTTGTTTCTACCTAGAAGCTTGGATCTATTTCAAGTTGCACACGTAGCTTTCCAAAGTAAGTGGGAGGTTTTGCGTAGGACAGCCAGCCAACTAGTGTTGGGCATTTTACTTCTTTGAGAGACAACTGGAGGGATAATGCTTGGAGACATGAGTTTACAGCAAACACTTATGACTTATTTAGGTTTAAATTAGGAGGGATAGCCAGCACACTTACCTAGGTGATACTGGAGTAGAAATTGTTTAGATATAACATTAAAAAACAAGCAAACACATTTTTAAGGACAAGCTTTCACTGTCACAGACAGCTTCATCAGGTCAAGAGAGTAGACTGATGCTTTTGGTTGAACTGTAAGGTTGACTTTCCACAGCTGACTGTTTTTCAGTTATGACATCACTGTATAGATAGCAGCACTATGAATAATGTTATATTGAATCTAATAATAAGTGTGCTGGTAGGAAGGAGAGAAATTATCTAAGGTTGAGTTTAGGGGCTTGTCTGGATTTGATGATATATTGATGGGCCAGTTCCCATATCCTTAGTTGTGAAGGGTTGCATATTGATTTATGACTTATCTAGTGATACTGGTCATGTGCCATTTTCTAAGCTCAGATTACAAGAGTTTAATTCAATAAGTTTATGGGTGAAAAACGGCCAACCGGTGTGGCTTTTCTTACAATTTACATTACCATCACCGTTTGTGATTACCCATTTCTACCATGGGGATCAAGACTCTGATTCCCAAAGCAATTACATTGTCGTGCCTAACTGTTCAGTCGGCCCTTGTATCGCCCTTGTATCTTTCCTCCGCACTTGTCTTATGTTATGAAGGAGCAATATGGTTTTAACCCCCTCTCTCCCCACCTTTAGCCTACCTCCCACCGCGACTCAACTCACATTTGCCGGGACAATCACCCTACCTCCCACTGTGACTCACGCTGCCAGGACAATCACCCTACCTCCCACTGTGACTCACGCTGCCAGGACAATCACCCTACCTCCCACTGTGACTCACATTGCCAGGACAATCACCTTACCTCCTGCCGTGACTCACATTACCGGGACAATCACCCTACCTCCCACTGTGACTCACGCTGCCGGGACAATCACCCTACCTCCCACTGTGACTCACGCTGCCGGGACAATCACCCTACCTCCCACTGTGACTCACGCTGCCAGGACAATCACCCTACCTCCTGCCGTGACTCACATTACCGGGATCAGTACCCTACCACCCGACCTATGGACTTCTTCATGTTCCCCTGCGACTCACATTGCCGGGACTTTCTCATGTTTATAATAGTTTCTGATGCTGTAATGGTTTCACATATTCAAATAATACATCAAATAATCTTATCTTATAATGTAGTTCCAGACACTTCAGACTCTTTAAAATATAAATCAAGTAATCAATCCTATTATCATTTTTCTCTGGCTATAATTCTCAACCCTCACAGATAACAAACCCCCAACAAAATCTCTGATGCTTTACTGAAACTACTGGTTGCCGTGGGCCAAACAACTGTCTACATTGTTGGAAAGAAGGGGGTGAGATGTGGGAAAAGTTGACTAGGTACAATAGTGTCTTATGAAAGGTTATGCTTCGAAAATTCAAGGCAAAACAGTGAACAAATATATATATTTTATTTATCAGCCTGACACCACATTTCGATGACTCTCCACCAGGGCGGTCTTGGCACACCCTTAACTTCATCTCTCCGACACGCGCAGTGGTGTATGGCGGGCTGGACCAAACAAACTCCATACTTAGTGAGTATTAACTCATTCAAAACAATTATTAGGGATGGGGCCTCAAATTGTTCAACTCTCTCTCATTCTTAAGGATATTCAAGATTCACGGCTTTGAGAAAATTTTGAATTCAGACTCAAATTCATAAAAAAAAATCAATTGAAATTTGTTTTAGATCTTTAATACTGCTTATTGGTGGTTCAGAACCAATTGTGATTAAAGGATTAACTTGACAACCAGATCCCAGACCAGTAATTGAACACTTAACTGAATATTTGAATGAATTATAAGAAAGAGTATTAACATTTAGTTATTAGTTTTATTTTCTACTATTCCATTATATCTAACTATTTCTTCTTATGTTCATAATTTTTTCCAAGATTCGTATTTGGATTCCAGATTTGGGAGCTTTGTATTCCTAAAATAGTGGATTCGACACATCTACATTTTATCAATGTTTATTACTGTTTTGATAAGTTTGCAGTCAATGAATGGATTGAGTCAGATAGGTAATGTAAGTTTCAGTGCTAGTCGGCAATGGCAGCTTTAAACTCCTCTCTAATTATCATCTCTAGCAATGCCACTGATAGTCATGTGTAAACTCAGGCTTTAAAATTAATTCATTTTAGTATTCAAAGTACTGGCTCATTCTTGATTCAGCTAGCAATAAGGTATTAGGAAAATATAACATACAAAGTAGATTTTTTATTCAACATATTAAATTTAAATTTTTGCTTAAACATTTCATTGGGAATTTTTTTAAAACAACAATAGACTCTCGATTATCCGAGGTGTTAAGGGAAAAAATTGGCCCTGATTAAAAAAAAAGGACAGCCAGTAAAAGTAATAAGGAATAAGTGTGCCCAAACAACGAGTCACTATTTTTTATTATATTTGGAAGAAGGTACAGGAAAGGTGGATAGAAACATATGAAAGGGACAAAAACAATATGGCTTTTATGATAAAAAAAAGAGCACAGTTCAGACTTTACATTGCTGCCATTTGACAAAGAAGTAATGGTTGCCTCTTGAAGAAAATCTATCGTTACTGCCAATCCCCCGACCTAGGTTTCATTATATCGGAACTCATCAGAGAAGAGTGTGAAACACAAGAAGCCTTTACAGAGAGAGGCTACCCTAAACCTTTCATTAATAACCTAATTTAACTAGCTGAAACTCCATAATCACCCAAACCTGAAAAATCAGATACTATACCTCTAACGACTAAGTATTACCTAGACCTACAAAAGATAAACAAAATATTAGCTTCAGGTTTTCACATATTGGAAGCATCCAGGTGTACCAACAATACTCTCAAAAAACCACCAGTCCTTGTGTATAAACATTCTCCATCACTCGGAAATCTTCTGGCACACCCTAAACTTGAAACTGAAAATGACACAACCTTCATTCAACCACAACAAGGCTCTCAACCCTGTAACAAAACAGCTTGCAAAACCTGTCAAATACATCATCCAGCAGCCATTTTCTCTAGCAATATCACCAACTCCATCCATACCATTAAAGGCAATCACACATGTGAGTCCAGTAACCTAAACTACCAACTAGAATGCCAACAATGTACTGCACAATATGTTGGCCTCACCACTGAAACTCTCCGTAAACAAATGAATGGACACCACCATGACACAAAAATCAAGAATCCAGAAAAACCTGTTTCAGCACACGTCTCCACTTATAATCTCCACTCATAACCTCAACGTTGAGGACTGTTACACTGTCAAGGTGTTAAAATCATTCAACAAGACACAATGTAATATGTATAGGTTAAGAAGATAGGAACTGGCACATCAATGGATCGAAAAGTCTAGAAAACCACCCAACCTAAATATTCGCTAATTTTAACCAAGAGGCTACACCAGCACCACCTACCATCCATAGAGTAATAGAGAAACATTCAGAGAATTTCAACTCCACCAGAGACGTTTTCATCCATACCAATCAAGTTGGCATTACTAAAGACAACATCCTGTTTAGTCTAATTACTACTATTTCAGAGGAAGATGCTATAATAGCATTGAAATATTGAAGTGTGTCTAAATATGTGTTAGTGTTTTACTTTTATTTGTGCTCTACCTTTTTCTTAATAGTCTATCATTTTATTTAGTATCAATTGTTTTTGCTCAATGCAATTTATTTCATACATACAAATTATTCATTTGGAATACATTATGTTATTGATATTGGTAGCCTGTTGACGAAGTTTATTCTGTTTATGTTTCTAATACTTTAGAGCAGTGGTTCTCCAAGGCAGTGCTGCTGCACCCTAGAGGACCGCAGTGGTTCTTTAGGGGGTCCCACAGAAATATGATGAATATTAGGGGTGTGTAAAGCTTCTTAACTTCATTGGCTTCAATAGAAATACCTATCATCTTTGACTTGATTCCAGAAAAAAATTCTGGTTCTGGGTTTTCAGGCATAAAACAATTAACAAAAATATTCAAACATTAATTCAGCTTCAAGAATATTTCATATATTTGTTTCGAGTTCACTTCAAATTGAAGAATCGGACTTCGCACAATCCAAACCTACTAAAGTCCACAAGAATTGTACCAAACTATATTTAAATGTTTTTTAAATATCAATCTAGTGTTTTTGCAGTACATTTTTAGTCACAAAATACATATTTTTAAGTTATAAGAACATCCTCTACTTAGGGTTTCCTTAACTCATGAAACTTGTACACAAGGATGTTTCTTACCAAGGGTGCTCACTACAAAATAAAGAAAATGTATCAGCAAGTGCTGTCCCAAGCTTGTTTCTTTATTCTGAATAACTTAGAAATAATCTGAAACTTTATTTTTGAACCATAGCTTAAAATCAATGCTGAAAAAAAAGGTTATTTAATTTACCAATCCAAACAAATTATTAGATATGTAAATTATACCAAATTAATTACAAACTTTTATTTGGGCACACGGTTTTTTGGAATGAATGAGTAAGAGTAATAAAATAATAGAAGGAAAACAAGAGTAGAACCTCTTGGATGCATTGTAAGACACTTTGTGTGAGATTATGTGGTCCTTATGGCATCTATGGCTGAGAAATTCCTAAATCTGGAGTACTATAAGAATTTCCAGAAAACACCATTTACCTAATTTGTCATGCTTTTGTAATCTGTATCATTCTCATGTACATGCTGATACCAATAAAGAAATACGGGACAGGTTTGTCTTCTCGTATTTGGCCGTCCCTTTAGGTTCCCCTCCGGCTTATACCGCTGTGAAAAACAGTGCCTGGAGTGTAACATGTCTGAAATGGACAGGTGACTCGACAAGCACTCTCTCAAGCAACTGTTTGCAAAAGGAACTGTTAATGAGAATCGTGTTTGTACAAGGTGACTGCTGGGTGCTGGAGGTCCCATCCTTGCGCTGGATCCAGTTGGTACATCAAAAATGTGTTCCACGACTTTGGCACAGGGCTCAGTTTGTTGGGGCCAACAGGTTACTCATTGTGGGTGGACACAAGAACAACATTCTTGACATGAGGATCAATAAAGTGAGTAGGGTTGTCAAGGAATTCAATTAACTATGCACATGATAAAAACTAGCATCTGGGTCTCGAGTTCTGCTTCATGATGTAACCAAATATGATAATTAAAGGATGACGTTGAATTCCACCACATTATGTGGTTCATGGTTATGATCATTACATTATCTTAACAATACTAGATGTATCTTTTGGAGAAACGTATGATCCTGGTACAATTAGAGCACTCGATTCAACATATCAAGTCTTTAACTTAAAACTACATTGACAACATAATCATGGCTAAATTTGGCCTCCTTGTCAAACATATCCTCTAGTCCTGATATTTTACATAGAATTGTTACAATATATTTAATGAAGATGAATGCTTTTATGGGTCTTCATTTTTAAGTTGCTAAAACATCCATCCAACTTAACGGCTTTTAACAGTTTTCTTAAAAAGAGATTTTCATGGAGGTAGGTGTTCGAAAAAGAACCAAAATCTTTACATGTAGACTTTACTTAGGAAAACTAAAAATAAGATAGCAGGTCAAAGAGGTGTAGCTTTCAAATTTCACTGTTGTCACCTGTTATACAAAATAATTTTTTATTCAAGGCTAAAATATAAAAAAAACTTAAGAATCCTATATAAAAAATACACTATTTTTTTTATCACCATGTCCCATGGGTTGTTCAGGCTATACACAAATATATTACTAAAATATTTAAGGGTTGGGTTATAAGGCTTGAGTAACACACTTAGCTCGGTGAAACACTCTTTCTCTAATCACAACTTAGCATGTAGTCATCCCCATCAACTGTTTCCAGCCTGTGGCCCGGTCACTTTAATAAAATGCCTCCAGCTTCCTCTAGCCTTCCACCATCCTTCCTCCTTTGATTACTACCTTTTTTCTCCTCTCACTTGCACATTTTTTGTTATTTGCTTCTTCCATCTCTTTCTTGGACTCCCTTGCAGTCTTTTTCCAACATACTTCATTTCCATAATTTTCTTCGGGATCTTTTTCCATTCTCATTACATGCCCATACATCTCAGTCTTACATTCTCTACTATCTCAAGTATTCCCTGTGTTTCCACTTTTTACCGGATAACTTCATTCTTATCTTGTTTCTCCTCGTGACAGCTAACACGCTCCTCACAAACTTCATTCCCATGGTCTCCACTTTCCTAGTCTCTCTTACATTCATTGTCCATGTTTCTGCTGCATATGTGACAATGGGTACAAATTATGCCTTGAACAACTCTCCTAGCTGTCCTCTTCTTAATGGCTCTTCTTTACTTCCACCTCTCACCTAAATCACGCTTCCAAGATATTTTACATTCTGTACTTTTCCTAGCTCTACTCCATTCAACTTTATAGCTTTACTAGGCCTTATCCTCTTCTTTGTCATTACCATCACTTCACACTTTGCATTGCTAAATTTCATTCCATTCCTGTAGTTGTTCCTGTACTGCTTCTTCTTCCTTCTCCCCATACCATCAAGTCATCAACAAACATCATGGTTTTCATTCTTTCTTTCCCGAGCTTTCCTGCCACTTTGTTCATGACCATTTCCATTACCATTACAAATAATATTGTTGGTGAGAGGGCACTCCTCTGCTTCACTCAATTTTTTATTTGGAACTACTGTGTTCTCCCACTCCCTTGTTTAATACAACTCCTCTTTCCACTTTTTTCTCCTACATCACTTTCCAAACTTTATTTCTATCCACGTTCTCATATGGGCTCTCCACATCCATAAATGCCATTACCAAGTCTTTCGCATGTTCATACTTTCTTCCTTAACATTTAGTATAAAGTATAATCATGCACAGAAAGTTAGTATGGGTGTTAATTAGACCCCTTCTTACGGCCCTTTGCTGTTGCATCTCCTTTACATACTCTCCTTCTTCCAATGGAACTAGCGTGTTACGAGTTAAAACCATGTCTACTGCAACTGCTGCTGAATTGACCTGCAGACCTGAAGACAGTCTTAGTGTAGTCTGCACTTTAAGCGAGAACATTTCTTTCACAACGCTTTCACGATATTTAACAGTTTTAAAGGAAAATAGTAAGAGTTTCTTACATTATTTTATACTTGTTCAGGCCTTTTAAATGAATTGATATGTATATATTTATTTGTTTCCAGCATTAAATGTTTGTTTTTACCTAATAAATGTTTGTAAATTAATATATTTGTACTTTTTTTCCTTTTCATTTATTTTAATGGTCACTTTTGCTATCTGATGGTGTTTTTTGTGAGAACGGGCCCTCTATTTATGAGACAACTCCCAAGGAGCTTATTGACCTTCAATTAATTGTAAATTAGGTTGTTTTTAAGCTTTTGCAAACCTTCAAAATTTTTAATCCTCATATTGGAAGATTCATATTTGATGGTTTTAGCTCAAAATTTGAATCTATCTATAACTTATACGTATTTAACAAATTAATCTAATCAGACCGTAATCCAGTTGCGTGATAGAGTGAAGAAGGAAATTAACTAGGGTTCCAGGTTGTAAAGGAATGACTTGGAGGACGTTTGTTTGTGACGGTGAATATCTTGAATTTTTAAAAATTAGCTTGACCCATTGTAACGAGAATAGAAGGTAACGCCAGATGTAAAAATACATCTGATTGGCTGAGCTTGGTACGCCACTCGACATACAAGCAAATGCATTACATATATAAATCTATGGAAGACAGACTAAGACGTTAAAAATCAGTTCACATTTTGGAAATTTAAATAATAAATAAACCTTAATAATACACACCAACGTCCAATTAATGTTATTATTCTGCTTATTTAAAAAAATATTTGTGTTTGGCTATCTTTGTATTAAAATTAACTGCTGTATACTGGGTGACATAAGCAATGGCATAATCAAATTCCTCTAAATGGCGATACCTTTATATTCTCTTTACATTGGCTATGCCCACCTCTTAGTAGATATTAATCAACCTTTACAATATGATTAAAAAGTGGTGTGGTCTTTATTTGATTGTTCACCTTTTGAGATTAATGCAATTTATTAGCAATTTTCTTTTAATAAATCTATAATGTGTCTAAAATGTTTAGCAACATTTTTTTAAATGTTTTATTATTGCATTAGATTCAGAAACTTAACAAAGTAAAATATTCAAAACAGATTTGAATTGAAATATTATCATAGTAAATCTAAAATAAATTATTCAGTTCAGATCTAAACTTACTTTTTGGATAAAATATTTGATTCCATTTTTTTTAAGCATGGGATTCGTTTAGGATTTGATTTGATAAAATAAATCTAGCATAAAATTTGATTCAAACTCGACAAAATCTTTAAGAAATCTTTGAGAAATATCTTGTTTTCAAAAATTAGTCTTAAGTAAACTACCCTTTAAGCAAATATACTCTCAAAACATGCACTATTATTTGTCATGTCAAATACAGCCAAATATCCATTTTAAACAAAATTGTTAAAGCCATTTTGAAAAAATTTCAAATCTTTCAAAAATGGTTATCAATAAATAATCCCTATTTTAAGGGCTCGAAATAAAAATTTAAATAACGGCATAAGGTAATACCATAATATGGTACAACTGAAACCATTTGATGGATTTTGTTCAAACTTGATATTGAGGCATGATATTAAATTATTATTATTATGCCTCAATATTATGTTTGAACAAGATCTATCAAATGGTTTCAGTTGTGACACCAGATAGCGGGTACAGATAGACAAACAAACCAAGGGGCAAACAGACTTTCCAGTTCCACTTTTTTGAGTTCGGAGGCACATTATATCTCAATATTCATTATAATCTTGAGACTGAATTTGATCATGATAGCAAGATTTTTTCCTTTTATGAAAAAGTAAAGATAACTAAATATGTTCTAAAAGAATAAAGCATTTTGTAAACAAAATTATATAATAATAATATTGTTATTTTAAGAATTACATGAATACAGTATTTTTTTAATATTAAAAACATTAACATTATTATTACTCGCACCCCTGAGTACATGGTCAAGACCACATTATTTTAATCTGGTTTGCCGGTGATGGCAATGACGAGGTTTTAATCCCAGTAGAATGTACTGAGTGTACATTATCTAGTAGTTCGAAAATTAAAATATTTTAAAGATAGTCTGTGGCATATAAGCTGTTGTAATAACTGAACCACAAATTATAGTTTTCAGGGGTGATGTTTTCTAGTGCTGCGCTTAAATACATTCCAGCATGTACCAGAGAGAGACAGAATAGTTGTCCACTCTTCTGACTTCCCCTCACTGTTAATTCTCAAAAAATCTGTTTTTGCCTTAAAGTTGACAAGCTATTTTTGCTAAAACATTTATATTAAATCAGTAGGTGAGTTTTCGCAATTGACTTGGCTACGTCTTGGTATCAATTGTTTTCGACCAAATAGTTCTGACCAAGGTGGAGTTTGAAAATGATTTTGAGATGTTTTTCTTTAACAAAAATGAGGGTTGGGCTGGAGTAGATCTAACAGCTGGTAGGTGAATTTATATAACCCTACTACATGTACTGCAAATTGATGGAAAATGAGCTTTTTAATTTTATTCTTAGTTAGATTTGTGCTTGTTTTGACTAGTTACAATATTTACACAACATGTCAAGCTAAACATATCTTTCCAAAACTACCCTTAAGAAAATATGAGGTATGTAAGTAGTATTAAATAGGCCTAGATCATAAAGTACTTTCTTTTATCCATAACTAAACTGTTTTTAAGTACCTACTCATTGTCGTGTATTTCTAGCTAGTAATTGCTGTTCATTTTAATTTACAAAGACTTTAAATCCATTGACTACGAAGTTATACTTGTTTGGATCTAACACAAGAAGTGACGCTATTTTGAAATTGGCGCACAAATTCTCGGCTCATTGGTTGTAACCATACTCTTTAGTCTAGACAAGAAAAGTGTTACCAGACCAAGCTATGGTATTGTCTTGGTCATAAACATTGATATCAGGTCAAATGTGAAAACTCGCCTAGTAGTTCTCAAACTTTTTTTTCACGTACCACAAATTTATATTACAGATCAGTCGCGTACTACTGAAATATTAAAAATTTCTTTAGGATAGAACTATGTTTCGGAATGATAAAGCCGTAAAAAATTACAACTGTTTTTGAAAGTATCTGTTATTTATATATGAAAAAAAGTTACTATATTCTTAAAGTTTAGAAATTCATTGAAAAGGATGTTTCTACATGCTTGAAACAAGTAAGGAGATACCGGGTTCAGTTGTACTTAATTTTAGCGCAGATTTGGGTCAAGATTAAGTTGATTAAGAAACTAGTTTTTTACTGTCACCATAGCAGAAAATCCAGTTTCGTAAAGAGAGATGGTTACAAATGGGATTAGAAACAACAATGCTTTTCTGGACAGAGATGGATATTCATTTTTAGTCCTAAGCCAAAATTCACCTAACTCTAATTTGGTAAATTCCATTTTCAAACCTTGATCACAAGATAGTTCTATCAAACACTCATTTTCATTGTTTGTTAGGAGGGTTCCAGGAATGTTGTTGTTGTTGTTGTTATCATCATCATCACCACCACGTCTTACTACCCGTTCGGGTTATACGCACTTACGCTAATGTGTAATGGTAGGGTGATTGTGAGATGAAATGAAGGACCTACAGTTTAACGTGGAATCCGAACCACGGTGGTGGCCTGGCATTCCACACATTCACAAGATGTATTGTCAGAGGTGAAGGAAGGGTTTGGAAATCAGATAAATCTGTGCCGGGACCGAGGATTGAACCCCGGCCGCCATCCAGGAATGTTATCCAAAATGAATGGGTTTCTTTTCCAAAGGAATTCAGAATAGTCTATTTATTTGTGAATTACTGGGGAAGAGGACAAGAGCAACTTCTCTTGTCTTATTTATTACTAACCACTGCAAAGAAAAAATATTATTAATCATGAAAGAATATTCCATGTATTTAATAAATTATTGACAAAATGATATCACATTATTTAAACTCTTGTTCCAAATTGCCATTATTTAATCTTTGAATAGTCACAGGTTCTGTCTCCTTTTCACCCCAACCAGGGACCCCTTTGTCCAGGGCATAAGTCATGATATGCCACACCCAAACTGGTGGCCACATGGTTTAATAAGTGTCATATCTCGGGCAATCCTCGTGGTTTGGTTCTTTGGTATCTAAGATTTTTATTTCTGTTGTTAGACTAATTGAAAAAGTGGTCTGAATATGACACATATTTTTTAAATTTTATAAACACATAATGATATTTATAGTGAGTTGTTAATTGATACATGTTTATATATTTGAAATAAGATTGGACCATACACCAGTTATTGGATTGCTAAATCCTACAACAATTTATTATTATTATTATTATAATTATATTTTGTTAAGATAACTTTCCAAGTGTTGGAGCTTTGCTTGCTTGACTTTATCCGCTTTCGAGAAACCCATTCCTTCCTTCTTAACCCATCAAGATATCAACTCACACCTCACAGCCCATTCCCATTAGTTCTTGCATCCGTTGATTACCAATCAGCTGGCTGGTGAAAGGTATTTTTCTCTGTGACCTCTCACTAAACAATGTACCTTGTACCCAATCACATTAATCATGCAGATGCACATAATCACGTCTCGAAGCTATTTTACACCTTATTTTAATAATACGTGAATTGTCTGTTCTAAACAACTTAAAGAATACATATTGGGGCTATAAATTATATTATTAACCACTACTTATGACAAGGTGTATCTATTATAATCAGGGGGCTTTGGGGGCTCAACCCCCCCCCCCTCCCCCCAAATTGTATGAACAAAATATACATGGTGTTATTTATGGTTCAAAAAATATCAAAATTAAGGGACAAGTACAAATTAGAGGGCTGTGCTACCATAAAAATCACTTCAAAGAGCCTCTAGAGGTGTTTAATATTTATAATTTTTCCTAGCCTTCGGCAGTTAGGGGGTTATGTTACAATAAAAAAAACACTTCAGATAGCTTCTAGAACTGTTTATTATTTATAATTTTTTCAAGCCTCTGGCAATTGGGGGTTGTGCCCACCAAACCTCCCTGAAATTATTGGCTGGCTACAGCCTTGATTACAGTGGTACACAATTTCTTCTGAATATCGTCATAAATCTTATCTTCACATTTTGTTTATTCTAAACTGCTAAGTGATCTCTTTGTTGAACCTTTATTTGATCTTAGCTTTTATTAAAATTATTTGTGATGTTGGGGGAGGAAGGGAGGCTAGTTCCTACTATCACCCATCTTCCCTCATAATTATTTCTCACTCTTTTGGAATTCAAATAATTATATTATTAGTTTATCCTAATTTTTCTTATTTGCTTTTTATTCTCACTAATGAAAACACAGAGATATGCTATGTAAATTTAAGATTAAAACATTTCCTAGAATGGAAGCTTTCTGATGATATTGGCTTATATCCTTTCATTTCAAACTCTATTTATCTATAGTACTAAATTTTCAATACAAGCATAAGACAGTGAGTTAGCCCTGTCTTTAGATGGAAACTCAAAAGAGTAGAGGAAAGCAAGATAGTAATTTGTCAGTTTGTCACTTTGTTTGCTCTGGACAGAAGCAAGTGTACATCGGAATACCTAAACGTAGATGGGAGGATAGTATTAGAATGTACCTGAAAGAGATTGGGTGTAATGAAGTGGGTTGGATAGTATCAACTCAAGATAGGGAGAGGAGGCATACTTTTGATTTACTAATGCCATAAAGTAAGTGAAAAGCATACATGAGGTGGTTGTTTATCAAGGAGACCAAGTACAAAATGAGATAAAGGGAGAAAAATTGCTCCTTATATAAATAAAATTATGTGTAAGAAAATGTAATTCATTTAAAAAAGGTTTGCTTTTTTCAAAGTTTACTTTTAGGTGTTTTTTTTTATATTAAATTCCTAGACCAATACATTGTTGGGAAATCATCTAATCCTGATTCAAACTTATTCATGGTTATAGTTGGTGAATATATTATTATAATTGGTTACATTGTGGTGGAACTCAACCTTATGATACATATAAATTTAATAGTTCATTGCCCAATGATCAGTTTGAATAAATTATTTTGGAATTCAAGACTATTTCTTAGTTATTTTAAAATGTATATTTTAGAAAAAAATATACCAGAATTTTATAGTTATAATATCTAGAATTTTTAACCAGTAGTTTAACTACAACATTATTTTTCGTTATTTGGTGTATAACAAACTCTCTCTTATCTGTGTATTGATTAACTGGCGTTTGCAATAACCTTTGGTATATCTCCGTCTTTTTTGATGTTCATATACTATGACTAACATTGTTGTGTGTGTGGTATCATCCTGAATGACACATTGATGTATGGCTGTAGTATGTGTGTTAACACATTTTTCTATCAGTAAATAAACTGATATTACAGCAATTGCTAGGAGAAAGTAAAAATCAATACAAAACCCAGACAAAATTAAAGGACTTGTCCGATTATTAACTAAGTAAATTAAGGCTTTTTTTTAAATCGTCATTTTGAATTATGCGTTCTTGTTTCCTCCATTATCTCAGAAAATGGAGAGTTCTTTGTATGATCAAGCTGTAAACAGTTTTGATCTTTTGACCAATAAAAATAAACATAGTTTTTTTCTTTTTTTTTTCCTGCAGTACATAATTCACTAAGAGCCATAATGATAAACCATATCTATCTCCATGCTATACCTATTTCTTAGCTATCACATTTATATTTGGAAGACAGTACAGGAAAGTTGGATATAAAACATGAAAGGAACAAACAAAATATAGCTTTTACATTGAAAGGAACACAGTTCACACTTTACATTGGTGCCAATGGACAAAGAGAGGTTTGTTTTCTTCCAAATATATATTATAAATTACCTTAAAAAGCGAAAAGAGGTTTTTCATAAAGAGATATATTAGCTATCATATATAATTTGAATAAAGTGGTTAAGCATTAGGTTTGGTTAGGAGATAGGTATGGTTTTTCATTACGGCTCTAAAAAATTGCTTTGACCAAATCAAGATAAACATTCAAATTACTTTTCAGAGACCCAATGAACAGTTTAATAACTTATATTTTAACTCGAGCTTTATAACGTATGATAAAAGTGTTGTTTGAGTCATTTTGCTTAAAAATATGTTTTTTCTACTTCCTCTTGTTTTTAATCCCCTTAAGTTGGATTATTTTATATAATATTAAAGTCATTTTTTATTATAGCTGTGCTCTAGAATATTGACCCATTTGGTTGTAATTTTTCAGGATCATGCAGAGGATATGGTCGTCATACACTTTTCCCCTGATCCACTACTTAGGTATGTCTAATTTTTATTTTCTACCCAGTTTTGATAAATGTCACAATCTTGAAGTGAAAATTACCAATATTTTTACTCTCATATTTACTTTGTAAAGATATTTATTAAATGTGATCATTTTAGTATAATGTTTGTAATTAATTAAAATATATAATCCAAATTTAAAAACTATGGCTTTGAGGTGTACATTATCATGCAACAGGGGCTAGTCATTTTTAAAATTTCAGACCTATATTTGCAGTAAATAGACAATGCTCATGACAGACAAACAACGCTCTGGGGTGGTTCTTAATCCTGCCTGGGAAATTTTTAAATCCCATTTAACCAACCTCTACTAAGTAATGTCAAAGATTTAAGATTTATTGGGTTATTTGGAGTAATCCCATTACATTCATGGCATTTTGTAATTTTCCATATCTACTAAAAGTATACGGTGGCTTGGTGCATTCCTGAGCAACAAACAGACAACAACCATATTTGATTATATTAGTATGATTTAAACTTTCTAGTTATATTGGTTTTTAGCTAGAACACCACACACCACCACCACACAAACAAATAAACATCCTATTATTTATATGACGATTGATTATTAGTTCTCTCTGTCAGTCTTCCCATATTTTATGAGCCAAGAGCTCAGGGCGGGCTAAAAATTAATGTTCTAGCGCCAATTTTTTTTTTTTTTTTTTTTTTTTTTTTTCAATAATGTCTGATATAATTATATCTAGGAACCATTTAAAATTGGTCCAATGAAATATTATAAGCATAAGCCGAGAAAAATGCCAAAAAGTTTGGTTTTGTAGCCATTATTATTATTATTATTTATTATTATTATTATTAATTATTATTATTTTTATTATTATTATTATTAATTATTATTATTTTTATTATTATTATTATTATTAATTATTATTATTTTTATTATTATTATTTTTATTACTATTATTAATTATTATTTAATTATTATTTTATTATTATTATTATGATTATTATTATTATTTTATTATTATTATTATAATTATTATTATTATTTTATTATTATTATTATTATTTTTATAATTATTATTATTATTTTATTTTTATTATTATATTATTTTTATTATTTTATTATTATTATTATTTTATTATTTTATTATTATTTTATTATTATTATTATTATTTTCTTATTTTCTTCTTATTATTATTATTAGCACCGCGTCTTACTACCTGTTCGGGTTATACGCACTTACTGCTAATGTGTAATGGTAGGGTGATTGTGAGATGAAATGAAGGACCTACAGTTTAACGTGGAATCCGAACCACGGTGGCGCCCTGGCATGCCATTATTCCATGGTGGATGTAATTTTTAATTAGCCTACATATTAACCGGACGTCAAAATTATTTCAGCAGCCCAATTAGTACAGTGGTTTGAGCGAGATTGAGCAACAAAGATGAAAAATGTATAAAACTTATTTAAAACCAGTTAAAATAAGGTTAACATCTCCAGTCAAAAGTTTTGATTACAATATGCATGAATTGAAGGTTAATTTAATTTAATGAAAAGGTTTAGTTATGTCTAAGTCTTAGCTGAAATCAACATTCCATTACTCCTTTTTGGTAGTCCAGATCAGATGGAGAGTTATAGAATCTTATTAGCCAACTTGTTTTTGTGCTTCAATATCGTACCATATTCAATGGAAAGTCGTCGTTGGTTGAAACACGGTGTGTTTACACGACATCCTTTTATCAAACCATTTGACTCCTTTAAATGCATTAATTATTGAGTCATTGAAATATTTTAAATACTATGCATTTTTTTTAAGTTAATTGTTATTCCAAGATTATAAATAACTTGTCCAGGGTCTTTCAGTTGTTTATGAATTTAATTAGTATTCACATTTATAAATTCTTGAATTTGAAATCATATTCTCTGAATTTTTTAAATAATAATATCTAAGTCTTAAATTATATTTACTCACTCCTTACTAAAGATTTACTTAGAATATTTTCTAAAATGTGGTTTACATTAATATTTTATATGAATCTTTCTCAATAGTCTATATTTTTTCCACGTGCGGTTTCACATTGTACATATATTCAACAAACCTTGGAACGGTCTTGAAATCTTCCAACACGTCTTTCACCGCCAGGGACACTTTCTTGATTCTCGTCTTAGTCATCTTCGATCTCTCTTAGCTCTGTGTTGGAACCACCTTTCACAGCCTAAACAGTGAGGAGTTTCATCTGAGGAAATTTAATTCATTCTAACTTCATATTCATTCTGGAGTTGGTGTTTGAATGGTCTAAGGCGTCATTCTTGCAATAGATTGAACTGTTTATGAAGGTGATATCAGGATTTGAGTCCTGGTCAGGTGTACTTAGGATGTTTTTCCCTTAATGGTTTTCTATTCTTCCTCCATGCAAATGGGGGTACACTTCCTCTTTATATAATGTTCTTAATTCCTAACACATTAGTATAATTAGTACATAAGTGTATTTCCCAACTGAGTAGTAAGACGCTGTGTTAAAATCAAACAAATAAACTTAATAGTCCAAATTGATAAGGTCTTTCATTTCAAAATAATTGTCATTGATGAATTATAACAGTTCCTTGAGTGACATTCCATCCTCTCATCAAAAGTCACACATCCAGTAGCTAAACCAGCATGCTGGAAGCAATAATGAAAAGTGGCCATTGTCACACTCTTCCATGCCTTGTCAGCAAAAGGAAGCGGCAGCGAAGTAACCTTACCTGTCATTGCTTGCTTTAACTGTGGTATGACATGCATTTGGCGGCCGCATGGTCTAACTCGCTACTCTCGTAGTAGATTAGACTGACGGGGAGATTGAAGTTTGATTCTCGGTCTGGTATACTGAGGGTGGCTTTTCCAAAATGGTTTTCCACTCTCCCTCCACGCAAAAGTGGGCACACTTCCTATAAACATAACCTCCATAATCCCTATCACCATCAGCATAATTAGTACATAAGCATAAGAGCCCAAAGGGGTAGTAAGTCGCGGTGCTATAAAAAACTGTGGTATAAAGCTTAAGCCTGTAGGCTTTGATGCAATGACTGCATGCACTCAGCCTTTCGTCCCATTTCCATTCCATAATTTCAGTTGCTTTATGGTCTCTTTTAGAGAAACAGTTTCTTCAAGTCGAAGTTAAAACACCAATAAAGGTTTGCTTTCAAAAAGTTAAAACATTAAAATTAGATTTTTCCTTGGACACTTTAATTCTTAGTTTTACTAAAACCAAAGTTGATGGTTCATAACAAATGAAATATTTAACATATAATGATTGACATTAATGTGGATCAGAACAAAGTAATATGGTTCATTGTAACCATATGTTCACTACAACTGAGTTCAATGAATTCTTAGTCGAGCAGTTTTATAGGCTATAATAGTAATATAAAATATCCCAGTTAGGAAACACACCTTTAGGCTTCTTTGAGTATGCAGGCCTATCCCATGTCTTAGCTTGCAATTTTTGGTATTTTATTGAGGTTACCCATGGCAGTAGTCACAAAGACTTAGTTGTAAGGTTACACATAAAGTGAAGCTAAAAAAAAATGCTTATGACATCTTCTCAAACTTTTCTGAGTAAATATGCTAATCTATTTCCTTTTTATGTTGTCTAGTTTCTGAGTTATCCTCATATCTCAGCACGTGATTTAAGGCATATAATTAACATTTTAATGTAATGGCAAAGAAAATAAATATGAGATGCACACCCCATTATTTCCTAAGGCATGTTTATTTTTGCCAAGTAAAAGCATTTTTAGTAAGATTTCTATTATAGGTTTAAAGAGTATTAAGAAATACAACACCTCTCTTGTAAAGTGTCTTTTTCACTGTAATCCGCAAAATTGTGTCAAGGATAAAGGAGACAAACTACAATTAATTAAACCACTCGCTTTGAATAGTTGTTGAGAGTAATGAGAATAGGATTGGGTGTTGGAAAGGGGTGTGTTTAGTGTTGCAATACTAGTTAGGAGTCACTAATTAAAGTTCTTAAAAATTAGCTTTAATATAGTGCTATTATTGACCATTTTAGTAATATTACCCCCAGGAGCATCATGCTCAGGGGTGGGAGTGGAGGAATTATAGGGGAGTGTCACCCTCTCAATGGGTAAAAACCTTGAAAGTTGGGAATTTTTTAGAGACCAATTTTAAATTTCACAACTGCCAAGCCCTACGCTTCAAAAGTTCCCAACTTAATAACTCATCAAACATTGAAATGAAATACCTTCTTTATTAAATTGTATAGAAGGCTTAGTTAATCAAGTAGACTAGTAGAGCCATTGTCACTGCCTACTAGTTTTAAGGCTACTACTACTAGCCTACTAGACGCTCTTAAGAAGGTTAGGTAAGGTTTTATGTTGATCACTGAATAAAGCCTGCAGCTTCCCTACATGCATTGATGGTTAATGTCAAAACAAATAACACTTGTGATATGAAAAATCCATAATAATTAACAAATAACTTAAAAAATATTGTTGCCTAAAACTTCGAATCAAGGCCCATTAATGACCTCAAATCTTACCATTTTCCCAGGAGGGAACCCCTTGACACCCTTGTTAATTGGGAGGTATTCCATAACCCTGTGACCCCTCTCCCCTCAACCAATCACTCCTAGTAGCTACGTCAATGCTGTAACTCTTATAGATAATCAAGTTATTAAGATTATTTATATCACAAGCTGAAAGAATATTTAGGGAATACAACAGTTCTCCATCCATCAAAACGATTAAGTTGTGACTGGAGACAATATCATTATTACTACTAGAAACCCATCTATTGTACTATGAATTTTAATACTGTATTTAGATAGGACTATTCTATAAACAAATAAAAACTATCTCATCCACCACTAAGAATCAAACTGGTGTTCTCTACTACTTGTAATTGACCTCTGCCACTTAATTCTTAGGACAATTTCGGAATTAACATCGCTAACTACCACAAATAATTATTAATGGGGGTGTGCAAAGCTTTGTCAATGTACATTTAAAATACTCCCTTTGTGCTCATTTACTGCCATTCTGAGCTGTTATGTAAATTACAAACTAATATTCATATGGAAAAAAATCTGAAGTAATTGTATTTCACACTGTGATGATAGCCTGACTTATCAGATTAAAATAAAATATTACATATATTTGTGCAATAAAACATTTTCCAAGTAATTTTAGTGCATAAAGTTATATAAATAACCACAATATAATATTTTTTCAAGCACAAAACAACTAACAAAAAATATTCAAACCTCGATTCGGTTTGGAGAATATTTCTTATTTTTGATTCGAGTTCGCTTCGAATTGAAAAAGTGAACTTCACACACCCATAATTACTAACCAACTTTGTATTCAATTGATAAATTGCCTTTATATAAAAAGTTTTTTTAATGACTTTATTTGTTGAATCTTGTTTGTTATAGGTTATGTTTGGATGTTGTGACGAGATACGGCAAACAGCTCCAGTCAGAGTGGACATCTCTACCAAGAAGTTTAGTGGACATAATAGAACGTCGTATGCCAACAGTTAACAGTTGTCCTGCTAGCAGGGCTGTGGAGTCGGTACGCCAAACTGACTCTGACTCGGACTCCTCTCTTTTTCTAAACTCCGACTCTGACTCTGACTCTTTCATGAATTAATTAAAAGTAATAACAAATTTACTGCAGTAAAATGCTTCATTACAGATTACTTCATGGTAAGCTTCTTTGGCATTGTGAATTTATATTCAAATAAATTTGTTTCAAAATTTACAAATTTCAATTCTAAATAATAAAAAGTCTAAAATATTGTTATAATATTATAACAAAATTATATCTTATTTATTTTAATCCCCTTCTCCTTATTTGATATTAGTTTAGTCTTCTACGACAACATGTTTCAGTGTTATTATTGTTGTTACACCATCTTTAGGTCTTATTTATGATAAATATATATTTAACAAATATCTTCTTTATCATAAATAAGACCTAAAGATTGTGTAACATTGATATTAACACCGAAACATGTCGCCAGAGAAGATTAAAATACTATCAAATAAGGAGAAGGGAATACAAATAAAAAAGACAAAATGTTTTCATTTATTACTCCTTAGCAAATCAAATATGAACATTATTACTAATATAAGTTTTTATTTTGAAGCTGAAGTTGGAGTCTCTACATTTTTACCAACTCCACCCAAAATTGCTTCAGACATGTGTTCTCATCTGTTTCTGTTTGGGTCTACACTTAGTTTTCACGGAATGTGGAAACAGCTGGGATACATGTGATTTAGAGTTTACTTGCACTAAGTGTCCACAGTAATCACTTGAAAGTATTGATGAATGCTTATTCCTATTGAAAAATATAACTAAATTAACAAAACTTGACTTAAGGCCTACTCACACTTCAACCCATAAATGTATAATATTTTCAAGTAATGATTTATAGCCAGGTAGCACACATCCAAAAACATCCCTTTATAAAGAATGATTTAATAAAATATCCATTGATTTTCCTTGATAAGTTTCAAGATAATCTTGTTATCTTCCTGATGTGTAAGTAGTTGAAATATGTTTCACCCTTGAACACAAATGGTGGATGTGTGTACGGTTTATAAAAATAAATATATAAATTTTTATTGATTTTATCAAATAAAGGGTTAAAGGAACTTCATATGTTTTTAATTGACATTTAAAAAGTTAAAGCCAGGTAAACTAACTCAAACGGTCTTTACTTTAGTTTTTTCAAGTAGGTACATCTAACATCCCAACAAATGTATCTTGGACAAAATCTCGAGTTTGATTTTTTTGACGATCACAATACTTTCTATATCTGTAAGATAGCGAGAAAGTAAAAATTAGAGGAAATATGCTTAGTAGGTGTTGAGATCCAACTAATACACAACCAAATTAAGATTAAATTCAATACAACATTAATTATTCCAATACACTACATCAATACCGCCCGGACAAAATATAGTCTAAATATAAATGGAGATGATAAATGATTATATCAATTAGGTATAGAGTAACATAAAACCCAAAACAATCTTGTAAGACACTTTCTAATGCCTCAAGTATTACCAAGGAGAACATGTGAAACTTCCAGACACCAAGTTGTCTATGGAGTATGAGCTTAGCCTTCAGACAGCAATCACCTGGGAGAGAGGGGGAGGGGGGATAACCACCCACACCAGTAAGGCAGAGTCTTAAGATAGTTCCGGTTCACCGAATTCAGGCAGGTATCCCTGATTACAGCACTGGCAAAGAAATTGAAACAACACAGTACATTGTAGGTACTTGATAACCTGTGTGGAGTCCTTGTAGTCACCACGTGGCGGAATAATCCTTTAGTATCTGAAACCTCCGGCTGATATCACAACTAGTGAATGGTGGTGGACATTTGGGTGGTTTCAGCACTCGCTGTCAAATATTACAAACACTAGGGAGGTAGACACGTGATGAGGAGTCGCCTGTTTGTATTGATGTGCGCACCGAGTTGTCCGGAGGCGGTCAAAATGAACGTACCGGTGGCCAGCATACTACATTAAATCTTCCAATACAATTTCTATTGAACGTAAACAACAAACGGTACACTCAACATATCAACCAAAGTCATACACCACTTTTTTTGTTTTGTTTTTTGAAACACATGGTCGCAGGACAGGGGGCCCATACTAGCATGCACCCGGTGAGGTTTGGGGTAGTCTCAACCCTTCTTGGGCAGAAGTCCAAGTCCAGTCCAAATCAACCACATTGCTCTCTCTTGGGCTCTACTAGTTACTACGTATCACAATATCCTACCAGCCCAGTCGTTACAATAAACTCTAGCTACACATAATATATAAGAATCAATGGAATGCCCATTCTTACCAAAGAGCTCAGCTCAAGGAGTATATTATGGTAGGATGTAAGATAGTCAATTGACTTAAAATAAATCAAACCTTGTAAAAGCAATATAAGTATTACTCATATAATTTAAAAATAACCCCATAAGCGGAATTAGTAATATAAAACTACTTAAGTCAAAAGTCTCTACCAGGGTGATAGAAAAGACAGTTGGGTAGTGAGGTTTGTAAATAGTTCAGACTTCTTCCATGATGACACACTTTGCCGCAGAGCGCTGTCATACAGTCACACTAATATCCATAAAATAAGATGTGTTTCTATATAGCAGCGTACTTTGCATTGAAAGAAGGGTTAAAGGGCAAGGCCTGCACACTAAGCAGAAAAATGTGAAGTTCACAATTTTATGGGATATCTTTAGGACAATGTGTGCTACCTGGGTACTTTACATGTATTCAAATAAATGTGTTATTTAGCAGTGTAGTAATATAAAACATGCAAATAAGAGGGGAAATAATTTCCCATGTGAAAGCCAACCTCACCCCCTTTATTCCCCAAAATAAATTACATACAATGTCACATAATATAAAATTTAACTAATGTTCACGTGTTTTCGACAGGCTTACTGTTGCATATAATCTATAGATGTTAACAGCTTTTAACTTGCTTTTGACAATGGTTCAATGTATATCACCACCTTAAATTAACCTGAAACTGTGTGTGGTTATTTGATATGCTTTTGTGATTATCTTGCTAACTCTAGCTCTTGTGGTGTTTCGTGTGAGTTTGTCGACAGAACAATTCATACTTTTATATCCTAACGCTCACATGACCCTGTACATTATTACAGGGATTTGTGAAATATTATTTATTGTAGCACTTAAATTTTATATGAATAAAATCTAATTATTTGCTTAGTAACTCGAATTAAATACAAATATTGAGAACATTTCTATCAAATTTGAATAAAACATTATTTTATGTTGAGTAGATTCCAATATGAATATTAAATTCCGTGAAATATTCTACACAATCACTTTCACAAAGAATGCCCACCTCAACTCACAGATACCTCCCAACTTAGGTAGGTAATACAGCCTAAACCAGGTGCCATAATGTGTATAATAATTTAAGAAACAGTGAAATTTAGACAAATGAATTATTTACAGGAAACACTGCAAGCTTGCATAATAACACTAAATACACAACTCTACAAAACAGACATATTTGAGCATAACTATGTAGAATGATGCTAGGAAACTCAATGATGACTGGATCAGTGTTTTACACTCTTATCAACAAGAAGAGTTAAATATGCCTCAGACATGCCTTTAGTTTATATTTGACATTCTGTGGAGTCATAGGTTTTTCTGAACTGTGCTCCTTATTTGTTTGTTAAATTTTCCACAAGTAATTTATGAAAGAATTTAACTAAAGATAAATATAATCCTGTGTGGTTACAAGATTTTCATTTGTAAATCATATCTTAACCTAAATCTGATATGAAGCTTTGGTGAAATTTTGCATTGAAAATTGAATGAGCAAAACTCAGGTTTGAATTCAACACTTTTACATTTCACAAAAGGCTTATTGTGTTATCTTAATTATTTTATAATATTACACCATTAATCTATTAAAGTTATATGTACACTTCATTTACCTTGACATATTACACAATGACCATATCTAATTAGCTATGCCATAGTGGAATAATGCAAAGTAAGCTAGCTGTTTGCTATGTGGGTCTGCATTGCCTAGGTGGGTGTGTCCCCGAGACAACTTCGCTAGTGTCCAACTCAGGTATTGATCATCACCTTGCCCAAGGCAAAATTTTATTAGAACAGACCATTAACTAATTCAAGCATTCCTCAATAGACTAGCGCTGTCGTCTTGGCAGACTAACACTGAACCATCTGGTGAACTGGCACATTATCAAGATGAATATGTCACCAATGACTAGGAAACTAGACACACTGAATCGTAATACCACTGTGGCAAAGAGGCGATACTCCTCAAAGTTGAAACAGATGAGATGAGCCAATAGAGATGTAAGAAATGTGACAACTGTATTGTCTAGCAGCCTTATCTTGTGTGAACCTATGATTTGTTGAACTGAACAGTTCAGAAGTTTGTAGAGATCGTAACTGTTGTTACTTTGTAAAATCAAAAAAACGCTTTGCCTCGGTTATGTAAGAATTGTGTAAATGAACTTGTGATTACTCAACGTCTATTTGGGCAATTTTAAGTAATCAAACTATTCTCATTAATTTTTTTTAAATCGGCATGTTTACATATTATAAAAGTTTTCAAAATGAGTACACATGTAGTATTTTAATTATCATGTAACCCGCTTCAGTGGCCACATGGTGTAAGGTGCTACTCTTGCAGTAGACTAGACTGCAGAAAACGAGATCGGGTTTCTATCCGGGTCGAGTGTACTGAAAAGGTTTTTACCTAAATGATTTTTCACGCTTCCCCCATGCAAATGCAGGTACACTTCATCTAAATTAAACCTTCCTAATCCCTCACACATTTGTATAATTAGTACATAGGCACATAACCCAAACGGGTAGTAAGACGTGCTAAAAAAATCTTAATCTTATTTCAAACAGAATTTATTTTCTCAGATTTTTAGCTATTGATTCATTATTATCATTTATATTACTAGGATAATACATAATATAATTACTATTGAGGCCTATGTGTGTACAAAGTTTAGTATAAAAAAATGTCAATTTGATCAAGTTTAAATGAACACAAAGACACATACAACCAGATTATGTCTGCCATTGTGTCTTTCCTCCGCCCACCCCTCTCCAGCTTACATAGTTTGATCTGATTTTTAAAAAAATAGCCTCACGTCTTACTACCCTTTTGGGTTATATGCTTATGTACTAATTACGCTAATGGTTTTAGGAATTGGGAAGGTTATATTTAAAGAAAGTGTAACCACATTTGTGTGGAGGGAGAGTGGAAAATCATTTTGGAAAAACCACCCTCAGTAGACCTGATCGAGATTCAAACCTTGATCTCATCATCGACAGAAAGTTTACTGCGAGAGTAGCATATTGGACCATGCGGCCACCGAAGCAGGTCTCTGATTCATTAATATAGCTTTTTTATCCTTGTCTTGAACCATAACATTCTTGCACATCCTTAAGTCCAAGATCTAAAACATAATAATATTATAATATGAGAATGTAATTTATGGTTAAAATTGCTCAACATATAAAACTGCCACTCTTTGAAATCTCATTGTTGTTTGCTGCTCTTATAGAATTAAAAAATGTATTCTAATCTGAAGCTTATAATATATGTGACAAACATATATACAATTGAAGACTATTAATCTATATTAAATTATCTGCAAAGTGAAATATCTATTGAACTTAATATTATCACAACAAACTTATAAACACTGCCATGTTAATTAGATTTGATAACATAACTTTAAATAGATTTTCTACTGTAATAGTTCTAAGCATTTAATTTATTTAATTTAATTTGCACCAGTAATGATGAATTTAGGTCAGCGGTAAACTAGAGCAACCAATGCATTTTTTCCTATAAATTTAAATGTAATAATATTGAGGCCTGTGAGAAACCTACACTCGATATTTCTTGAATCTTATGTGCCTGATTCAATAATTTAGATCTGAAACAGGGATCAGCTTTTGAATGAAAATCATTAAATAACTAAAAAATATTTATGGATGGTATAAAATTTAAAACCCTTAGTAATTGGGTTTCCATTTAATACAATATAAAATGGTAGACTAACATTATATTCATAGTAACTCAATTTAACACTGTGCAGAAGGAAAATTAGTTGGCTAAAAATATAAAAGATGCGTTTTCAATTACTAGTGTGGCGTTTTTTTGTTTTTGTTTTTTTATTTATGAATTTGGTGAACAGGAGCACTAAAATTCTTTTAAATTGCAAACAAATTTTGATGAAAGATAATAAAAGAGTAAGTACTAAAAGGAGATGGGCAAGATATGATAAATTCAGAGTTTACTATAATCAACAAGTTTCAAATGTATTAATTATTTCATATTTGTTCTCTGGCCATTATTTTTTGTAAAATCAAATGATTGATTAGCCTTTTCTTTTCACATAATCCTTTTTTAAATTGCCTAAAATGCAAAATCATCATCATTAACCGTTTCCGACCTGTGGGCAGGTCAGTTTAGTAAAATGCCTACATCTTCCTCTATCCTTCCTCCTTTAATTTATTCCCTTCTCCTTTCACTTGCACACTTTGTTATCCGATTCTCCCATCTCTTTATTGGCCTCCCTTGTGGTCTTTTTCCAACATTCATTTTCTTTGGCTCCCTCTACCTATACCCACTCTTTCTCAGATAACTTCATTCCCAGCCCCTCTCACATTCAATGGCTTCAACTTTGTGAAAATTAATTGTATTATTTAGGGTTGTTTGGACCAATTCGTGTGCTACTGAAGATTCATGCACACTTATTAGTCAAATATGTGTTATTGTTTTCATCTTCAAAAAATATATTTTAGTACACTTGATCATTACAATGGCATGAAAGTGTTTTAAGTGGTCTTTTCAAGGTACCTTTGCCCAGACTAATATAACCTAAATGGATATAAAATGTGTGATTTGTGATAGAAAATAATGTTCTCATGTACTTATGTTTGATAAAATATAAAGTTTAACTTGTAAATATGATAAATAAATTGTGAAATTAAAATACTTATTGAAGTTTTGACTGAATTGTAAATTGTTTATTTATTTCACTAATTAAGAACAGAATAACCCTCAAATATCACCTTTAGGCCAACTACTCACATCACTAGTTTACTACTCACTAGCAAGAAAGAGGGGAGTTTTGTATGTGCATTGCATTTGAATACTAGTTAGGGATAGCCGCAAGAAGGGGTTAACTCTATTCACTGGTATTTAACCCTAAAAAGAAAATCATATACTCCTGTGGCTTTTTCCTGAATAAGCGCAACAAAATCTTCTTTCAACAATACTCATGATGATTCAAGAGAAGTTTTCATGTTTGCAGATACACCCCACTTATTGAAACTTGCCAGGAATCACTTTATAGATCAAGGATTTACTACCTCTTCAGGAGGAAAGATTCAGAAGACATACATACAAGAGCTGTTGGGTATGTCTCAAAAGGATCTTAAAATGGCATTCAAAATAACTCAACATTTAGATTTCCAAAACCCAGAGGCAAAAAGTAAATACTGCCACACAGCTTCTATCAAACCCAGCAGGCAAAGCACTTACTTTTCTAAGATAAAAAACTTTACGAAATGGAGATTGGAAAATAACTGCTCACTTTGTTATAAACTATTTAACGACTGATTTGATATTCTAAATTCCAAATATCCTTCCAACCTAGACAAAACCAAACTCGCATATGGACTTGACAAACTTGATCAAGACCGAATTATATCAGAGATGAATGTATTTATAAAATCAACTTACTGATAATTCCTTAACTGTATTATATTTGGAACAAGGTATAGGAAAGGTGGATAGAAACATATAAAGGGGACGAACACAGTATGGCTTTTACAATGAAAAGAACACAGTTCACACTTTACATTGCTGCCATTGGACAAAGCGTTAATGGTTGCCTCTTAAAGAAAATCGATCGTCACACTCCTCGAATCCCTGATAAGTTCAGATAGAATGAAACCTAGGTCAGGGGATTGGGCGGTGACAATATATTTTCCTTAAGAAGCAACCATTACCTCTTTGTCCAATGGCAGCAGTGTAAAGTGGGAACTGTGTTCTTTTCATTTTAAAAGCCATATTGTGTTTGTCCCTTTTATTTGTTTCTATCAACCTTTCTTATACCTTCTTCCAATATAATATAATAGTATAGAACAATTACCTCATAAAGCGAAAAGAGGTTTTCCTTATAGAGATGTGACAGTGAAAGCTTGTCCTTAAAAATGTGTTTTTTAGTGTTCTATATAAACAATTTCTACTCCAGTATCACCAAGTTAAGTGTGTTAGCCATACCTCCTAATTTAAACCCTTATAGAGATAAATACATCCTTAAGAAATGTATTTCAATATTTGAAGGCCAAATTTGGCATTGTATTTACTTACCGACAAAATTAATCAAGATGTACTTGAAATTATTTTTCTTATATAAGAGGAATGGGATATACCAACGATCACCCAACCTCACTTGATTTTAAGTATAGATTAAGATGGTATAAGATCTACAACAAGAAAGTGATTCGAAATAAGAAATTGAGGAATGTACAACAGCTAAAATGCTGAACGGTATTAATAAGATAATTGAGTGTTAACATGAAGATAATTCAGTAAAGGAAGAGCACGTCGATGGAATTGAAGTAGGTGATGCTTTATTACAAAAAGACAATAATGTAGGTAAAATATCCAGACCAAGCTATGTGTTGTGGAGAAACAAGTGAGAATGATTGGATAAAAACAATTTCGAAAGGGGGATTGCGAGAACCGAGCTATAAATTATTTAAAGCTATACAGTTGGCAGAGCATATATTCATTCAAATTCATGGTGATTTCTTCAGTAAAGAATAGTTTAAAAATGGTAACTGAAGCTATGATGGTATGTATATGGTATATATTATATAATTACTACTAGTGAGGTTTTACAAGGAACTCGACCGCATAAGTATGGATGGTAGGACGGTAGGAATGTTTCTTTCTCCCTCTTAGGTATTATACATTTCCTGCTACTATCCCAGACACAAACATATAACCTCAAAAGCTTCCACACCACTCACATTATCACCATCACCACCCAAAGTGTTTTTGCTGGAGATGTCTGACGAATTGTCCTTCAAGACGATGATAATACTTTCGGATACCTTATGTAACATTCTTATTATAAATGTAGTCCTTTCCAAGTGCCAAGTGGGGTTGAGATTGTGATTGAACAGGAGGAGACGTAGGTCACAATGTCCATACTTTGCTAGCAATGTATCTATCCTATATATGTCTTCAGTCATGGTTTGTGCAATCGAATAAGTGAATATAATTCAGGTTTGAGCATAGTATTACTGAAGGAAATATTGTGTTGTTTCAACCAATTCATTATCACTATTTTACGCAACGATGTTGGTGGTGAGTCTAATTGAACCTTGTGGTAGGGTGCGTTGTCAATAACACTAGTACACTGTTAGGTGTCAAGTTGAGGATCATTTTATTTGCTATCCATTTTTCATAGAATAAAAATGTTTAGAAAAAAAAAGACAGTAAGCACCACATGGCTGCTCAATACTCCCCTTAGTGGTACTGTTGACTTGTCCTTGACCCAGCCCACATATGTGAAGGGGACTTGAGAGTATATAATAACATTATTTGTGTACATTTCTATCTTTTTTTTATCAAATTCTCGATGAAAACAATGATTTGAGGTTTCACTGTACATATATTTCCTTGGTGGATTACACTATGGCCATATCTTATAAGCTAGAGCATAGAAGAATCATGCAAGGGGTAATCTTGCTACCTCTTACAGTTAACGAAGGGTACCTTGTATGAACCCTTTGTGCTTGCCCAGCTTCAATGTAGTAAACAATGTTGTCCCGATCCGGTATTTAGAACACAAACCTGTTATTTGTTATTTAAACATTTTATATTTTAGACACATTTTATACATATTATTTTATTTAGAAATTAAATAACTCATGTTTGATTTAATAGTAGAAAAAATCTTTGTTTGAAAGTTGTATTCACTTAAGTTTGAATAGGTTCACATTATATATAATAAATAAATTGCCATATTGGCACACGCGTTTCTTCAAATGTCTTAGCCCAAAATTGATAGTCAACAATTCTGTACCAGAAGAAAAAAAAATGACACCAGTTATCTGGCTTTAATATCAATTGTGACTGAGAGCTGCGGAGCTCTTGTGAACACAAGCCAAACTACTTTTATAAAAAGAAAAGAAAAACACAAGTTTACAAGTGAAGTATATTGCTCTCTCTCTCACACCTACACTGTGAGGTTTTACCTCAAATTATTGTTAGGGCTGGAAACAAGCAAACTGAATGTTCTTGATCTGTCACCTACTGCACGTGTACGGAAGTAAAACAACAGTACAGTCACTTCCTAGCAAAATCTACATAAACTAAATTTAAATATTCCAGAAAACAATGCAATAAAACAGGATCATTACAATGTTAATCAACCCTCACTACAACTCATCTTGCCTCATTTGCGCCGTGATCACTATCAACTTGATGCTTACTTTACATAATGAAACTTAAATGTTCTCCCATTTTCAAACGGTAACAATCACAATACACTTGAGAGCAGTGATGTGATATTTACCTGACCTTAGAGTTGTCTAGCAGAGAACTTTCACATAATGATACGTTAAGTGAAATGTAACATGTGTTTCTACCAACTTCAACATGATAATTTAGTACCTCAATTGTCAAAAGATTGCAGACTAACACATCAAGGTATTGTAACCTCTACATACAGTTTATTATATAACGGCACCAAGCTTCTTGTAAGTACTTCAACATAATTAGCCTTAGTTGGTCAAATTAAACTTTTTAAGAACTTTTTTTTTTTCAAACAGTCCAAAATTATTGGCTTGGTTTATGTTGTGTGTTCATGTTGTTACCTTTATGTTAGGTTAATCCTGAACATACGATCTGTTTATTTATGTTAGTATATAAGAAAGAACCATTAAATTGATTGTGATCCTGATATAAATCAATGGTGATCTTTCTGCTTATAAGTTTGACTACTTTTTATTAACTTCTGTACACAATGAAATAAGGCAAACAGCATTGAAATTAGCTTTTAATTTCTCTTTAGCCTGTCTTAAAAATCATATAAATACTCTAGTTTTAACTACTAAAAAATAAATATGAAATAAACACTAAACATAAACCATTATTACAAACAGCAAGTGAAGAAAACCAAAATAATGAAGGTAAACCCATTATTATTTTTATCATCAAAAAATTATAATTACTTGACAGTGAATAGGGGCTCAAGAAATTAGATTTAAAACACTTCACGTAGTTTTCAAGCCACATCAGGTTTCTTCTTAAGCCAAATAAAGCTTAACAGACTCTAGTGTTGAGAATATTTACCTGAGGGGGCCAGATGTGCTGTCTTTAGGACAAACAGTTTTCTGATAAGTACTTGTACTTATTTAAATGCTTGTTGAGCTGGGCCTCTTGGACCCCTTTATTACTTTATTAAAAAAAGTTTCTTGGAAGTACTCTGTGTTTTACAATTATATTATATCCTTGTTGGGTCTTTACAATGTGATGGAAAACATTTTGTTTTGATAGTACAATTTATTTCCTGCGTTTTGTTTTGTTTAACATGGGAAAAGGTGGAGGACGCATTAAAGAGAATGGAAGAAGGAAAAGCACCGTGTGTGGACAAACTGTTGAAATAATAACATCAGCAGGTGAAGTATACAATGGCTATACAGGGTGCCGAGAGTGATTTAGAAGGAGAACAAGGTGCAGGGAGACTGGAAAAAGGGAGTTATAATACATAATTTTAAAAAATGAGACAGGAAAAGGTGTATAACATATAGGAGGATAACGCTGATGTGCCAATGTACATAAATATATGAAAAGATACTGGAAAAGAGAATAAGAAATCAAATGAAATAAAGGTGGAGAAAGGAACAGCATGAATTAAGGTAACAAAGGTCAACAATAGATTTGATATTTGCCATACAAAAGCTGATGGAAAGAAGGTATGCAAAAAGGAAAGATTTGGTAATGGTGTTTATGGATGTGGAGAAAGCATATGATAGCGTGAATAGAGATAAAGTTTGGAAAGCGGTGGAGGAGGCCCAAGTGGAAATAGAGATAAAGTTTGGAAAGCGGTGGAGGAGGCCGAAGTGGAAATAGGAGTTGTTCTTTCCAGTCAACAAACTATTAGCATCAAAACAACAACAACAAAAAACGATAAAAATTGGACTGTAATCAATAAATGCTTACCTCTACTAAATGAGGTTCCGCGAAAATGGAGGTTTACCTTGTGGGTTGGCATAGGAAGAAATAGGGAACAAGGCGTTAATTCCTCGGCATTTCTCGAACCTTTGTTGTGTTTTTGGATCAAAGAGGCCCCTTTAGGGCTTGAAGCACCGACTCACGCGTGAACAATGATTTAAAAAGCAAAAGATGTACTCATCATGGCAGACACCCAACGCGTACAGAGTCCCACGCTCAACTAACTAACAAAGGAACAAACAACTTTCCTTTCCCCTTCCTTTCCACTCTCAACAAAAAAAAAAGGGGAGGAAAAAACTCAAAAAGACGGGAATCAAAGAACAACTAACCCATACAAACCAATAAAAAATAGGGAACTATATCAAAATGAACTAGGTTAAACAAACAATTACACAAAGGCTATTTTACAATATTAAATATATACAGTTCAGAGACTGAACAGGAGTTGTAATGAGAATGAAAAGCAAGTATGAGGATTACAAGAGATGTGTTAAGACGAAGAATGGGAGTATGGAGTGGTTCCAAATAAAAAAAAATAGAGTGAAGCAGAGGAGTGCCCTCTCACCAATATTATTTGTAATGTTAATGGAAATGGTCATGAACAAAGTGGCAGGAAAACTGGAAGGAAAGAATGTAAACCATTATGTTTGCTGATGAATTGATATGTGGTTAGAAGGAAGCGGCAGTACAGGAACAAATGGAATGAGGAAGTGTGAAAGAGTGTGGAATGAAATTTAGCATGGCAAAGTGTGAAATGATGGTAATGACAAGGAAGAGGATAAGGCCTAATAAAGGTATAAGGTTGTATGGAGTAGAGCTGAGAAAAGTACAGAACATAAAATATCTAAATATCTTGGAAGTGTTTTTGAGGCAAAAAGTGGAAGGATCAAGGAGTTAATGAGAAGAGGACAGCAGGGAGAGTTATTCTATTGGTGTGAAAGAGATCTGCTACAGAAAAGAGAAGTGCCAGGAAATAAAGTTTGTGAGGAGCATGTTAACTGTCAAAAGGAGAAACACGATTAGGACTAAAGTTATCTGGGATATAGCAGCGTTACAGGAAGTACATGAGATACTAGAGGAAACAAGACTGAGATGGAATGGGCATGTAATAAGTATGGAAAAAGAAAGGATGCCAAGAAAGAGATGGGAGGAGCAGATAACAGAAAGTGTGCAAGTCAGAGGAGGAAAATGGAAGCAATCAAAGGAAGAAGAATGGTGGAAGGATAGAGGAAGATGTAGGTAGATTACTAAACTAACCGGGCCACAGGCTGAAAATAGTTGGATGATGATGATAATGTTTTATTTTAATGCTCTAGTGCAGTGCTTCCCCAGCGGTATGTGGAGAATTTCAGGAGGTACACGACTTCCCACTAAGTTTTATTAATAATAACTTTTTTTATATATAATAGTAAGTCTGATAAATAGATTGAAACATTTGGGGGAAAAACTAACCATAAATGGATTAGATAGGTCTTTGTTCAGCGTTATTGTCCCTCGTTTTGTTTGATATAAGTAATAATTAGGGATGGACGGGAACGGGATGGGAAGTTAGTCAAAATATCGGGATTCAAGACGAGAATGGGAAATTTTAAAATAACCCTTTAATATAATCTTTGATTTAAAATATATTGATTTCCAAACTAATATGGTAAGACTTGTTTAAGCTATAATATTACTAAAACCCGCCTCGGGGCTGCATGGTATAAGGCACAACTCTCGCAATAGACTAGACTACCAATGACAAGGATATTTAGTTTGAATTTAGCCGGGTGTATTAAGGGTGGTTTTCCACTCTAGCCATGCAAATTCAGGTACACCTCTAAATTCAATCCTCCTCATTCCTAACACATGTAAATGTATAATTGTAAAGCAGAGGGAGAGAAAAAATGTAACATAGGTCCTGAGTTACAATCTAGGCCTCAGGACAGAAAAATAATAAATAAATAAACTCCTAACACACTAAAGTAATTAGTATGTAGGCGTATAACCAGAGCGAATAATAAGACCTGGTGCTAAAAAAAAAACATTGCTGAAGGTAATAAAAACAAAAAATAATAGTATGAGTAAAAGTGTGCGTGAATAACATTTTTTTTTTATCTAATCAAATAACAAACTTTTGAACCAATATCAAATAATACAATTAATAGAATAGTTGCTTTTATTACATTTTTGACAGAAATTATTTTTATTAGTTAATTTCTTTTGAAAATGGTGTTTTATATTTAATTATTTGCACAAGGAAAAAAAATACTACAAAAGATAATGTTTGGCACCTTTTCAATTTGCTTTAAGTATGAAACTACAAAAGATAATATAGGTTTAAAAGTTACTTTTCTTTAATGTTCTCTCTAGATTTGACACCCCATATTCTCTAATCTCTCTCTGGCTCATCAACAATAAACACGCTAAACCCTCATAAATGGTTGACCTTGGCAAGCTACTTCCTTTCCCCCCTTCCAGCCATTTCCACACCCCAAAAGATACCAGAGTATATCTCTGTCCTTCTCTAAATCTTTCAAGTTCTTTCACTTGCTGAACCCAACAAATCACTGTTGATAGACAGAGCACATTCATTAAGTCATGTGCCACCCAACTTGTCTCTCTATAAGAAGTGGTAAAATAACCTCCTCCCCATCCCAGACACCAAGTTTGCTAGTTCACCCATAGTAATAATGACAACATATTAAGTTTTTACTTGTGTTTCTGTTTCTACTCTAGGAGACAGAAGAAAAGAAGAAAATGTCACCTTTACACATTGGATTATTTCTACATTTTTTCATTCCATTTTGACTGGTAGTTTATATTTCCTTAATCTTACAACTTAGACATTCAATGTAAAATGAGCTATAATAATACATTTTTTATTAGTTATTAAACATAATATATAAGGTTTTTAATTATATGGCGTCTTTTCAATGGTATTTTGGCATGAATCATATTTTAAAATAACAAACACTTCTTAAATAGGCTAATAACAGATCTTTGAACGGTTGCAAAGCATTTTAGTACTTCGAGAGATGGCCCTCTTAAGTTAAAGGTACAGTTCTTAAATGTACATGACACAATAATTAGTGTAGTAATTTGCACTTAGGACTGTAGCATTAAAATAAGTTAATTATTACATCTTCTGTGCATATTCACAACTGCATCACAGTAATGCAGTTTTCAACAGTAGTGCACATTCATATAATTAAATATTAACTAAACTAAATTCAATATAACTAGGCACTGCACCATTTTAATATGATTTAATGACTTTGACTAAAAATTAAACATCTTACAAATGATATGGACTTATAAACCACAAATTATAAGCTATAGCTGCACTTTGAATGCTCTTGCTTTGATTATTCAAATATATATTTTTAAAAACCCTATAGCACATTAATATTTCTGTAAAAACATCATGTTTTGTTCATTATCAACACAACAAATAAACAAGTATAATAATGCACACACCCTCCTGTGATATACAATCCATAATTGAAAATAGAGTGAAAGAAATCACATTTAAGTTTCCAATTTATAACATAACTATCATACATAAATAAAAAACCTGGCTGTTTAATACATCTGGAAAAAAAATGGCACTACTGGGCAATTAACAAGTCAACAAACTTAGTCATGCTGAGGTTCAGTGGGTACGAACCGATGCAACGCTGACGTTAATACCAACAGAGAGTTCTGAAGTCCTCCAGGAAGGTGACGTTGGAGCCATGTACCCTTATACTGCTCTATGTGTGCTAATAACCTATAAGGAAAAGTTTAGACAAGGACTTCATGGAATATACTCACAAATAATAATATATTGAGTAGACATGAGTATATTTATTTTTTAAAGGATGGACGTGAAGTATTTAAATAGGTTCTGAACGTTTTTTTCATGTTTCACTGCTCATCCAAACTATTCACATATTTACACTAACGAGGTATTGATGAATCGGGAAGATAGAATTTAGATAAAATGTACCTGCATTAACATTTAGTTATACCAAAATGTTTGCATATGTTGCAATATTTTTGGATCATCCTGTATTCGTACATGATTATCAAAATACAATCAATATAATCAGAAATGGGTGACCTGGTGGTCTAGAGGTAAGGTGTCAGACTTCTGTGCTGGCGGCCGGGGTTCGATCCTCGGTCCCGGCACAGATATATCTGATTTCCAAACCCTTCCTTCACCTCTGACAAGACTTCTTGTGAATGTGAGGAATGCCAGGCCTCCACCGTGGTTCGGATTCCACGTTAAACTGTAGGTCCTTCATTTCATCTCACAATCACCCTACCATTACACATTAGCGTAAGTGCGTATAACCCGAACGGGTAGTAAGACACGGTGCTAGTAATAATAATAATAATATAATCAGAACTCACTTATTGGCAATGTCTGTGCGGAATGTAGGTGGAAGGTTGCATACGCCCAAGTTAATCACAGCCAGTCCCATGTTGCTGTTAGGATTGACACCAACTCCTATAAGTGTTCGGCCAATTCTACAAAAATACACAGCGCAAACAACTTATTAGCAATGTTTGTGTGCAATGAAACACACATAAGTCTTGGTAGAGCATTTGATATTAAATTGGTATTTGTCTCGAGGGGTTGTTAATGTTACTATTTCCACCCCGCCCCTTTAGCTTTAGGAATAATAATAATATTATATAGTTGGATTTTGAGAAAAAGAAACTTATAAAAACCACAAAATCTATTTTTGCAAATTTTTTCTTTAGCATCGCATGTTACTCCCTGTTTGGGTTATATTGCCTATTATGTATATCTGTACTAATTATTAATTACGCTAATGGTTTTTAGGGATTATAAGGTTATATTTAAAGGACATGTACCCACATTTGCATGGTTGAAGAGTGGAAAACAATTTGGGTAAAACCACCTTCGTTACACCCAATCAAAATTCAAACCTTGATTTCCCCATCATCTGCAGTCTAATCTGCTGCGAAAGTAGCGCGTTAGGCCATGTGGCCACCTAAGCGGGCCGCCAAAATTGTTTACATTTTATTATGTTATTAATATTATTTTATAGGTATTTAAATTATCTATCAAAAGTGACAACTGCAGATCACATAGCTTAACATGTGAATATATGAAAATAGGTTTAGTAACTTTTATAGCCGTAATTTAATGGTCTTCCTATGAAATTTGGACTTGCAGTGTTCTGTGGCCATGACTCCAATAAATGTTATCATTCCTCTACTTATGTACACTGTAGCTAAAAATATGTTTATTAATACCTGGTTAAACCATACCTTAACAAAGTACCTAGGACCATATTTCTATCTCATCCCTACTCACACACATCTTGCATCAAATAGTCCTTTCCAGGATTAGGTACCAAAAATTGTTTTAGCCAATCTTAAGTGGGCGTCAGCAAGCTGAAACTGCACCAATAAATCAACAAGTTTTTCACGCAAGTCTGGCCACCTTCCCTTCATTACACACTAACCTCCAGGATGTGCCCTCTTGTAATGTAAGAATCCTTAGTATTAAGCCCTTACTTTGAATAAGAGGGCCCTCCAATGCTTCCCAACAATCCCCCACTGCTGTCTCTCTGAAATGCCTTATGAACATGTCTACATTTACCCTAAGCTTTAGCCCATGATCTGGTCTAGTGATACGTCCTCACTAAATAGCAAGAGAGATAACCTTGAGCCTGCTTCATATTTCTGAGAGTCACCCAGCCCCTATTGCCGTCAGAAGATATTGCAGATATTAACATCACTGTGATGAACCTGGTGGCCCTATAGTGCTGTTTCAACCCATTATAATCATCCTTGAAGTGGGTGATGTGTTGCAGTCCTAACTGATTACTTAATCACTAAAGTTCTCACGTGATATCAAAATGACAAATGACCATTAGGGGACATATCAGAGATTAACTCATCTGTGAGAGGAATGGAAAATAATAGCTAATATGGAATGAATGCTATTACTTGTTCAGCAAGTTGTTGACATCTCACCTTCTTTAAAAGAATGTGAAACTCAAAATACTCAAAACAATCATTTCACCCTTTTTTAAATTATTTTTTTATGTAAAACAGGGTCTCTTACCTTACATGAGGAGAATAACTGTAGGGTGTTGGTGACCTGGCGGTTTAGGGGTATGGTGTCGGACTTCTGTGCTTGGGTTCGGGGTTCAATCCTCGGCCCCAGCACAGATTTATCTGATTACCAAACCCTTCCTTCACCTCTGACAAGACATCTTGTGAATGTGGGGAATGCCAGGCCTCCACCGTGGTTCGGATTCCATGTTAAACTGTAGGTCCTCCATTTCATCTCACAATCACCCTACCATTACACATTAGCGTAAGTGCGTATAACCCGAACGGGTAGTAAGACGCGGTGCTAATAATAATAATGTAGGGTGTTCATAAACAAAGTAGTGTAGATTACTTAGTACGTTTTGGGTCCAAAAAGGAATGGAGATAATGGAGAAGGTTACATAATAATAGTAACATACCCTGTACTCAGCCTACAATGTTAGGGAAGTTAAATCTTGCTGGGCAGGACCTACAGTGCGAATCTAATAAACTAGAACCATGTTCCTGGTAGGTTAACATTATAATCTACCTAAAATAGATAGGTTGTAATGAGGTGGACTGGATAGAACTAGCTCAAGATAAGGATATGTGGCATATGTTTGTAAATGGGATGTAAGCCTTATGGATTATGTATATTTATTTATTGTTTTTAATTTGATAAATGTTGGCAGAGTTAAGGCTAGTTTGCTTCGTCTTACATTTAACCAAAACATAAGCTAAACAAGCTTATAATAACAATAGTAACTATAATTGAGTGAATTTTAAATGTAATGTGACAGTAAGAGGGGGGCAAGTGAATATAGTAAAGTAAAAAGATTCAAGTATCTGGGGGGTATTGTAGAGGAGAGTGGAAGGAACAAGGGAGAAATAAGTGAGAGAGGAAGGCAAGTAGAGACATTTTTCCAGAAGTGTGAGAAGCCTGATTTGGAGCAGGGATACGCCAGACAAGTGCAAGGGAGTGATCGACAACGCCTATTACCTACCAATACTGACGTTCGCTGCAGAAACGTTGGTAATGAAGGAACAGAATAGAAGCATATTGCAGTTGAGTGAAATGAGATTCTTGAGAAGCAAAGTGGAACAAAATTTGACAGGTTGAGAAATGACAGAGTAAGAAGAATAGTAAAAGAAGAGTAAGAAGAAGAGTAAAAAAAGAGTAAGAAGAATAGTAAAAGAAGAGCCAGGGCAGAATGGAAAAGACATGACTAAGGTGGTATGGCCATGTGAGAAGAATGGAGAGGGAAAGAATGCGCAGGAGGATGTGGGATATGGAGGTGAGAGGAAGACCAAGGGACAGATGGATGAAGGGAGTAAGGAGGAGTGTGGAGGAGAGAGGAGAGGACTGGGCCAAGGTGGAGGGAGAGAGGTGGTAAGAGGAAAGGAGGTGGTGGAGGGGCCTATGTTCCAAACAGACCCAGCCAGTGGTTGGAAGCTGTTAATTATGATGATGATGATGATGATGAATAGATTATCTCCATTCATTCCTCCACAACTGTGAATGAAAGGGAATATACTTCAGATTTGTGAATTGGGATGATTATAAGGGGGGGGGGGAGTTTTTAGTGGATGTATTAAGCTGATTGCTGATCTTATAGTAGATTAAAATTGGGTGCTAGGCAATATGGTGAAGAAGTTTGTATATTTGGTTAATAATTATCCTAAAAAGGCCATCATAAATGTGATTCTGAAATTGACATCCACCAACTAGAATGTGAGCAATGTAAAATAAAACTCAATACAGTGGTTTCAGAAGTTAAATGGTGGGGCTGCATGACACAAAGATCGAAGATTGAAATAAAGCTAGTAGCATCACATGTTGAAACTCATGACATGGAATTAAATCAATGCTAAGCCACCATGGTTGTAAATTTAACAAATAACTCTGAAAACCTTACCACCCAGGGACAGAGCTAGCTCACACCCTCTTATCAGCTACTAGGATGAGGTCAACAGCTAGTTGCAGTTCCTGAACAATCATCATTGTCTTACCAGCAAGATGTCAGCATTAAGTCGGCAGCTAGTTTCAGTTCCTGAACAACCATCATTGTCTTACCTGCAAGATGTCAGCATTAAGTCAGTAGCTAGTTTCAGTGCCTGAACAATCATCAATGTCTTACCTGCAAGATGTCAGCATTAAGTCAGTAGCTAGTTTCAGTGCCTGAATAATCATCATTGTCTTACCTGCAAGATGTCAGCATTAAGTCTGAGGCTAGTTTCAGTGCCTGAATAATCATCATTGTCTTACCTGCAAGATGTCAGCATTAAGTCAGCAGCTGGTTGCAGTTCCTGAATGATCATCATTGTCTTACCTGCAGGCCGTCAGCATTAAGTCGGCAGCTAGTTGCAGTTCCTGAATGATCATCTCCCCAAACTCACACTTGAGCTGGGCCTGGAACATGTTGCTTTGACACTTCTTGATATACTTGGTCACTCTCTGAAACAAGTCATCCTTAATTCATCAACTAGTGATATGGGACATTAACCAAATATAGTAATAATAAATATTTTATGGAAAAAGGTAGTCTAATCTGTAAAATAAAATATCTTTTTTAGTTAGTCATAAACTCTAAAAGAATATATGAATGACCAATTTTGTCAAAAAGCAAAGTGCTTTCATTTACTTCTATCAAACAAGTCATGACATATTTGTATAACTCATATTTAAATATAAGCCAAGTCCAATTTTTCTCAAATATGAATCTCAAACCTGAATCTTAAATTGTACATACGAATACTGAACAGCAAATCAGGATCTTAACAAACTTGGTGAAAATTAGCGCTTAATTATCCAAAAGTTTTTTTTCTTCAAGTCATATTTTGTTCATATTAATACTTTAGTTGCTATAGAAAATAATTTTTTGAACTACATAATAATGTTTTTTTATATAATGTGGAATTTCTTTCAGTAAAGCGGCCATGAGTCTGGTTCTTATGATATTTCATGTACATAATATGTTTTTTTATAATGTGGAATTTCTTTCAGTAAAGTAGCCAGTGATTCTGGTGCATAAGATATTTCATGTATTTTTATTTTTGAGCGCTTCTGCTTATAGGACTCAATCAATCCCTGTGCATGGCTGGAGTAATACTAATACCAAGGTGCCAAGATCCCTAAAATAAATATGGTATATGCAACCCTTCACAACTAAGGTTATGGGAACTGGCTTATATCACCAGATCCGGACATGCGCCTAACCTCAACCTTAAGTGAATTCCTTATCCTCAATACCAGCACACTTTTTATTATTATTTTTTTTCAATTTTACAACAAAAATAATATAAGGTATTACATAGCACAACTTTTGACAGTTAAAACTTGTAGTCTGACCAAGAACCTCCGTCTACTCTCTTAACCTGATGAAGCTGTCTGTGACATTAAAAGCTTGTCCTTAAAATTATGTTTGTATGTTTTCTGTAAACAATTTCTACTTCACTATTACTAAGGTCAGTGTGTTGGCCACCCCTCTTAATTTTAACCATGATTTAGCCTAACAATATATTCCTAATAACTTTTTTTTNTTTTTTTTTTTTTTTTCAGAAAATGTTTTGATTTCTCAACTGAGTCTATTTTTTTAGAACAGTATTCTCACCTGTCAATCTGCTAGTCTTTCTCTTGTGCTCATAATGTCCAATTCATTTTTACTTGACCAAATCAAATACATTAAGCATCATCCATCCAAATTAGTCAGCATTCTCTACCATATATACTTTCTAGAATGCTGCCTTCTCCCAGACCTAACCTCAAAGGGCCTGGAACTTAAACCTCTTCTGACAGGAATGCCTAAATTCATATCATTTCTAGAACTATTAGAAATCATTCTAACCAACTAATCTCAAATGCCCAACTACTGTACAAGTACAAACTAGCACACCACCCTACACAATTGCTTTCTCATTTTAAAGTCACCTTTATGGCCGCCTATCCAGACAGACTAGTTGATATAAACAACACACTAGGAACATCTAACTCATTGTTGAAGAAATTGCCTCAATACATCTATCCGAACAAGAAAGCTTTACCCAAACTTTAACACTTCGCTCTAGCGGCATATCTTCTCACGTTCGCCAGAACTCTCCATATCAAATATCACTTTTCCCAGCACCACAACAATGCAGATAATTCTAAGCCCATCAACCCTGCCAACAAAAAGTTTGAGCCACCATCTATCTGGGATCCATCACCCTTACCTCAAAACCATCTGGTAGAGCAATACATCAGCTTTGTTGTAAATAATGTCTCAACCCTAGATTAACAAAACCATCTTCTGAAAACTAGCAATCTGACCAACCAAGAATGCCAAGCCCTCTGATTGATCCACAACAACAAAGAAATCATTAACCTACTTGCAGACAAGGGGTCAATGACCGTTGTAATAGACTGCCGGGACAACATTATTAAAGCTGAAAGGCAGCTATCTGAAACCCACACACCAAGTTAAATCAAGACCCTACCGATATATATGATAAACTACAATAGATTATCCATGAAGAATCACAAAAGCACAATCTCAATGAATATACTGTACAAAATGTATACCCTCAGAAAACTATCACACCACAGTTTTACCTATTTCCAAAGATCTAAATGGGAACATTCCCTCCTCCTGGCCAAACATATGTATCAGGATGTAGCTCACCTACAGAATGCACACCAGAAATTGTGGACTCACACCCCCAGCCTCTAGTCAAGAATCTTCAGTCTTACATTTAAGAAACAAATCATTTTCTAGTACGACTTCACAGAATAGTCACCCCTCTACCATAGCATGCCATCTTGCTCTCAATTGAAAACCATTGGCTACTTGCGGCTATAGCTTTAAAAAATTTCATTTTATGAAAAATGTGCATATAAACTTTTTTATAAAGAATTTTATTTGGAGTAAAATAGATAGTAGCTATTTTAACTGTAAAATTAACTTTTAACATGATATTAATGAAAATCCTCTTTTCCGCGCCATCTTTCCAAGAACTCGTAGGAAGGGAAAAACAAAGTATGTTCATAACAGACTAAAAATAAGGCAATTGAAACAGTTTGCAGATTTCTTCCATGTATTTCTGAATTCAAATAACTGACGCCCAGCTTAATATGTAACATATTTGTGAGAAATGGTATATTTGTTTGAATAAGATGGTGTTAAAAAGAGCCCCTTAAATGTTGTTTAGTTTCTTTTAGCTAGCATTTATTTATTGGAATAGAGGTACAAATACAATATAATCGCTTTATGAGTGGGATAAGTCAGTTTATTCAGTAAGTAAAATCCAGCTAAGCATAGTGTAGTGTACAGTAAAAAGCACAATTACACCATTACTCAGCACAAAAACAAGAAATTGTAATCTAAAAGAGTGTGGCTGTTTTTTGTTTGTTTCTTTTTGAGTTTTTTTAGCTTAATCTAAGGAAGGTTATACTGTTATATAGTGCCAGGCCGAGACAATGGTATGTCTCTGGTGAGAAGAACCTAAGACACTGCTATATATCTGGTGAGTATAGCCTAAGACAATGCTATGTCTCTGGTGAGTAGAGCCTAAAGCACTGCTATGTCTCTGGTGGATAGAGCCTAAGACAATGCTATAAGTAATTCATGAGCTAAGTTTACCTGGATGACAGCTCGAAATATTACTAGAAGTATTCCCTAATATAACACTACAACCAACTACCACCAACTACCAACAGCTGATATCTATCACTTTGGATGACTGTAATGAAAACCGATGGTAATATAATATAGTAATGTGATAGTTAACCACAGTAATTTAGGTCAATATTATTTATATATTTATTTGAGGTTGGACACAAAGTTTATTTATAGTTTTATTCCCCTTAAAAAATATATTAACACCACTTTCACAAAAACTTCTAACGAACATAGCTTCAAAATGGCGACTGACGAATCTGAACCATATGATTTAACTTAACGGTAAACAAGTTTTTTACAATGATGCAGACATGCAGTTGATGAAAATATTTTATTCAGATAAATATTTCAAAATACGATAAAATAATCATAAAATCATTTATTGTATGTAAAAAAATGACAACCATTTTCTCTTTTCCAAGTAAATACGATACCTGTATTAAAATATATTGATGTGTTCACTATATTACACAAAATCAGTAACGTTCCAAAACGAAAAATAAGTACTTTTAATTATGTTTAAAATATTGTTTCGAGATGGATAAAAAGAAATTATTTAAAAAAATGAAATAGTATGAGAAAACTTAAGTTTATGTTATTTTAAATGTAATATATAACAGGTAATTAAAGATCTTTACATTTATAACAAAACAGTGATCTTTGGCAACCCAAAACCTAAACATATGATTTTTGAACTGTCATCCAGGTAAAAACCTATCGTGAACGGAATATATGTCTCTGGTGGAGGTTCTTCATAGTTTGGGGAGGATTCAGAGGAGACGCAGTTTGGAATATATTCAAAATAGTTAGTAGCACGGATCAAAAGCAAATCCTTTGTAATCTTAAAAGCCACGTGTTTCTGAAGTAGTTACATATTCTCAGAAAATGCTTTATATTTCAGTAACACAATAATAAGAAAAATACTTAATGAGACAGTGCACCAATTATATTGATTCAAAAGAACATCAACATATTTTCAATAAAATTATCTGGCTACTGCAAAGCCCCGAGTGTAGTATAAACAAGCTTTTGTGGGATCATGTTAGTCAATGCATTCAAAAGGTGTAAATTAATAACCAAACTCCCTTATGGTAAGTCATCCAAAAGAAGTGGAAGCGGATTAAACCATAAAAGTTCAAGAAATTAATTGAAAGAGTGCCTTATATGTGGTGCTGTCGTTAAAGCTCATGAATTACTCTTTGAAGCAAGTAAAATTTGAAGCTACAAATGGTTAGTTAATTTTATTTTATTTTTGAAAGTTATAGTTACTCTTAATTTCAGTTACTTAATAGTTTTATATAAAATAGGGGATGGGAGGGAACCTATCCATTCAGGCTTGAATCCATAATTTCTATCAATTACTGAAATTAATGAGCTTGACTATATGATTAACATCTTAGAATAAAGAGTTTAGTATATTCACTCACACCAAACATGTCCACAGAAAGATTCTCGAGGCTAACATTGTCAGGATCCGTGAGCAAACGGTATAAAGTGGACCCATCTTGGGCTGGAAGGTCAGAAAGGTCACCAGGCTCCTGCCCTCGACTCGACCTCAGGACAAACGTCTCAGCATATCCTAGTTCCATGATGACTCGCCCAATTGTTCCCGCAAAATCCAAAAAGATGTGTGTGTCAAGGAGATCGGACAAGGAGTTGTGAAGATAGTCCTGTCACGATAACATACATGTACTCGACAAACCTTGTCAAAGTGTGTTAACAATGCTTTATTTTTATATTTATTTTCCCGAAAAACCTATTTATGTTTACTTTTTAGCTTCAAGTACTTAATTTGAAATAAAAAACTTTATAGCTCCAAAAAAAATATTTTATTTTGATCAAATTTAGTATTAAAAATGTCTATTTGTATGTATGTTATTTTATCCTTAATTAAGATGGAGTTAAATAGATTGCGAGTTAAGGCATGTTTTCTGTTCAAATTTTAATAACAAAAAAACCTGTTGTCCCTTATGAATAAAGTACTGCTTCAGTAGATAAAGTTGGTTTAATTTTCTATGGTCAGTAATCTCAGCAGTTCTTGAATATTTCTCATAGTTATCATGACATTTGAACAAGACTTTTCCTCTTCATAAAAGTTTATGTTCAAATTCCGCAGAGACGGTGGTGAATATTAAGGAACTGTTGAGACTACTATATGAAGCAAATTATTCTAGATGTATCTACTGAGCCAATATTTGATTTATTTTGATCAAAAAAGTTTGTTTTTTTTGTTATGAAAATTTCAAAAATAATTTCCTCACTTGCAATATATTTCAATTCATTTTAAATGTATGAACTAAGTCTAGAGAACTAATTTATTCTGTGTTACATTAAAATTATAAATAAGATGGTTTGTTTAAAAATGCACAAAAATGAAATTTTCTTCCTTTCTTCAGCATGCTATAGTAGAAGTAGTCACACACACATTTAAACACTAATTTTAACACAAATTGAGTAATATTTCGGCATTGTTGTCTTTATCATACAAAAATAGAGGTGGGAATATATTTCACACACACGCTGAATAATGTTACTCTATTTTGAATTCAGTGTGTGTGAAGCATATTCCCTCTTCTCTTTTTGTTTGATAAAGGCAACAATGCAGAAATATTACTCAATTTGTGTTAAAATTAGTGTTTAAATGTATGTGTGACTACTTCTACTATAGAATACAAAAGAAAGGAAGATGTCACCTTTGTACATAGGATGCTTCCCACATTTTTCCTCTTTCTTTAGGTGGGTTTTCTTCATTAAATTTACACTTAATAGTTTATTTTTCCTTTTTCTTTATTTTTAACCGATTTCCATTATTATAAAATAAGATAGTTTGATAACTTGGAAAACTCTCAATGAGGACTATTATTCTTCAGTTCCCTAAAATGTTTAACATGTCATTATTTATTATAATACCGTACTAGTGAATTTGTTACACAATATATTGAGTGCTTTACAATTTTTCATAATATTATACTAGTTTAAAGCGATGCGATGAGTGTCAATGGGTAGTAGTACTGTAGGAGGATTATCACAGGTGCAAGATGTACAACGGTCTCACACCCCTCGGCACCTCTACCTTAGTGTCTGTCAGAACACATCAGTGTTAAGGGCCGCAAGCGATTCTCCAGCCTGTCGAGCCACTCACTGACACATTACCTCAAGCGTGAGACAACATTATAGTTGAAACATCTTGATTTGGATTAGCCAAAATGTGGCGTGCATACCACAAGATTACAGGAAGACATTATAAGTTACCATTATATAGTAGTAGATGTGTGCGGAGCTTCAAAACTTTGACTCGGCTTCAAAGCAAGCATTAGATTCAACTTTGCTTGAAAATAAAATCTGGTTTCGACAATACGAAGCTTTGCCATTAAAATATTGACAGCCTAAATTTTCAAATTAAGATCAGTTTTCACCATATTGTGTTTTAAGATAATATATACATATTACAAATCAATATTCATATGAAAAAATCTTAATTGAATTGTAAGTTGTAACAGTAGCTTGTTTCATCAGATTACAATGAAATATACTATAAACAATAAATTTGTGCATTAAAACATTTTCTATATGATTATAGAGCATAAAGATAAATAAAAACCACAACATATTTTTTCAGGCAAAAACGAACTAACAAAAAATATTTGAACTTCCATGTGGTTTTGAGAGTATTTCATGTGTCTGATTAGAGAGAGAGAGTGTGTGTGTGTGTGTGCATGCGTGTGCGTGACTCACCCTGTGTGTGTGTGTGCATGCGTGTGCGTGACTCACCCAGTGCGTTGAAGTATTCCAGGCCAGCCCTGCTCCCACCATGAACCCAGGCCAGCTGAAGGGATGAGGGGTGAGATGGTAGGAACCTGACCAATGAGCCACCACCAACCCTAGACTCCCTTGCTCCCCCACTGCCTGTACAGCTCGGTAGATGTTGCACACAGACGCCTCAGGACAACCCGCCAGGCTGAACATATAATATATTATACTCTGTTATTTACTATACTAGTATGTGGTTAACTTTAGTTTTCTATATTACACAAGGGTGTGATTGTGTGATAGTTCACGACAAAATGTATCCTTATCCTATATCACTATGTATGTGCACAGATATATATATATATATATATATATATATAAACATGGTGCTGACCCAACATAAAAATGAAAGCATTATTGATCTTGAAGATGTACCATGAAAGGTAGCCAGCCTACCTTGTTTGGTTACACTATGGTGTACCTTATAACAGCGGTTCTCAAACTTTCTCGACTCGCGAACCCCTTTCACAAACATACGAGTTGCCCCACCCCCCTGGTAAATAGTCATAGCCACACACTTAATTTTATACCTAATTTTTATGAAATTTAGTTATTAATTGTAATCAAAATGTTTAATACCTTTAAATTAACCTACTATAGCTCGGTAGGTACTTTGGGATACCCCACCAAATATAATGAAATAATAGTGAAAAGTTCAAATAATCATACATTTGTTTTAAAAAGTTAAACTGAAATTAAATGTCTTTACTGTCACAATATTATCACATTTCACATATTTTTTAAAGTGGTACTGGAAATTGCTGCTTTGACATAGCTGAAATACCCTCCTTTAATCACAGAATTCCATGCAGATTTAAGTTTAGAATTTTTTAACAAGTTTTAACAGCTATTCACCTTTTCACTTGACTTAGTGAGAAGGATGCGCTTGTTTTGGATGGCACAAAGCTTTAAAGTCAGGAACCACAGACGATGAATAAAGTCTCAAGTCACTTGCAGCATTGAGGCTGTTCGTGTACTTATTTTTTATAGGAATATAAAGGAAAAAAAAATCTCGCTCAAATATGTAGAATAAAATGGTAACAAAGCTGTAATAGCTTTATTCTCTAACTAGCCCCCTTCCCCATAAAAAAATATTGTAAAGAAACCTGTAAAACAAAGCTTCAAATCATCCATCATGTCAATATAAAAACTAAACTTTTTTACTTATTTTTTTTGAAAATACAGTCCTACCATCACTGTATAGCCCCCTCCCTCTTTTTATCCTCCCTCCTATTTTCATCTCATTCCTCTTTCCTCACCCCTACCCCCCACCCCCTTCAACAACTTTTTTTTTTCCAATGACTATATAATATACTATCGACATTTTTATGAGGAATAAATTAAATTTTCAAAATAAAATATAGCCTTTGTTACTCGCTGATAATGTAGCTTTATATTGGTGAAAGAATTTTTAAAATCGGTCCAGTAGTTTTTGAGTTTATCCATTACAAACAAAAAAACAAAAATAAAATCTTTCCTCTTTATAATATTAGTATAAACAATGAGAGCGCCTTCTTTAAACTTAACCAGAAACCAATTAATGAAAAAGATTTATAGCTTTTCTTTAATACAAAATCAGTAGAATTTCAAGAAACTGCTTTATTTCACCCATGCTTAATGTGGAGGATTTCAAAAGAGCTGTCGCTTTCAGGGGATTGCAAATTCAATTGTTATTATGTCTGAGAAATATTCTCTGAAGGTTTTTCCAAGTCCCTTCAAGTGTTCTATAAGCATGTTCTTTACATTTTCGTCCAAAGAAAGCTGATTTTCTACCATGAAGTCGTGAAGGGTATCAAAGCACTCCGTTTGACCGCTAACTAAACATGCTTCCCAAAAGTTTTTTTTTTTTTNNNAAGTTTTTTTTTTTTTTTTTGTGAATGACTCAATATGGTCTTGAACAATAAAAAAGTTACTATTTGACCCCTGAAGAGAGAGGTTTAAACAGTTTGTTTTAGAGAAAATATCTGCCAGATAGGCCAAAGCCTGGAGCCACATTTGGTCTTGCATGCACTTTTTTGTGAAAGGGATGGTTGGTAAGAAAAATGAAAACGTTGTGTTTAAGTTGAAACAGTCTTGTAAGAGTTCTACCTCGACCAGACTTCAGTGTGAGATGATAAACAGTTGTAAACGCTTACCATTTTCTCACAAAGTGCTGCAAAAATCCACCATTACAAAAATATTTTGGCAAACCCCCTGGGGGTTCACGAACCACAGTTTGGGAATTGATGCCTTTTAAGATGGGACTGGGTAAACTGAAGGTAAATAGTACACTTTTACATTAAGGTGTTTGATAAAGTCTTGCCCTAATCTATTTGTGTTTTCTGTTGTACAGGGTGATGAGTTTATCTACATTATTTATCTATGTGTGATACTCTTTTTCAAACAACCAGCTTTCTGAGTTGCTAACTTTGACATTCCAATTGTTATCTGCACACTTCCCTTTTTGTTAGGTTCTAAATTTTCCTATCCCTATATCGCTTTCCATCCCTCTTACTACATTTTTCAAAACACAATAACTAAGCTAGCTCAAAACTGTGGAGCCCATGAAGCTATCAAACACAAGCCAGAGTATCTATTAAAAATATTGCACGGTTCAAATTGTGAGTGCTCGCAGATCTCTATAATATGCTAAATTTTGAACTCACGAGAAAAAGTAATATATGCTTTTGAATAATGTGAAAAACTTTGAAGAAACATATTTATAACATTCAAACATTTGGTGGATTTCTGATAATGTATACTTATTTTTGAAGAGGTGAGCTCACTTGCTTTGTGGCAAGGGGAGAACTTTCTTTAACTAACTTGTAAAGATTTTCTGCAAAAATGTAACATCTTTCCTTAGAGAGTTTTAATGAAATGGCATTTTATGATGTCAATGCTTTAAGTGAATGACTGGTGCTACAGCTACAGGAATGTAACTTATAAGTGAAAGAGAGTGGGGTGAAATTTAGCATGACAAAAAGTGAGGTGATAGTGATAACAAGGAATGTTTAATATTTCATTAATTGAAATTTTTATTTAGAAACACTATGAAATGTTCTGGAATTACGGGTCCCTACGTTGTGCGCCAATTATGTTGTTCTGATATTTTACTGCCGCGATGGACGCCAATTGAAGAATTATAATTAATAAACACTTATTATTTTGACATGTTTTTTATTTCTGAATCTGTTTATTTAATGAGAAAATAGATCATGTTGTTGAAATATATACGCGGACAGGTGTTGCTGGACCCCAAGTGAATTCTGTCAGTTCTGGACACCAACTGCCTTTACGTTGCACCATTCTTTGTATATATCCCTTGCCCATGGAAGCTTCGAGAAGGTTTAGTTTAGAAAAACAAAATACAAGACGAAAACATCTCTGTTTCACTAGAAGCTTCGAGAGCCGGAAACTGACTCAAGTTACATTTTAAAATCTCTCTTCGAACCTTCGAGAAGAGGAAGTTATTATTTGAAAAATATATATATTGTCAACCTGACTTGACTAATGTCACGTGCGTGATGTCACTGATCAGTGGCTTTTGCCTTCTTAGAAGAAGAAGTGCTTTAAGCGCCATTTAATATACTATATAATTTAAATTAAATAAGATATGTTTATAAAATTAGGACGATATTATTGTCAATGCTTTCACATACTTTTCAGGGGCAAATCAATTACATTACAACTACTCATTGTTAAGTACCGTTTACTGGTTATTTACTCCCCTAGTTCCCCTAACTCTACTCTACATGCCTGAAGATTTCTCAGAATTCTCTACCCTCATCCACATTACTAAAGCCAACCCTGGCGTTTGGTATTCTATAAACAGTGTGCGTTAAAAACCATTCTCTATCACAGCTCGGTGAACCTCTCTTACTCTGTTTTGTTTGAATATGAACTTCTCAAAAACTCTGCGTAAAATGATTTAGTGCGCAACTATTTATGTATATTAGGTTAATAGTATTCAATCTTTGTGTGTTTCCGTAGTATAATATGTACTCATTAAATGTGTTTAGGAGCACTCCTATCGCCAATTAATATTACTAAGAAGAACATACTTGATTTCTCAGATTTGTATGTGTATCTCCAGCCGAAGACATCCCTTAAAGGCAGGTCCCGCAACATACATTTTTATATACCAAAGTTCTAAACCTGCCTCTGTTTTAGTGTTACTAAAACTGGTCCTCTGGAACTAAATAACATTTTAATAAACATATCACCCACACAAGAAAGTTAATCTATAAGGCTGGATGGAGTAGATATGAGAAATTCACAGTATGTAAAATTTCTTGGAAATGTGTTTCAGGCAAATAGGATCAGAAGAGACAATCTAATAGGAAGAGGGTAGCAGAGGGAGTTGTCCTATAGATGTGTATGAAAGTGTAGTGAAAGGAAGTATTGTACAGGGCATACTTTGTACCACTAGTCACATATGGACATTGAATGTGAGAGACACTAGGAAAGTGGAGGCCATGGGAATGAAGTTTGGAAGGAGCGTGTTAGCTGTCACTAGGAAAAGGTAGCCAGGAAAAAGTGAGGTTACTGGAGGTACGAGAGATGGTAAAGGAAGCAAGATTGAGAGTGTATGGACATGAAATGAGGATGGAAAAGTAGATAATCACAAGGAGACTGGTGAAGCTGAAGTATGTAGGGAAAAGAACACAAGCGAGACCAAGAAAGAGATTGGAGTAGCAGATAACAGCAATTGTATGAGTTAGCAGATAAGAAAGGAAGCAAATAAAGGAGGAAGAATAATGGAAAGTGACACAGCCATAGGATGAAAACATTCGAGGATAACGATGATATGAATGGGGGTGTTTAGAAAAATATAATTTATTAGTACAATGCTTTCAGTTCCTAGTAAACAAATTAATTTTTTTAAATATATAAATTCAATTTTTTGCTTTAGATTTTTTTTCAGCTTCATTTTCTTTTTTGTTCTATTACCACCAACCTAAAATCGTTCTTGCAATTTATGTCCTTAGCCAGAAATTAATTAGATAACCAAGAAAATATATAGAGCTTAATTAAATGTTCAAGTAATATAATAAGAATTATATTTGAGGAACAAAACTAGCAAGAATTGCAAAAAGAGTTTTATTTATTATCTGGATTAAATTCAAAAATTGTGAAACATTCCTGTCAGGAAGAATAACAAAATGAGTGCTAACCTACTATAGCAATATAAATGAGTTTTCCAACCTGTTCCAGCTCGCCGTGCCAGGGCACAGTAGTGTCATGGTACCTTGGTTGTGGAAGTCTCTTGTCCACTCTTGGAAATCATAGTCTGCCTGAGAAAAATTAAAGTTATAAACTAAACACAATACAAGACAGATTTTGTGAGAAATCAACTTCACATAGATATAATAATTGGATGGTAATAATTGATTTTCTTCAAGAGGTAGCCATTACCTTTATGTCTGATGACAACACTGTAAAGTGTGAACCTTGTTCTTTTCATTCTAAAAGCCATTTTGTGTTTGTTCCTTTTATATGCTTCTAACCACCTCTCCTGTACTTTTGTCTAAATATAATAGGATATTAAAATAGATACAGTACTAATCTAATACAAGTTTGCATAGTTATTAAAGTATTTTTTTTATGTTCTACATAAAAATATTCAAACAATTTGACACACACACAAACACAATTATTATGAAATCATGTGATGTCAAACTAGAGTTATTTCTGGCATGTCCAAAGCTTTAGAATGTCAAAGTCGAAGGTCAAATCCCCTTTGCTTCGACTTCAACACATGCAATAACCTTCGCATCTTCGAAAAATTTTGAAGGAAGGATAAAACTTCGATAATCTATTAACTTATTTGATATATCTCACTAAATATTACATATGTCAAGATATGTATGAAAAAAGTGCATTGAGCAAAAACATATTGTAATAAATAAAATGATAAAAGAAGTAGTAGTAATTAGACTAAACAGGATGTTGTCTTTAGTGATGCCAACTTGATTGGTATGAATGAAAACTTCTCTGATGGAGTTGAAATTCTCTGAATGTTTCTCTATTACTCTATAGATGGTAGGTGGTGCTGGTGTAGCCTCTTGGTTAAAATTAGCGAATATTTAGGTTGGGTGGTTTTCTAGACTTTTCGATCCATTGATGTGCCAGTTCCTATCTTCTTAACTGAGACATATTGCATTGTGTCTTGTTGAATGATTTTAACACCTTGACAGTGTAACAGTCCTCAACGTTGAGGTTATGAGTAGAGGTTATGAGTGGAGGCGTGTGCTGAAACTGGTTTTTCTGGAATCTTGATTTTTGTGTCATGGTGGTGTCCATTCATTCGTTTACGGAGAGTTTCAGTGGTGAGGCCAACATATTGTGCAGTACATTGTTGGCATTCTAGTTGGTAAATTAGGTTACTGGACTCACATGAGTGACTGCCTTTAATGGTATGGGTGGAGTTGGTGATGTTGCTAGAGAAAGTGGCTGCTGGATGATGTATTTGACAGGTTTTTCAAGCTATTTTGTTACAAGGTTGAGAGCCTTGTGGTTGAATGAAGGTTGTGTCATTTTCAGTTTCAAGTTTAGGGTGTACCAGAAGATTTCAAAGTGATGGAGGCTGTTTATACACAAAGACTGGTGGTTTTTTGAGAGTATTGTTGGTACAGCTGTATGCTTTCAATATGTGAAAACCTGATGCACAAATTGATCATTACCACTCAAACCCCCAACTTATGTTTAATTGTCATTCAATTATAACTCACCAGGAGGGAATGTTAAATGCATAATGCAACTTTCTGAAAGAGGTAACCAAAACAAAAAATGTAAAAAAAAAATTAAATAGATAAATAATTAACACAAAGGACCAATAGGGGAAAAATTCAGGAGAGTGTACGAAACTCCCTATATTTTTAAAGTTTGATTAAATTCTGTTTATAGGAACCCTGTTTAAAGAAATTAAATGTGAAAAACACAACATCCAGCCTCCAGCCATTATTCCAACACTCTGAAAGGGGAAACCCACATTTCACCAATGATACATTTTTTGGACTTGCCAGAAATCAAACCTGGGACCCTTAGCTCAGTAGATGAACATGTTACTGGCTGAGCTTGATTCAAATATTGCTTTGAAACACTTGAAGACATTTCAAATAACTAAAGTGTTCAACCAACCTAAAAAAATAAAAGGAAGATAAGGCAGCTAAGTGTGATTTTGTACCTGGAAGCCGTACTCCACAAGGAGGATGTTCGGAGGAATGTCAAGGGGTGGAGCTGCTTCCTGTGTATGCAGACTGTTACTACACAGCATGAGGGTGACCTCAGGGGGGAGTCCCAGGATCTGCCACAGCTCCTGTAGGGGAACATGATGGGGCACATTTTCTCCATCTTCAACACGACATTGGCCCAACAGGCTACATAACTTGGGGCCAACGTGAACATGCCTGTAACCGCAGCAGAGGGTCAAATTAACAAATGAAACTTTAAATGGTTGTGTGAATTAAATATTTCATTGGGAAGCTATTATATAATAGATTTTGAGAGGTAAACTATAACTTCTAAGTATTTCTTTTTAAATAAGCCTGCTGGTTCAATCAAGATATCTTATAATATATCTTCATAAAATTTGTGCCACATGTCATTAAAAGCAAATGAATTGGTAGATAAGCCTTACTTTAACAAGTGTATCCAAACAATTTATATATTTGATTATAAAAATGTATTTTAATGCAAAAAATATTGAAATAATTTTGTCAAAAATTAAATTTACTAAAATCCTTGGTGAATGGTAGAATTAGAGGTCTTTGATTTAGTAAACATTATATATCAACTATAATGACAATAGTTACCTAAGTGTAGGGAAGCTTGCTAGCACCTCCTGCAATATCAACCACATGTCAGTGAGATCATCGTAAGTGACGTGAGATTCTACATCTAGTACAGGTACCAGGGTTACAAACCGATCCAGGCAGTAGCGATCTATTGTAACCATCTCACTGCAACACATATGTTAAAGAATACATACCTTCATACTTGTTTATGACTAGTAAGAGGATAATAATGTGTAACTCAACATTTTCCAAACACATACCAACACCCCATATGGTTTCATTATGAAAGTAAAGAAGCCCAGTTTAAGCTGTAGAGTAGAGATGTTAAACTTGTGGCCCAATCACTTATTTTGTGTGGCCTGATGACTTCATTATAAACCAGCATGTAAAGCTACCATATTCTTCTATTTTTAAAAGAAATAAAACATTTGGGAGTTTGGTATAATTTGAGGATGTGGTGCTTCAAGGCTGTACCAAACAAGGAGTTCTTAAAAGTGGTTGAATTTGAGTACCAAATATGTAATGTTTGGGAGCACATACATATGTTAATATATATTTTCTCGTAAAAAAAAAACGAAAGGCCTCGGCTTAAGGAAACCCATTTGGTAACAACTCTAAAAAGTGATTTTTGGCACAGTATTTAAATAATGACATTCGTATCATTGTTGTAAATGAAAGGTTTTTAATTTCTGGTAAGAAAAAAAATTATCAATGTTTCTTATTGTTTTATACAGGGGGGGGCCAACTCTTTTCTCTTTATAGTAATAAGCTAGGCTTACTAAAATTAAATTCTTTTTCCTAAGATTAGGAAAATATTTAAATCATTTATTTCTAGTTTTCAATGTGGCCATTATGATCAATAGCACTTGATTTTCTTCAAGAGGTAACCTTAATCTTTTTGTCCAGTGGCAGAAATTTAGTAAAGTATGAACTGTTTTCTTCTTTGCATTGTATAAACCATATTGTGTGCATTCCATTTTAGGACTTTCTTTTAGGGCTGGGCCAAGCAGCCATTTTGTCAATCATGCCAATCATTTGAGTCGATTTTCAATACTACAAAAATAATATGCAGTAATCACACCACAAAGTAAGTGTTACCTTGTGTCATTTTGATTTTGTTTAAGATAGTATGCTTGATTATAAGATATTCTTTAAAGTTAAAAATGGCATCTGGACACGATAAATGAACCCAGGACCTTAAGCTTAATACACCTTTGCTCTAACAACTGAGCTAGCCAAGAATCGTCTTGTGCCCGGAGCCATTCTCCACTCATATTTTAAGGCATAGTCTGTAATGGATGTGCAGAAACCGCCAGCTATCTACGAGTGATCAATTAAGATCACGAGCTATCAGATAACGCAGCCACCTTCGACTTGGGAGGACTTTATGCCGCCAAATGTACAATGACAATTGTACGAATACGCTTATCATAATCAATTAAAGTAGCAAAGCTGTTATAATTGATAATAATGGTTGTAGCTGCATCTAAATATATTCTTTGAATTGAAAAATGACACATGGATACGAGACGACTCCTGGATAGCTCAGTGGTTAAAGCATTGGCCTACTAACAAATTACATTTTAACACACAAAGAAGTTATTGATATTAATTTTGCAAATTTTGAATTACCTTCCCCCATTTCACATAACCCTAGTAAAAATGTCAAATGTTATAACTTATTTGGTTAACTGAAGTGGTTTCTCTACCTCAACTAAAAGGTTGTTTTTTTTCTATTTAGACACATCTTTATTCCCAGAGCACCATTTTGAAATTTTCCATTTTTAGACTTGACTAGTTTTAAGGAGTGATCCCACAATCTTCTTGACAAATTTCATATTTCTAGTACCTTTAAAGTGTTTGAACAATTTGTGCAGAGGGAAGAACACACATTACCTTTTATACATAGATACAGCTCTTTAAGAGAAATCTCTTTTCACTTTTTAAAGTACAGGTGGGGCAGAAACAATCAGATGATCTATGCTGAAGAAAATGATGAACAACTTGCTGAGCTTTGCCTGTCGTCCAGTGGAGTTCACCTGAGTGACATTATCTTCAAAAGGTTAAAAGTATAATATGTTGTTTACTTTTATTTAGATAGTGAATATTTACTTTTCAATTGAAGTGTTTATTTTCAAGTTACTAATAGTCTAATTGTTTAGGCCCCACCCTTTAGATTTTGTTATGATATTCAATGAAATAATTTTATAAAACAACAATATATGACCAACTTATCTTAAGTGGACTGAAAATGGTACCCAAGTACATTATGATACTGACCTTTTTGAAAAACAAAGTGGCCAATCACAGCCTGGTGCTACCCTGGTGTAAAGATGAAGGTGATTGATTTTGATATTGGACCACAATGAAATCATATGGAAGAGATAATCCTAGAACATACACAAAGAGTTTGTAAGATATATAACACCATACCCTGAGCCTTAACAAACAATACCTTACAAGAAAATCAATAATATAGTAGGAATTTATATAAAAACCATATCAATATGTAAACTGTCATGTGGCAGCAATATGAGTTTCGGTTACTATTGAACTTTTTCAAATATAAGAACCAATTTTTTCCTGCATGATTTTCTCTCTCTGTCTATCTTGATTCGAAAAAGAAATGTTTCTTAAAATTAAAAACCATATCTAACTGTGAAAGATAAGAAGCATGTGTAAAGGAATGAGGAGAGTTCAAGTTAATTTGTTCCTAACAAGATCCAACCTAGCTTTCTTCCCTACACTTACATTATATTACTTTACAGTTTACAGTGTGTATATACTGTACTCAGATAGAATATTAATAGAGGACTCAGGAACATTTTTGAGGGGAATATGGAAGAATCACACCTCAAAGAAGATGTTAAAGAACTCTCAGGACCTGAAGGATTATAGTGGGCGCAGCAAAAATTAATTTTGGATGACGGAGCCCTATAAATGTAGATGCTAGGACTGCCTTTCCTCAAAATAATGACCAAATTCAATGTTAAAGTTGAGACTGAAGATAGTACATTGTAACCCCAAATTATTTACCCAAATTCTTGTTTGGCAAGTGTCAGTTTATTTGTATAGTTGTTGCAGAAGTTGTCATCTTCAGGTTTAGAGTTTGGTGCAGCTGCTAGTACCAGTATTGTTTGTTTTAAAATAAATTTATTTTATATATGGAAGAATGTACAGTAAAAAGGGATAAAAATTTATAAAGGGAACAAACCCAGTATAGCTTTTACAATGAAAAGAAGATAATCAACCATTACCACCTAAATCCTCAACCTAGGTGTCATTCTAGTGGGGAAATTTATTAAGTCCAAGTAATTTCAATGATTGGAATATAATATGGTCAATATGATAGTAGAAATAGAATTTGTTGTTCAGGAGAACACCTAGATTATTAATATAAAGGGAACAAACTATATTATCATTGACCAATTTATAAGTAAAAAAGAAAGGATTATTTTTTCTAGTAAAAGATATAGATTTGATCTTAGATTTAATACACATTCCATTTTCAAGAGACCATTATAAAATACCATTTAGGTCGTTTTGTAAGTCTATACAATCTGCAATTGATTTGATAATTTTAAATAGTTTTACATCATCCGCAAAGAGTAAATAACTAGAAGAGTCTAAATATTTACCAATGCCATCAATAGAGACATTAAAGAGAAGAGGACCTAAATTAGGACCCTGACATATACCACAAGGGGCTAAGCATGTGTTGGAGGTGTGTGAATTTATTTTAATAGTGGAAATAACTGCTAAACCAATTTACATACGAGTGAGATAAGCCAAATATACAAAGTTTTGAGGGAATAATACTATGCTGACATAAGTCAAATGCCTTACTTTGGGCAAAATAAATAGTATCAACCTGGCTTTAAGTATAGACTTGAGGGGTAGCATGCCTCAGAAATTCTACTAAATTAGTGACAGTAGGCATGGATACAAGGACACATTAGTTTCAATAACAAGGAAGAGTAAAACAAGTAAGGCTGAATTATACATAGGATAAAAGTAGGTCCCAAATTCATTTGCAATTAATAAAAGATCCATAATAATCTTGCCATTAATTTCTAGGTTTGATGGGTATACTTTAGTTGCACGATTAATTTTAACAAATTTCCAGAAATCTTTGGGTTTGCTTTTGATACTATTTTTTATTTAGTTCATCCAAATGACTTTATCTATAATCAAAGTTGTTTTAACTAATTTACCAAAGTGTAAAAAATGTGAGTAAGATTCACAATTATTTGTTTGTTTAAACATTTTGAGAAAAAAAATCCTAGTATAGTATTTAAGCATAGAAGAAAACCAATTAGGATATTTGGAGGAGGGGCAGGAGTAGAAGCAGGAGGAGGAAGATCATCATCAACATCAACATCAACATCATCATGAATAGGGAGTGGAAAGTTGGAATTGAGAAAAGGATATACATTGTATTGGATGGGAAACGATAAAAGAGGAATGCTGTAGGGTTTGTAGTAGGGCTAGGATAGAAAGTGGAAATGGAGTGGATCAGTGAGTGAAAGATAAAAATTATAATTATTGATAAAGAAAAACAAATACAGGTATATGAATCGCTAGTTGGACGACCCTTGGAGGAGAGTGAAAATTATGAGGAGGAATTAAAAAGCCACTCGGGAAAGGAAATACAGGTGGTGATTGAAGACCTTAAAGCTAAAGTTGGGAAAGAAATAAATGAAGAAGAAAGAAGACTTTTAAAGATGTTTGCAAGAAATGTATTGTAGCAACAATTGGTGTAAGAAAAACAGAGGTACAGGCACATTTGGGATGGTTTATAAAAGTCAGTGATAAACTATTACCTCTAAGAAACGAAAGTGAAGAGGTGCACAACCAATATAAAGGTTGTACCAAGTGAGTCTCTGGACGGGGATTATAAAGTGCTGGTAGTCGACATTAAAGGATGGAGGAGGAGGAGACGTCAGTGTTCAACCAACTTGTTTGTGTAAACCATGCGATAAACAATGTAGACTCCTTAACCCTAACGAGAGTAGATATAATTTAAAACAGCAAAATAAAACATAGTTATAGTACAGCTATGCTGGAAGTATAAAAATAAATAATAATTAGAAACTTGAAAGCTTCAAAATTTGAATGCAACCTGATATGCGCAAAATCATTCAAAATATACCATAATCATTTTCATGGCTGGCCTATATATAATCATAATGGCACAACAAAAGAAATAAGATACAAAGATAATACTTATTTTATATATTGTAGTAGACCATATATTGGATGCGTTGTGTGGTTTTTATAAGTTAAATAAATAAAACAATATATATTTAAATTTTTTTTTTTTTTTACAATAAATTCCTTTGATTATTTAAATTAATATACAACACACACAGTGTATTATGTGAGAGTGGCTGTTAACATAGTTATAGAATATTGTAATTCACGGTACCAACTTATTTGCTCTGTCATAGGAGACTGATTTTTTTTGTTTATTTATTTAGCACCGCGTCTTACTACTCGTTTGGGTTATATGCATAAGTATTAATTACGCTTATATATTAGGAATTGGGAAGGTTGAATTTAGAGGAAGTGAATCTGCATTTGTGTGGAGGGAGATTTATTAATTAAAGTAATTATTAATTAATATTAAGTACTAGACATGAATTATTCATTATATTTATTTGAAACTGTGTTCCTCACAAAGATGGCTGACAAAAAGTTCTGAAAAATGCTTAAAACACATTACTATTGGCACCCGGGTCACAAACTAGAGTGCATGACTCAAGAGAGATAAAACAAGAGTGACAAGTCCACCCGCGCCCAATTAATATGAAATTAGAAAATAGCCTAAAACAGGGGTTTCACCCTTCAAATGTCAAATTTTCAGGGTGACGCCCCTGTACCCAATATTTTCAATCCTTAACTCAAATGAAGGGAGTGCTTTTGCGAGAAAAAATTAGTTGTTTTCTTGTATGATTTATTCCATTCTTTAAAATATGTACTAGTACACGCATTGAAAAATTTGCATGTTGCATTCCACTATACATTATAGGTTTTAGTTTTTCCTTATAGCTACGAGGCCCCGAACCAAGACCGGCGACACTCCAGTGTGTCACGATGCACATTCTTCAAACATGAATCAACTGCTCTCTTGAACCTTTGGAAAGTATTCCCAGAGCCATGCCCTGCAGTGGGCCAAGTGGGAAACAACAAATTTTACTTAAAATATTGTATGACTTTATTGAAGTTTTATTAGGGAGGCTGTGCCGGGTATTATCACTACCTTTTTGTCATGCTTGATTTGGAAACTATATGTCTAGTCCACAAACAGAAATTGGTATTTCATAGAGAGATTCCTTCAAAAAATTCTTATTTTGACAATGGTTAGTAAAATTTGCAGCAAACGAGAAAATATTGTTTGATTGTATCTTACCAAAGAAGGAATCCTGCCTCGTGGAGAGATATCAAGAAGAACAGCTCTGTGTTTGAAGGCTGGATAGTCTTGGACTAGCATTGGAGAGAGCGATTCAGAGATAGACTCTGTTTTACACAACCTTAATAGTTGGATGAAGGTACAGCAGGCATAGTGTAGACCTACAAGGTTTGACGCAGTGATCCGTACCTAGGACATTACAATACAACAGTTAGAAAGTTGGATGAAGTTTAACTTCAACAAGGTTATTTAAAAAATAGATTGAGCTTGATACACTAATATAAAGAGTAAATCTTTAAGCCAAAATGGCTAACGAACTTAAATGATCAAACCTTATTTATCTTGTTCAAATGTTCATTCATGTTTCAAAGACATTTTCTTGCAGTCTGTTGGTCACTAATGGTATTCTATTGTGACAATAATTTAGTGTATTTCTTAGCTAGGTTTGAAATCTTTTGAATGAAAAATCATGTATGAAAATAATTTACCAATTAAGATAAAGTAGCAGCACCAATTTTTAAAATACCAGTAATAAAACAGCAATAACAGCAGTAATAAGAAAGCAAAAAATATTATCATCACAGTAGCGAGGAGGACTTAAGGTTTATAGTTTACTTTAAAAATTGACTCATTTTCAAATTTGAATAATTTTTGTCCCTATCAAAGTGATCTTATTTTTTGGGTACAGCTTATTTTAGGATCAATATTGTGCTCAGTAATGTAATCATATTTGGTATAGTTAATATTAGAGATGGGCTGAATCCACTATTTCTCGAATCTACATTTTATTTTCGAATCTCGAACCTTGAATCCGAATCCAAGCAAATTGTTTGAAATTTTAATGATTTACAAATAGACCTACATTATGCAATATAGGCTTAAGCTGTAAATTAAGGTTTATTTCAATCATGTTTTCAATTTTAATCAACTCCAACCACTCCTCACAAAATACAGGTTAAAATCCAGCCAAATTAAACAATCTAAACTCATATTAATGTTTAAAAATCAAATCAGCCTACATTTGAGTGTCTTTTGGTTGTTTTTAAAAGTGTTGTTAAAATGAGTTAAGCTTCTAAAAAAAACATGTGAAATAAACCGATTAGGCCTAGTTATCCTTTGATCAACTTTAATCATCATTTAAGGATTATAATTTATTTGATTAAGATAGCAAAAATAAAAATACAAACGGATATTTTTAATAAAGACTAAAACAACATGCTTAACAATTGAACATGCATTGGAAATAATGAACTCAATAATGGCTAAGTATGTTTTATTATTATTTTCTTATCTATCTATTATCTATCTTCGCATAGAAAACAAGAAATATATTCGATTATTGCGATTTATCAATTTCTGAGAATAAATTCTATTTAAAACACAAATATATTTTCGACTACAATATGTTCATTCCCACTTAATAAGGCAGGACTACGTTTGAATAGTTTTACAATTACTTCAATAACATATTTTTTTAAATAATAAACTCTTAGTTAAAATCAATTTAAAAACAAATAAAGAATTAGCAAGCCGTTATTTGATTCTTAACACTCGAGAGCGCTTACTAAGTGATCATATTACCTGAATCGATTTTAAACAAACAATCGATATACGATACGTAGGCTGGTAGGAATAAATAAACAGTTTTATTGATCTCTGACGGTTGACAGTATTTATTTTTCATGAAACCCAGCAAAATGTCTAACTTAAGAGTCATATGCAATAGTTGCATAGTTGCACGGTTGTAGATAATTAAAACCAGTTGGGTAGTAATAATTAACAGTATCTTTATTTTAATCATCACTTGGGCGAGTAAACATAATATACGTCATGGCGGCCGACTTTGTATCATGTGTGATGTGTTCTTATTTCTGTTTAAAAAAAAAGCTGTAATTTGTTTTATTTATTTCGAGTTTATTTGTAATTCTAGTTTTGATTTTCAGTTTTTGAAGAGTTTTAATGTGTTCATTAAAATATTTACAAGATTGTTCGCGAGGTGAAAGTTTTAAAAGTGAGCATGTTCCGAAACGGTCGAGTCCAAGTTTCCCATAGAGGTGGGAGGGTAGGGTACTAGGCACATAAGATTTTTAACACCTAACAATTTTTTTTAATAATGCTTTTTATCATGTTAATCTCTTTTGTCCGACAAAATAAATATTACAGATTAAGTTGTGCTTTTCAAGTAGGCCTAACTAAGTAATTTTTGAATTCAAAATATTAAGCTTTGTCTATTAGGTGAAAGATTTGGCCATCAAATCTAGTAAAACACTGAATCCTCTAATCTCAAATACGTCAGGATTCGGTAGATTCGAAGACTCGGGTGGCCCATCTCTAGTTAATATGTAATCATGTGAATTTTATGTGATGCTATACAGACCTTTTCAGTAGAGATGTGAATACGATATGAATCGGATGTAGGGAATAGATCCTCATTCACAGTGCACTCCACTTGGATTTCAGTCCATCGTCCGCAAGCTGGCTGCACATCCCCTATCTTGGTAATGTAGCCCAGCCTGTGTAAGCTTGGCCCACAAACATCCCACACATCCAGTATCCTGTTTGAACATCACAAGATAGATTACATCCTTGCAGTTTCTGTGGTATTCCTCAACTAACATCACTTCCATATTTATTTAAATATAGATAATGATAAGGTAAAGTGACCAAAAAAATGTATGGGTGGGGAATGGGAATGAGAAATTACAAAAATGTCACTTAAGAATAATTATTTTATAATAAAAATATGTATCGAGTTTTGGACTAATATGGTAAGACTTGTAATAGTTATAACATTATTAAACATAATATAAATATTAAAACACTAAAGTAACATCGTAAAAACATAATAATATAAATTTGATATGTGTCGAATTTACTATTTCTCAAATCATAATCTACATTTTATTTTCGAATCTCAAATCCAAATCCTAGCAAATTGTTAGAAATTTGAATGATTTACAAATAGACCTACATTACACAATATAGGCCTAAATTGTAAATTAAGATTTATTTCAATCATACTTTCAATTTTAATCGACTCAAACCACCCCTCGCAAAATACAGGTTAAAATCCAGACAAATTAAACCATCTAAACGCATATTAATGTTTGGAAATAAAATCAATCAAAATTTGAGTGTCTTTTGGTTACTTTTTAAGCTTCTAAAAAAACATGTGAAATAAACAGATTAGGCCTAGTTATCCTTTGATCAACTTTAATCATCATTGAAGGATTATTAAGATAGCAAAAATAAAAATACAAACAGATATTTTAATATAGACTAAAACAACATGGTTAACAATATAACTTACATTGTAAATAGTGAACTAAATAATGCCTAAGTATGTTTTATTATTATTTTATTATATATCTATTCACTATCTTCATATAGAAAACAAGAAATATATTCGATTCTTACGATATATCGATTTCTGAGAATACATCCTATTTAAAACACAAACATATTTTCGACTCCAATATGTTAATTCTCATTTTATTAGGCAGGACAGCGTTTGAATAACTTATAAAATTACTTCAATAACATATTTAAAAATAATAATAAACTCTTAGTTAAAATCAATATAAAAACAAATAATGAATTATGAAGTCTTTATTTGTTTCTTAACACTTGAGAGCGCTTACAAAGTGATCAGATTACCTGAATCAATTTTAAACAAACAATCGATATACAATAAGTAGGCCGGTAGGCATAAATAAACAGTTTTATCAGTGTCTGACTCTCGTCAGTATTTATTTTTCATGAAACTCAACAAAATGTTTAACTTAAGGATTGTATGCAATAAAAATTGGGGTTTTTTGCATAGTTGTAGATAATTAAAACCAGTTGTGTAGTATTAATCAACAGTATATTTATTTTAATCATTACTCTGGCGAGTAAACATAATATATGTCATGGCGGACAACATTGTATCGTGTGTAATGGTGGCTGACTTTGTATCATGTGAAAAGTGTTTATTTCTGTTTAAAAAAAAGCTGTAATTTGTTTTATTTATTTCGAGTTTATTTATAATTCTAGTTTTGATTTTCAGTTTTTGAAGAGTTTTAATGTGTTCATTGAAATATTTACAAGATTGTTCGTGAGGTGAAAGTTTTAGAAGTGAGCATGTGGCGAAACGGTCGCGTCCAAGTTTCCCATAGAGGTGGGAGGGTAGGGTACTAGGCACGTAAGATTTTCCACACCTAACAATTATTATGTTTTCAAAAAATAATGATTTTATTCATATTTATCTCTTTTGTCCGACACAGTAAATATTACGGATTAAGTTGTGCTTTTCAAGTAGGCCTAACTAAGTAATTTTTGAATTCAAAATATTATGCTTTGTTTATGAAATGAAAGATTTAACCATCGAATCCAGTAAAACACCGAATCCTCGAATCTCGAAAACTTGTCAGGATTCAGTAGATTCAAAGACTCGAGTGGCCCATCTCTAATATAAATAGGGGATGCAAATACTTATTATTACTTATCAAATGAAATAGCAAAATTTGTAACAAATAGCAAATAAAATAGTGTGTGAAGTACACTTTTTAAATTCAAAGCAAACTTAATCCAATTTGTCAAGTAATTGAATTGTAAGTTGATTTATAAGAACTATTTATTATTAGCACCGCGTCTTACTACCCGTTCGGGTTATACGCACTTACGCTAATGTGTAATGGTAGGGTGATTGGGAGATGAAATGATAGATAAATCTTTGCCGGGACCGAGGTTTGAACCCCGGCCGCCAGCACAGAAGTCTGACACCTTACCCCTAGACCACCAGGTCACCCTATAAGAACTAAACTAAACATTAGAAACAAATGTGCAATAAAACCTTTTGCAAGTAGTTTTAGTGCATAAAGTTATATAAATAGCCAAAATATATATATTTTTTTAAATCATAAAACAACTAGTAAGAAATATTCAAACTTTGATTTGGATTCGGAAATATTTCATATATTTAATTTGAGTTTGCTTCGTAAATATTGTAAAAAGTATTTCTATAGACTGCCCAAGGTGAGGAACGTTTAACTATACTCACCTATGAACCGGTGTAGCCCCTTTGACAACGGATATGAGGAGTTCCTTCTTGGGCACAAAGGGAGGGCCCTCCAGTTCAATGATCCTTTGTGGCTGGGGCCACAGCAAATGATGACTACTTTTGGTCACAAGAGGTCGAACTGGGGTGCTGATGTGAGTCCGCAACAAGTTCTCTATGGTCTAACCAACAAATTGTTATAATAACAAAGACTACAATAAGAATTGAAATTAATACTAAAAGTTGAATAGATGAAAATGATGTAAATGTGTAATCAGTTTAATAACAGAGATTGAGCAATATGCTAAAGTAAACAATGATATGGGATAGAAAGTGGACTAAAAATACTGTGTACAAACATAGTTGGCATATTTAAATGAAATGCAGGTCAAATTAAAAGTATAAAAAGTATAAATAAATATAGTTAATAGGAAATACATATAAGTGTTGACTAATTAAAATACACTTAAAATTAGTTTAATAGAATTAGAAACTTTAAACTCATTTAATTTAAAATATCTAAATCTAAGTTCATAAAACATTAATGACAATAAATGAATATAAATATATGTAAAAATTATCACAGTCTTGTTGTTGGGATTGACTTCCCTTACTCCTTTGTTATTGATATTCCTGTAATGATGATGTCTAAAGAATAAAAGATAAAATAGAAATTCTTTAGACATCATCATTACAGGAATATCAATAACAAAGGAGTAAGGGAAGTCAATCCCAACAACAAGACTGTGATAATTTTTACATATATTTATATTCATTTATTGTCATTAATGTTTTATGAACTTAGATTTAGATATTTTAAATTAAATGAGTTTAAAGTTTCTAATTCTATTAAACTAATTTTAAGTGTATTTTAATTAGTCAACACTTATATGTATTTCCTATTAACTATATTTATTTATACTTTTTATACTTTTAATTTGACCTGCATTTCATTTAAATATGCCAACTATGTTTGTACAAAGTATTTTTAGTCCACTTTCTATCCCATATCATTGTTTACTTTAGTATATTGCTCAATCTCTGTATTAAACTGATTACACATTTACATCATTTTCGTCTATTCAACTTTTAGTATTAATTTCAATTCTTATTGTAGTCTTTGTTATTATAACATACTCTAAACTCCTTACGAAAGATTATTTTTAGAATGTTTTCTAAAATGTTGTTCAACAAATTGTTGCTTTAGTAAATTATTTTTAAATTACACCTTAGGTTGTAAACAGCGTCTTGTCCAACTTATTTACATATTTAACATGTTTTCTTCCAAAAAATCTCTCTTATGGTTTATATTTCAATATGTTCCTACCAAGCAGAATAGAAAAAACTCAATTTACTATTTTTATAACTAATTAAGTAAATTAAAACTATTTTTATGTATGAAAGAATATAATTCGAGGTACTAAAGGAGGAGGCAGAGGACAGGACGCACTGGTGGCTTAAGTTCACTTACAGAAGGAATGTACCTGCCATAGGACAGAAAAAAAATATATATATATATATAATAATAATAATAATAATAATAATAATAATAATAATAATAATAATGATAATGATGATGATGATGATGATGATGATGATGATGATGATGATGATGATGATGATGATGATGATGATGATGATAATAATATAGTTTACATTAATTGTGAACTTTATCTGTAAGCTAACAAATTAAATAATGAGTCCAACAAGTTATCATTTTATATATTTTTTTACACATTTTTGAACCTATTTGGAATACTCATATATTAATAATGCTAATGGAACAGGGTTGAGGTAGGTAGAAATTTAGAGAAAGAGGGGGGATGGGAACTATTTAGGAAAACCACGCTCAGTACACAACCAGAATTTGAACCCTGATCTCGTCACCGGCAATTCAGTCTAACAGGAGAGTGGTGTGTTAGACCGTGCGACCATCGATGCGGGTGTATTTAATTTAAACACAAAAAATATTGTTAAAACCAATCAAGTGTATTTTTAAATATATAGGAGTGAGAGGAGGATTGCGAGAGGAACAGTATGGCTTCAGACCAAGAAAGTCCAGAGAGACACTATGGGTACAGGAAGGACCTTCTTGGATGTTGAAAAAGTCTATGACAGTGATTACAGTTGTAGAAAATGTGAAGCACTGGGTCATTGTGGAGGGGAAGTGGTGAGGAGAAAGGATACAGTGGAGAGGCTTATGTTCCGAACAGACCCAGCCACTGGCTGGAAGCTGTTCATCATCATGATGATGATGAATAGCATTTAAATACATAATAGCACTTGCATTGGTGGTCGTGTGGTTTAAGGCATCAGGCTGGCAATGTAGTGTGGGAATGTGGCTGTGGTAGTGATGACCATGTTCAAATTTCAGACTTGTGTACTGGCGATGATTTATTTCCCATCTCGTTTCCTACTATTGTAAGTGTATGTTACCCTCCCCTTCCATATCCCTTAGATTAAGTTGTAAAGTCCCTTGGATTGAATAATTGAGGCCCACAGTTTCCTGGTAAGTGCATAAGCCTTGCCCTTTTATCCTCTTTTCAATGTTTGTTTAGTTTAATGTATCTTTATAATTAAAGTTGCATTGAATCCACTATTTTATGAATCCGGATCTCAAATCAAAATCTTCAATTTTCATTTGAATCCTGAATCTCAAATCCAAATCCAAATTCAAATCTTGAGAAAAATTATGAACATATGAGGAAATACAAATATAATAGAATAATATAAAAAACAAATAGTAGCTAAACGTGAACATTATTTCTTAAAATCCATTCATTATAACATTCATATATTCAATTAATGGTTAAATTACTAGTCTGGGGCATGGTTGTTGAGTTAATCCCTTATTATAATTGGTTCTGAACCACCAGTAAGCAGTATTAGAGCGCTAAAACAAATTCCACTGGAATTTTTTTTTTTTTTAAGGATTTGAAGGATTCGAGAGTCTGATCCCTTTTAATAATGTATGTAGAGTATATTAGTAATCAGTTGCACAATCACCTGATCAATGCGAGGACTCAGGTCTAAAGAGGCTTGAGAGTTGAACATCAAGCCAGAGCGTGAGGTAGTTCTCTCATGGAAGTTATTAGGCAAGACAGGGTGAGGATCAGCCTTCACTGCCCCAGATACCTGAGGCTCCATCCTGGGCTCTGAATCCACAGAGACACTGCGAAAGCGGGTGCTACTGTTACTGTCACCACTATGGTTGGCAGCAACAGGACTTGTTGGGTTTGCAGTCTGGCCAAACGATGTGAAACGCTCTACGAGGGCCAAGATCTCGGGTTTGTGCGAGGCCAGGTCGAGCGATGTCTTACCACAGAATTTCCTGTAAACAATATATTTACCAAATGGGACATCACAAGAGCTGGTTAGAGGGCTGTACTTGGTACAGGAGACTGTCATACTTAGTTTAGTTAGATTGCAGTGCGTACAACAACTTTAAATAATGTTATGGAGTAAAATAAGTGTGATTTATGTTATCTACATTTGACCGGTTATTCTATTTTAGTCTTTGAGTGCATTGATATAACAAATGAAAAGAAATGTTATCACCCCCATATGTATATACTAATACTTCTAAATATTTAATATAGCCCTAACTATAAGTCTATAAATCCGTAAAAGTAGCCACACTTTATTTTTAAATGATGTGATTGAGTAATAATCTGCTATGTCCTGAATATAAAATCAAACATTTATTCAATCAACCCAAGGCTGACCAAAGACTATTCTTAGTGCTAAAAAGGTGCGGCAGAAGGGAGCACACATAATTTTACAGTTTTCATAGAATTACATTTTTTTGGCCAAAATAAATCAAATACCTCTCCAGTAGCAACATAGAGTTTAGTTTTCTGCACATGCTAATATCAACAGAACTTGAATACATGTCAAGGGAATCCTGTAATTTTGTCAACACTTTTTAAATAAAGAGAAAAAGTTTTGACAAGATTTCAGGACACCCTTGAAATGTATTCAAGATCTGTTGATATTAGCATCTGCATAAAACTAAACTCTATGTTGCTATTGGAGAAATATTTAATTTATTTTGGCCAAAAAATGTCAATTCTACAAAAACTGTAAAAACACATCCGCTCCCTTCTGTATGAATTTGTTAAAACACCAAACACCAAACAAATGCATTCAGACTTTTTATATCGTGTCCACACGAGTACTAAAAAATTGGATGGTTCTGGCAGCTTTTGTTGAATGTGTCATCCATTAAGAAGGCAATATTTTAACTTTAGTTAAATAAATGGGGACATCTCCAAAATGTTCAAATTAACTGCTAAGAAAGTAAGATAATATAATGCAACCAGAGCTAATAATTTTGAAATCTAGTGTTAAAGATGTATACTCCTGTCACCACTATGTTGTCTATATCAAGAAAATATCTTGAAAATTTAAACAATGTCAGTATTTATATCTGAAATTAATATATATATTTAAGGAAAACCTTTTTTCACTTTTCGAGGTATGTTTTGGTAAATAGGGAAGAAGGTAAAAATAAATAGGGATGGAAACACATAAAAGGTAATGAACATAGTATGGCTTTTCCAATGAAACGAATACAGTTCACACTTTACATTGCTGCTACTGGACAAAGAAGTAACAACTGTCTCTTGAAGAAAATCAATCACTACCGGCCAATCCTCAGACCTAGGTTTCATTCCATTGGAGCTCTTCAAGAGAGAGTGTGAAACGTGCAAGCAAATTCTTTAAAGAGTAAACCAAAACACACACGGAAGGGAGAAACACTAAATGGGTAAAGAATCCTAGGATACTTAGATAAGAACATGTAAAAGGAACAAATAGCAGTGTCCAGTGGCAGCGATGTAAATGTGAAATGTATTTGTTCCCTTTAATGTGTTTCTAGTCCTCTTGAATAAAGGTCTCCACACACCAGCAGCGGACAGACGGGCAACATCGCGGCCAGTCCAGCATTCTACCTCGCAGTAGCGGTCAAATACTGCATGCCGAGTTTGACCATTGTCTGTGTCCAGTTATTACAATTCACAATGAGTAGTGTTACTGAAAGACTCAATTAAGTTGTGAAGTCACATACACCTAGGAGTACTTGGTGACTGAAAATTCTGAGGGGCTCACCAAATAGAGGTTTACCAAAAAACCAAATCGAAAAATTCTCAAAGCCCAGAAGATTTTCAAAGCTGAAAGGTTGATGGCAAGAAGCCCCTGGCCCAAAATAATTCAAGAAAACTTGGCAACTGAAATTTTACATGAGGCTCATCAAAATTGGGGTTTTTTGAAAAAGCCAAAGCTGAAGAAAATTTGAAGCTAATAGGACTTAGGAATCTGAAAGTTTGTGCATAATCCAAAATGATGGAGAAATATTTGGTGACTTAAAGTTTCTATTGGGGTCCCAAAAATGGGGGCAGCACGGTATATGTGTGTGTGTATGTGTGCGCGCGCATGCGAGCACTAAAAAAATAAGTTGAAAAAATCTTGACTCCAAGAAGACCTAGGAAGCTTAAATTTTGCGAACAGGTATCCATTGACCCAAAAGGATACTTGATGACCAAAGATTTTAATGGGGGTCCCTAAACTGGGTGTGGGGGAGAAGGGGCTTCCATAAAACCCAAGTTAGAAAATCTTCAAGTCCAAATGACCTAGGAAACCAACATTTTTAAGGCGGGTATTTATCCCCTAACTCAAATATATCTCTCTCTCTTTCTATCTCTATATCTATATCTAAATCTCTCTATTGTGTATATAGATAGATAGATAGATAGATAGAGATAGATAGAGAAGATATATGTGTCATTCTACAGAAATCGTAAATAATAAGAGTTTCGAAATGAATGTAAAAAAATGACAATGAAATTTTTTTTTTTAATTTAGAGCTATTACATCTTAAAGTGTAAATTAAAGTGAAAACAATAGTAGGGCTGAAAATTTTAATCCTCATAGAATATTTAAATTTTTATTTTACACGTCACATGGAGTTGAAATAACAAACATGGAGTTGAGAATACAAGCACAGAATTAATATAAGTAAATACATAAAGTATTATTTAAAATAATTATGAAGTGTTTTAATGATCAGAGTATTACAATGTATATTTCGTACATTTAATACAAATTATAAGTTTTATTACATCTGAATTAACTTGTGACAAAACAAGCTCTAAAACTTTAAAAGCCCAGTTCTCCCAGGTTGTAATGTTTTCACTTTAGGCCAGGTGTACAGTGGAAACAGCTAAGTGTTCGAAAGTTGACTCATTTTGGTGATAAACTGTTCTTGGTAACTTGGTGTACTTTAATGGTGCCTACAAATGGCAAAATTTTCACAGGCAGAAGAGCTTTAACAACTTAAATGTTTTAATTTTGTATTGTGTAAATATTGACACAGGAATTTTTTTTTTT